>JAPXFY010000028.1:6270905-6273405 GCA_030674185.1 Monoplex corrugatus
TTTGGGGGTCGAAGAAGGGGGAGGGAGGGAGGATTGGAACTTTGGGGGTCGAAGAAGGGGGAGGGAGGAGAGGAACTTTGGGGGTCGAAGAAGGGGGAGAGGGAGGTATTGGAACTTTGGGGGTCGAAGAAGGGGGAGGGAGATTGGAACTTTGGAGGTCGAAGAAGGGGGAGGGGAGGGAACTTTGGGGGTCGAAGAAGGGGGAGGGAGGGATTGGAACTTTGGGGGTCGAAGAAGGGGAGGGAGGAGGGAGGATTGGAACTTTGGGGGTCGAAGAAGGGGGAGGGAGGGAGGGAACTTTGGAGGTCGAAGAAGGGGGAGGGAGGATTGGAACATTGGGGTCGAAGAAGGGGGAGGGAGGAGGGAGGGGAACATTTGGGGGTCGAAGAAGGGGGAGGAGGAGGGAGGATTGGAACTTTGGGGTCGAAGAAGGGGGAGGGAGGTAGGGAGGGAACTTTGGAGTCGAAGAAGGGGGAGGGAGGAGAACTTGGAGGTCGAAGAAGGGGAGGGAGGGAACTTTGGGGTCGAAGAAGGGGAGGGAGGGAGGGAACTTTGGGGTCGAAGAAGGGGGAGGGAGGGAGGGAACTTTGGGGTCGAAGAAGGGGGAGGGAGGGAGGGAACTTTGGGGTCGAAGAAGGGGGAGGAGGGAGGGAGGGAACTTTGGGGTCGAAGAAGGGGGAGGGAGGGAGGGAGGAACTTTGGGGGTCGAAGAAGGGGGAGGGAGGGAGGATTGGAACTTTGGGGTCGAAGAAGGGGGAGGGAGGGAGGAGGGAACTTTGGGGTCGAAGAAGGGGGAGGGAGGGAGGATGGAACTTTGGGGGTCGAAGAAGGGGGAGGGAGGGAGGAACTTTGGGGTCGAAGAAGGGGGAGGGAGGATGGAACTTTGGGGGTCGAAGAAGGGGAGGGAGGGAGGGAACTTTGGGGTCGAAGAAGGGGGAGGGAGGAGGAAACTTTGGGGTCGAAGAAGGGGGGGAGGGAGGGAGGGAACTTTGGGGGTCGAAGAAGGGGGGAGGGAGGGAACTTTGGGGTCGAAGAAGGGGAGGGAGGGAGGGAGGGAACTTTGGGGGTCGAAGAAGGGGGAGGGAGGGAGGATTGGAACTTTGGGGTCGAAGAAGGGGAGGAGGGAGGGAGGATGGAACTTTGGGAGTCGAAGAAGGGGGGAGGGAGGGAGGGAACTTTGGGCGAAGAAGGGAGGAGGAGGAACTTTGGTGAGGAGGAGGACTTGGATCGAAGAAGGGAGGGAGGGAGAGGATGGAATTGGTCGAAGAAGGGGAGGGAGGAAGGAGGAGGGAACTTGGGGCAAGAAGGGAGGAGGAAGGATTTGGGTCCCATTTGTGTAAAGAACCTTGGACTCCCGCAACTTAGGATCCATGAGGCAGCCTAAGCATGTGGAAGCAGTGCCACCTAAGTGTCGAAAGTAGAACCCACAAGAAACATACAAATGCCATTGCACACCGCACTCACCATCACACCTGCATTGACCATGCCACCAACACATAGCACCACACAACAATACAACACCAACCCCCCATAACTACAACAACACACAACATACACACAGGAGTGTTTATTACACACAAGTAATCGCACACAGACGCGCGCGCGTGCACACACACACCCTGTCTGTCTGTCTGTCTGTCTGTCTGTCTCTCTCTCTCTCTCTCTCCCCCTCTCTCTTCGCCAATGCTTTAGCCCTGGTTCCAACCCCCACCCCTCCCATCCCCGCCTCCATCTCACACTCACATGGGCTTGACCAATACATCTGTAAGCTATGTGTGCTTGTCTACGAACACCCCGTGTGTGTGTGTGTGTGTGTGTGTGTGTGTGTGTGTGTGTGTGTGTGTGTGTGTGTGTGTGTGTGTGTGTGTGTTTATGTGTGTGTGCTTATATGTGTGTGTGCTTATATGTGTGTGTGTGTGTGTGTGTGTTCGTTAGTTCTTTGATTTAACGTCTTTTCACTATAAGTGATATTAGACGGGGGAGGGGGGAATAAAAAAAAGAATGAACAAAATAAAATGTAGAACGATAGTTGGACGGGTTGGGTTGGGGCAGAGGGAAGACAGAGGGAAAAGACATTAGTAGGTGGGAGAACAGTAAAATGGAACGAGAACTTAACACTAACAATTAATTTAACTTCAACAACGTGAAGGGAAATTGTAACACTAAAACACAAACCGAATAAAGTTAAAGTAATGCATTGACAGGATTGTGAACTAATGATTCTGAAATTTTAACTAACAAAGATTGATCTGATGTAATTTTTTGGAAATGATTTTCAGAATACTTTTCTTGAGTAAACATTTTCGGTAAAAAAGTACGTAGCATTTTGCAATAGAATAAACAGTGAGACAGACAGAGAGAGAGACAGAGAGAGAGACAGAGAGACAGAGACAGAGACAGAGAGAGACAGACAGACAGAGACAGAGCGACAGAGAGAGAGAGAGAGAGACAGAGACAGACAGACAGACACAGAGAGAGAGAGAGAGAGAGAGAGAGAGAG
>JAPXFY010000028.1:6278405-6285905 GCA_030674185.1 Monoplex corrugatus
GGTATACTCAACCCAACAGTATACTCAGCCCTATCGGTATACTCAGCCCTGTCGTCATGGAAGCAAGTCTTTTGAACCCTACACATCCCAACTAACAACTCCTCCCCTGGCAATGGTGTCTGTTACATGTATCTCATCACTGGCACTGGAGGTTAGCCAGCACGCAAAGCCATGCAAAAATTAATATTCCACTTGATATTCTATATATATATTCGTTCTGTTTTAGAAACATCACAGACTAGTTCATACAGAATGAACTAAAACATTTTCTTTAGATCACATTATATCAAAACATAAATGATGAAATGGCTTTGAATAATCTGTTGAAGGGGTCCAAAAAAAAGTATCACCGTTCGCTGTAAAAACAGACAAAACCAAAAGCAGGTCAGGACAGGGAGGTCAAATTGTACCAAGGAATTTTAAATAAGTGTATTTCTAACGTGACCATGATCTTTTAATTTTCACTATGCACTTACACCGATAATCTTCCAAAGCAATATATATCGAAACGTTCAGCTTTAGATTTCATAAATATAGTTATGTATGCTGTTTTTCAACGAAACACACACACACACACACACACACACACACACACACACACACACACACACACACACAAAGACCACAACTGACTGAAAAATATCAAACTTGAATGTGTATATCAACATTTATTTACACTGCTTACATTCATGTCTACAGACACCACGAAGTAAGCAGGCCCTACTGATTTCAAACTTCCGGTTCAACACTGCAAGTGCCTGTATATCTCAGGCCCGCTTGACACCAGGCTATATAACAAAAGCACGCACAGAATACAGCCCTACCATGCATCTCAGTCTGAAATGGAACTCCATAGCCTACTCAGTTTCTCCATGTACATATACACAGATGTATACAGACAGCAGGACTAGGAGTTGAAGCACAGCAATTCAGCATGTAGGCCTACATCACTGCTATATTTATTCTGTGTTAGTGGAAAGTTCTTTCATTTTATTAACATGATTTTCTCAAGTGACACTGTACACAGAATTTATCCCTGTAACCATTCAAAAAACTAGCATGTAGACCACTACTTGGTCTTCTAAAGAGGGGACAATCTCTGTCCCAATCCGGGTTTGAATCCAGAACATCCAGTATTGTACTAGACAGCTGCTGTAACCACTGGGCTATGTGCATCACTGCATCTAAAATAAACCTGATGAACAGCACTTAAGATAAACCTGATGAACAGCACTTAAGATAAACATGATGAATAGCACTTAACATAAACCTGATGAACAGCACTTAAGATAAACCTGATGAACACCACTTAAGATAAACATGACGAATAGCACTTAACATAAACCTGATGGACAGCACTTAAGATAAACATGATGAATAGCACTTAACATAAACCTGATGAACAGCACTTAACATAAACCTGATGAACACCACTTAAGATAAACATGACGAATAGCACTTAACATAAACCCGATGAACACCACTTAAGATAAACATGATGAATAGCACTTAACATAAACCTGATGAACACCACTTAAGATAAACATGACGAATAGCACTTAACATAAACCTGATGAACAGCACTTAAGATAAACATGATGAATAACACTTAACATAAACCTGATGAACAGCACTTAAGATAAACCCGATAAATAGGACTGAAGATAAATCTGATGAACAGCACTTAACATAAACCTGATGAACAGCACTTAACATAAACCTGATGAACAGCACTTAACATAAACCTGATGAACAGCACTTAACAAAAACCTGATGAACAGCACTTAACATAAACCTGATGAACAGCACTTAACATAAACCTGATGAACAGCACTTAACATAAACCTGATGAACAGCACTTAACATAAACCTGATGAACAGTGCTTAACATAAACCTGAACAGCACTTAACATAAACCTGATGAACAGCACTTAAGATAAACCCGATGAATAGGACTGAAGATAAATCTGATGAACAGCATTTAACATAAACCTGATGAACAGCACTTAACATAAATCTGATGAACAGCACTTAACATAAACCTGATGAACAGCACTTAACATAAACCTGATGAACAGCACTTAACATAAACCTGATGAACAGCACTTAACATAAACCTGATGTCCTATTCATCGGGTTTATCTTAACATAAACCTGATGAACAGCACTTAACATAAACCTGATGAAAGATCAAATGGATATATTTCTTGTATTGTGTTGTCCTTGGAACTGAGATTAACAGAAAAGGATGAAATAAAACCCGGAAGATGTGTTTTCAAACTGCAGCAAATACGTTTTCGCTCTTTAAAACCACACGGTCATGAAAAGGCACAAGGATGAACACAATAAACAAGAAATCATACGTTCCACAAAGCAAATCATTCCTTCACAGCTCCCAAGTTGTTGTTTCTGCACATCATCTACTACAAGCTATTATCATCATTTTAAGGCAAACATGTACACACAAAAGATATCTTTGGGAAAGCCCTTCTGTTTTTCACAATGCACAATATTCATCCCACTCTTCAGCAACACTTTCTCCATATGCCCTCTAGGACGCACAAAACTGGAGTCCAGTTCATCGAAAACGACTTGGTCTCCCTGACAAATGTTTTCCTTCACGATCACCACACCACCCTCAGACAGCCCATGCTTGCAGCGTTTCAAAAAGGCCACGAGGTCGTCGTCCCGGAGATGAGACAGGACCCACTGGCACCAGATGACGTCGTACCGCCCAGTATCAGGGGTGAAGTCTTGCAAGCCACTGCAGATGATGCGATCAACACGACTGGCTTCCGGGCCGATGTACTCCCTGGCTGCATCGCAGAACTTCTGGCTGAGTTCCACCATGTCAACTCTATCAAACATTGGCAGCAAGAGTCTTTTGGTGATTCGGCCGATGCCTGCTCCACAGTCTAGGGCCTGTTTCATGCCTGTTCTTCCTCCTCCCAGCTGTAGGTCCAAAAAAGCAGATCAGATCAGTGTTCATGTTTGGAATCAGTTTCTGTGATAATGTACACAAAGTGACAAGCTTGTGTGTGTGGTGTGTGTGTGTGTGTGTGTGTGTGGTGTGTGTGTGTGTGGTGTGCGTGTGTTCTGTGTGTGTGTGCGTGTGCGTGTGTGTGTGTGTGTGCTTGTGTGTGAGTGTGTGGTGTGCAGGGTTGTGCTGGTGTGTGAGTATTGCTTGCGTGTGTGTGTGTGTGTGTGTGTGTGGTGGTAGCCATGCGTGCATGTGTGTGTGCGTGGTGTGTGCGTGCGCGGACGCATGTGTGTGCGTATATATCAATGTGTATGTGTGTGTGTGTGCGTGCTTGGTCACATTGGTTGGTCACTGTTGTTGTTGTGTGTCTTGATTGTGGCTGTTGTGTGTGTGTGGTGTGTGTGTTGTGTAGTGTGTGTGTGTGTGGGTGTGAGTGGAGTCATTCAGTGTGTGTGTGTGTGTGCGTGCTTGGTGTGTGTGTGTTTCTGTCTGTGTGTACGTGTGTATGTGTGTGCTTGTGTGATTTTTTTTTGTCTCCCTCTCCCACCAGACCACACACTCAACACACACACAAACACACACACACACACACACACACACACACCATTCTCTCTCTCTCTCTCTCCTCTCACACACACACAGACACACATGTACACACAGTACACACATATACACACACAACACACCTTATACATTTTATACACATATGATCCAGTTATGTTAATATCTTATTCTTTGTGAAAATTTACTAACCATTTTTACATTTGGATCCTGTTATGTGGATCAAACTTCGATTCTTTGAAATTTACTGTCTGTTCTTTCACGTGGATCCTATTATGCTGATCAATCTTTGATTCTTTCTGTGAAATTTATTAGGCCTAACAGTTCTTTCATATATCGATTCTGTTATGCAGATCAATCTTTGATTCTTTCAACTGTTCTTAGATTCATCAATTAGAAGACCAAATCTGTCAAAGACATCTTAGACTGACAATAAACCACTTAACAAAAAATATGAACTAGTAAAAGTCAGCAGTTACTCAGAGAAGGATGAACAGTACAAAAGCTATGGCTGACTTCTTGGATTTCTGTTTCAAATTAAGTTCTTGAAAACAACCACACACAATGTGACAATCACACGCTGACGCTGGTTGGTACGTCATAGACGAGAGCCATGGACTCAGGTTCTGATATCTGGAGTTCAGTCCCAGCCTGCAACACACACACACACACACACACACACACACACACACATACACACACACATACACACACACACCCCACAGAAAAACAAAAATTTTGGGTAAAGACCTAGGCTCCAGCTGTCTTCACCCACCTTCAACAGCGGACGCATAAACGCTTTCGATCCATTGATGTCAGTAGGCGATATCTTTGCATAGCCTCCAAGCATACCGTCAAGGGTAGGCTTCACGGTATCCCAGTAGTCTTTAGCATCTGTGTAAAATTGTCTGTCGATGGCACGACGGAGTTACAACCATCAATTCCCCCTCCATCGCCTTAGCTCCCTCCACTTCCCCCATGTGTTTGTCCTCCATCGCGCCGTCGGTTGCTACTAAAAATTGAAATGGACCACAAATAGAAATGCCTTTTTGCCGTACCAGCATATTTATCATCATCGTCGTCGTCGTCGTCGTCGTCATCATCTACAACAACAACAACGTCGACAACAACAACAACGACTACAACAACAACGACGACGACCACAACACAAAAACAACACAAACGCGCGCGCCCGCCCCCACACACACACACACACACACACACACACAACACACACACACATACAAAAACACATACACATTTACAATAAACACACACACACACACACATACACAATAAACACACACACACACACACACACACATACACAATAAACACACACACACACACTCACACTCACACTCACACCCCACACAGCGCGCGCGCACACTCACACACACACACCACACACACACACACACACACACACACACACACACACACACACACACACACACTAGTTATGAAAAGAAACGATTCTGAGATGGGCTGTACAGTATTAGATTGTAACTACTAAATGTTTGAGTTAAACACTTTAATTAAAACTTCATATTTTATTGAAAACAACCCCGTATGTTTCCTTTTTCCTCTTGCAAAGGATTTTCTTTCCAAGTGATACATTGTATCTAAATGTTAAGTTGGGCTTCAACAGATTTTGTATGTTTGTTTGTTTGTTTGTTTGTTTGTTTGTTTGTTTTCTTTTTTCTAATTTTTTCCTTTTTTTTTTTTTTTTTTTTTTTTGTGATACAGTCCTGAACCAGAAGTAGTAACGAAACAAGTCAGACACAAATTTTTCACAGCCTTGACTTTTTTTTTCTTCCTGCTCATTGAAAAGTAAGAGAAGTCTGCCACTTCTTTTTTCCAAGTGTTGTGCATTTATTCTTTGTTATCTTTTGTATGTGCTTAACAAAGGCCAGTTGGCCGTAAATTTGCGCCTGTCTTGTTTTGTTATATTGAATGAGTTCTAATTATAGATTTATATGTTTCTGGTTCCTGTTTGCTTAAGCACTGGCACTCACTTTGATATTAATACTTCAGATACAATTAATCCAAACAAGTGTGACCGCCCACGTTCAAGCAAACAGGAACAAACAAAAACAAAAAAACAAAAATAAAACAAAACAAAAACACGAAAAAAAATCAGAACACGTATTTGATACAACCAGACAAGACGGCACAAATTTTCGGCTAACTGGCCTTTGTCAAGCGTAGACGTAAGATCACAAACGAACAAACACCAAATACAAAAATACACTGGACGAAGCAGCAGGGAAGTTCCAGTCTTTTTCTCCTAATTTTTGTATTTGATGTTTGTTCGTTTGTGATCTGACGTCTACGCTTGACAAAGGCCAGTTAGCCGAAAATTTGAGCCTGTCTTGCCTGGTTGTATTGAATACAGGTGCTGAATCTCTCCCCCCTCCCCCCCCCCCCCCCCCCTGGTTTCACAGTTGTCAAAACGGGGATGTTGAAATATATCAGAGTACCATTGTACACATACAAGAGCATACAATTTGTTTAAAAAAATATATACTGTAATCAGCATCAAATTATATGGATGGTCTAGGTTTCGGTAGGTCAGTTTCAGTCTGTTTCTTTGCTTCAGAGTTTTGGAACAAATAGATTTGGTAAGTTTTGTATTATTGGATTAGTACCGGTATATAGCTGCACATGGCAACGAGCCCATTGTTTATAATCTCTAACCTCTTGCAGTTTAGTTTTCTAAAAAATCGTTTATGTAGCTAGAGTATTCTAACTTCAGCCTGCATACCTCATTTAAATAAACTTTTAGTGTATTCGGTCATAAAATATCAAAAGTACTCCACAAAATATGACGGAATAAACTTTTTTTCTTTTGTTTATGGATTCTAAATATTTTGACATGGCCGTCGAAACCGACGATTCCTAAAGCTGCCGAATTGTTTCTGTGAATTTATCAACTATTGCGACCAAACAAGTGCATTGATCTAGAAGTAAACCATGATGCAAGCAGAGGACGCTAGATATTTAAAGAGGTAAGCATTTTTATTACAGTTTATTGTAATTTGCGGCTGATTGATGATTCACCGTTTTTTGACTGTTTACCCCACGGCAGTCTCGTTCCCAACGCAACGTCCTAACTCAACAGATTTTATTAGGAGGCCAGTCTGTTCCTGGACACTTCTTTTCAGTTTTATTCGTCTGTTGTATGATGGTTTACAATCACTGCTAACAATACATGTGCACACGTACGCGCTCACCACTCCCCACACACACACACCCTACACACACCCACACACACCACATAAACTACTGTTCTTCTTGTTCTTGTTGTTTAGTGTCCACAATCAACTACGTTGATTATTCTGACACAGCTTCAAAGATTCGTTCCACTCAGGGATGATTCGCGGGAGGAACGAATACATTCTGTAATCCCGTAAACACTGAAGTCTAGCAAGCTGCCTTGAGTGTGCTCTTCTGTTCCTCTCCTTTGGTGCTCTCAACTTTGATTCCTGGGATTTGTGTATTTTGCCAAAATCCACCTGGACCATGTTGTTCATAATTTTGTACATCATGGTGAGCCTTGCATCTTAGTTGGCTTTGTAGAGATATCCATCCGAGGTGGTGTAACATGTTGGTGACGCTAGCGGTTCTTTTATAGCGATTTAAAACAAAACGTGCTGATCTTCATTGCATGGCCTCAATTTTTGTGATCTGTCCTTCTTTGTACGGGGTCCCACACAGTACTTGCATATATTCGAGAATGGGCCGCACCATTGCATTATAGGCTGTGGCTTTGAGTCTGATGTTACTGACTCTGAGGTTTCTTCGCAAGCCCTTTTTCTTGGCTTTGTTCGTGATGTTTTGGACATGGAGATCCCAATCTAGGTCTTGTGTGATCGTGATCCCCAGATACTTCGCTGAGATGACATTGGCGAGAGTCTGGTTGTGCAGCTGGTACGATGGTGTCAGCAGCTTTTTCT
>JAPXFY010000028.1:6288405-6340905 GCA_030674185.1 Monoplex corrugatus
TGAAGGAGACAAAAGTA
The DNA here is from genome assembly GCA_030674185.1 of Monoplex corrugatus. Taxonomy (NCBI): domain Eukaryota; kingdom Metazoa; phylum Mollusca; class Gastropoda; order Littorinimorpha; family Ranellidae; genus Monoplex; species Monoplex corrugatus. The sequence goes on from JAPXFY010000028.1 coordinate 6,288,423, forward strand.
GGTTGCTGACGGACTGAGAGAGGAAGTTTGTTCCAGGAGAGTGGACCAGAAACAGAGAAGGCTCGTGGACCATAGGTATTGAGCTTAGTGCGTGGAAAGCGAAAAGTCAGAGGATCGGAGGCAGAGCGGAGGGTACGTGAGGGAACATAGATCTCAAGTAGGCTTGACAGGTAATCGGGGGCTGCGTTATTGAGGCTTTAGTAGCACATGGTGTCTAGTTTGTACTGTATGCGCTTTGATACAGGGAGCCAGTGAAGTTGTGCCAGGAGAGGAGATATGTGGTCAGCTTTTTTCTTTTTGAGTACAAGGCGTACAGCATTGTTTTGAATGCGCTGTAGGATGTGAATGGTGGAGGCAGGAAGACCAGACAGGAGTGAATTGCAATAGTCAATGCGAGACATTATGAAGGAGAGAACGAGTTTTGCAGTTGTTTCGACAGAGAGATACTTCCTGATCAGGCTTATACGATGGAGATGATAGTAGCAAGATCTGGCAGTTTGAGAAACAAAGTTGTTCATGGACAGGGTAGAGTCAATGCAGACACCAAGGTTTTTAGCTGAATCAGAAATTGGGACTGATGTGTTACATAATGGGAGAGAAAGAGGAGGCAGCTGGGAAAGTTTCTGACGGGTGCCAATGAGGATAGCTTCTGTCTTGTCGTCATTAAGCTGAAGTCTATTGTGTGTCATCCAGTTCTTAATGTCCGAGTAACACTCAGTGGTGCGAGTCAACAGGCGCTGTATATTATCAGGTGAGTCACTATCTTGAAGTTGGGTGTCATCAGCATAGAAGTGGTGTTTTATAGAGTGGGAGTTGATGATGGTGGACAGGGGGGAGGTATAAAGAGTGAAAAGAACAGGGCCAAGGACAGATCCTTGTGGAACACCACAGGTCAGGTATGCAGGTTGAGAGTAAGTGCCATTGATGAGAACAGTTTGTTTTCTGTTTGATAAATACGAAGTGAAAAAGGAGAGAGCAATATCAGAGATGCCAAAAGTATGATGAAGTCTAGAAAGGAGAATACCATGGTCAATGGTATCGAAAGCTGCAGACAGATCAAGGAGTGTGAGGAGAGAGACTTTGCCAGTATCAGTTGCAAGGAGGAGATTGTTGAGAATGTGTAGTAGGGCAGTTTCAGTGCTATGGCACTGGTGGTAGGCTGACTGGAAAGGATTGAGGAGATTGTTGGCAGACAGGTGAGAGTTCAGCTGGTTGAGGACGACTTTTTCAAGGAGTTTTGACAAGAAAGAGAGATTAGAGATAGGCCTGTAATTTTTCAGTTCATTTGGGTCTAAATTGTGTTTCTTGAGGAGAGGGTGAACAATAGCAGACTTGAAAGAATCTGGGACAGTTCCAGTTTGAAAAGAAGTGTTGATGATGTCAGTGATGAATGGGAGGAGAGTAGGGAGACAATCGGAGTAGAGAGAACCTGGAAGAGGATCCAGTTCGCAGGTTTTGAACGACATGGATCTGATTGTGTTGAAAATTTCTTCTTGTGAGACTGGGGTAAAAGTAGTGAGAGGTGTGCCAGAGAAGGAAGGGTCAGGTGGGCATGGTTGACAGGGTGTCCTGTCAAGCCTGTCACGAAGAGTTTGTATTTTGGTGGTGAAATACTTAGAGAATACAGATGGGAGTTCTTCATTTGTATGTTTTGTTGGGAGAGGTAAGTCTTTTCGTGTGCCAAGGAGATGATTCATGGTTGTAAAGAGTTCTTTTGAAGAAGAGGCATTCAGGATTTTGGTTTGGAAATAGCTTGTTTTTGCAGATGCAATGAGGGTGGATACTTTTGTTTTAGAGGCTTGGAAAAGTTGCCTGTGTACAGTGAGTTTGGATTTGCGCCAGCGGCGCTCTGCTCTGCGGCGGGCACGTTTTGCACAGGCAATCTCATGAGTGAGCCAGGGGGTAGGGGGGCGGTCAGGTAAAAGACGGGTTGTGGCTGGAGCATGAGTGTCCAGAAGATGGTGGAGAGTAGTATAGAATTCATCGGCAAGTGCAATGTGATGGATAAGATGTAAAATTATCATGGCATAGGCTGTAAGCCTGTACATTTAAGCCCTGTATATATGCTGGCAGGGTCTTTAGGTCCTACCAGGCTTGTGACAGATGTTCTGTGTCTGTCCTTGCATAAATTTGTCATTGAAACAACTTTGGTAACTTCAATCAGCAATGTTTTGTGTTAAATTACACTTGGAGTTGGAGGAACTATTCTTTAGTTTACACAATTATGGCAACTGCTGTTGCAGAATCCGTGTAAAACACCTTCACGACAACAGTGACCTGACAGTGTTAGCCCGCGAGATCATTGACAAGTGCAAACTCATCCACCCGGCCAAACTACCTGAGGTAGAGCAGCTGCTATATTATCTCCAGAACCGGAAAGAGTCTGCACCAGCTAAAGGTATCAGTCTTGTCTGTGTTATGTCAAGGATTGAGTGGGGGGGGGGGGTGTGCGTGTGTGTGCGCGTGTATGTGTGTGAGTGTGCATGCGAGTATGTCTGTGTGTGTCTGTGTGTGTTTTGTGTGCATATATATGTGTGTGTGTGTGTGTGTGTAGATCTTGTTTTGTGTATGTGTATGAGTGTGTCTGTGTCAGTGTGTGTCTGTGTGTGTGTGTGTGGCACAGATAGAGGTTGGGTCAAGGGTCACATGCCCAGTAGGCTGAGTATACCCTTGCTCAGCATCCTGTGTGTGTGTGTGTGTGGCACACAGAGAGGATTATACAGCTAGGGTCAAGGGTCACATGCCCAGTAAGCTGAGTATACTCTAGCTCAGCATCCTATATATGTGTGTATGTGTGTGTGTGTGTGTGTGTGTGTGCGCATGTGCGCATGCATATGTGTGTGTGTGTGTGTGCGCGCGCGCTAGAGGTGCCATAACATATTTGCACGTATGGGTTACAGCAACTCTGTTTATTAAACATGATTTTAAGGAAAAATGTTTCTCTTTGTAAGTTGTTTCCATCAATGCTCATATAGAACTTCTTGCATAGATCAAAATTACGATATCCAAACCAACACCAGTCTCGCCCTTCTGCATTCACATCATGAACGTAATCTTCACAGCCCCCTCAGGAAAGACCCAGCTGCTGGACAAACCTGAAGACCCGGGGATAGACGCCACTGAGGTGGATGAGACTGCCAACATTAATGATGTGGACGAGTACCTGGATATGTTGTATGAAGACCTGCCTGACAAAGTCAAGGGGAGTGCTCTCCTCTTGCAGTTGGCCCGTAACCCTGACAATTTGGAGGAACTCTTTCAGAATGGTGGGTTGATGTATTCTGTATTTGGATTGTGGTTTTTGCTTTGTTGTGTGTTTTCCATTCGGTCAGTACACTCTGTCTGTGTGTTATGTTGATGGTTGTTTAGTACATGTGAATCTGTTCTTGCCTGTGTGTTTGTGTGAATCAGCCTGATTTGTTTTGTAGTCTTTATGTTTCTCTGCCTGTGTGTTTGTGTGAATTGGTGTGTTTTGTTGTTGTTTTGTAGTCTTTATGTTTGTGTGCTTGTGTGTTTGTGTGAATTAGTGTGTTTTGTTGTTGTTTTGTAGTCGTTATGTTTGTGTGTTTGTGTGAATTGGTGTGTTTTGTGTGTTGTTTTGTAGTCGTTATGTTTGTGTGTCTGTGTGTTTGTGTGAATTGGTGTGTTTTGTTGTTGTTTTGTAGTCGTTATGTTTGTGTGTTTGTGTGAATTAGTGTGTTTTGTTGTTGTTTTGTAGTCTTTATGTTTGTGTGAATTAGTGTGTTTTGTTGTTGTTTTGTAGTCTTTATGTTTGTGTGTTTGTGTGAATTAGTGTTTTGTTGTTGTTTTGTAGTCTTTATGTTTGTGTGAATTAGTGTGTTTTGTTGTTGTTTTGTAGTCTTTGTGTTTGTGTGTGTATGAATTAGTGTGTTTTGTTGTTGTTTTGTAGTCTTTATGTTTGTGTGTGTGTATGAATTAGTGTGTTTTGTTGTTGTTTTGTAGTCTTTGTGTTTGTGTGTGTATGAATTAGTGTGTTTTGTTGTTGTTTTGTAGTCTTTATGTTTGTGTGTTTGTGTGAATTAGTGTGTTTTGTTGTTGTTTTATAGTCTTTATGTTTGTGTGTTTGTGTGAATTAGTGTGTTTTGTTGTTGTTTTGTAGTCTTTATGTTTGTGTGAATTAGTGTGTTTTGTTGTTGTTTTGTAGTCTTTATGTTTGTGTGTTTGTGTGAATTAGTGTGTTTTGTTGTTGTTTTGTAGTCTTTATGTTTGTGTGTTTGTGTGAATTAGTGTGTTTTTGTTGTTGTTTTGTAGTCTTTATGTTTGTGTGTTTGTGTGAATTAGTGTTTTGTTGTTGTTTTGTAGTCTTTATGTTTGTGTGTGTGTGTGAATTAGTGTTTTGTTGTTGTTTTGTAGTCTTTATGTTTGTGTGTTTGTGTGAATTAGTGTTTTGTTGTTGTTTTGTAGTCTTTATGTTTGTGTGTTTGTGTGAATTAGTGTGTTGTGTTGTTGTTTTGTAGTCCTTATGTTTGTATGTCTGTGTTTGTGTGAATTAGTGTTTTGTTGTTGTTTTGTATCTTTATGTTTGTGTGTTTGTGTGAATTAGTGTTTTGTTGTTGTTTTGTAGTCTTTATGTTTGTGTGTGTATGAATTAGTGTGTTTTGTTGTTGTTTTGTAGTCTTTATGTTTGTGTGTCTGTGTTTGTGTGAATTAGTGTGTTTTGTTGTTGTTTTGTAGTCTTTATGTTTGTGTGTTTGTGTGAATTAGTGTTTTGTTGTTGTTTTGTAGTCTTTATGTTTGTGTGAATTAGTGTGTTTGTTGTTGTTTTGTAGTCTTTATGTTTGTGTTTGTGAATTAGGTGTTTTGTTGTTGTTTTGTAGTCTTTATGTGTGTGTTGGTGAATTAGTGTTTTGTTGTTGTTTTGTAGTCTTTATGTTTGTGTGTTTGTGTGAATTAGTGTTTTTGTTGTTGTTTTGTAGTCTTTATGTTTGTGTGTTTGTGTGAATTAGTTGTTTTGTTGTTGTTTTGTAGTCTTTATGTTTGTGTGAATTGTGTGTATTGTTGTGTTTGTAGTTGTTGTTGTTTTGTGAATAGTGTTTTTGTTGTGTTTTGTATCTTTATGTTTGTGTTTGTGTGAATTAGTGTGTTTTGTTGTTGTTTTGTAGTCTTTATGTTTGTGTGTTTGTGTGAATTAGTGTGTTGTTTTGTTTGTGTCTTTATGTTGTGTTATTTGTTTGTTTGTTTTGTAGTCTTTATGTTTGTGTGTTTGTGTGAATTAGTGTTTTGTTGTTGTTTTGTAGTCTTTATGTTGTGTGTTTGTGTGAATTAGTGTTTTGTTGTTGTTTTTGTAGTCTTTATGTTTGTGTGTTTGTGTGAATTAGTGTTTTGTTGTTGTTTTGTAGTCTTTATGTTTTGTGTTTGTGTGAATTAGTGTGTTTTGTTGTTGTTTTGTAGTCTTTATGTTTGTGTTTGTGTGAATTAGTGTGTTTTGTTGTTGTTTTGTAGTCTTTATGTTGTGTGTTGTGTGGAATTAGTGTGTTTTGTTGTTGTTTTGTAGTCTTTTGTGTTTGTGTGTTGTTGTTGTTTGTGTTTAATTAGTTGGTGTTTTGTTGTTGTTTTGTAGTCTTTATGTTTTGTGTGTCTGTGTGTTTGTGTGAATTAGTGTTTTGTTGTTGTTTTGTAGTCTTTATGTTTGTTGTGTGAATTAGTGTGTTTTGTTGTTGTTTGTAGTCTTTATGTTTGTGTGTTTGTGTGAATTAGTGTTTTTGTTGTTGTTTTGTAGTTTTATGTTGTTGTGTGAAATAGTTGTTTTGTTGTTGTTTTGTAGTCTTTATGTTGTGTGTTTGTGTGAATTAGTGTTTTTGTTGTTGTTTGTAGTCTTTATGTTGTGTGTTTGTGTGTAATTAGTGTGTTTTGTTGTTGTTTTGTAGTCTTTATGTTGTGTGTTTGTGTGAATTAGTGTGTTTTGTTGTTGTTTGTAGTCTTTATGTTGTGTGTTGTGTAATTGTGTGTTTTGTTGTTTTTGTATCTTTATGTTTGTGTGAATTAGTCTGTTTTGTTGTTTTTTAGTCTTTATGTTTGTGTTGTTGTTGGAAACTAGTGTGTTGTTGTTATTGTTTTGTATGTGCTTTATGTTTGTGTGTTTGTGTATAATTGTGTAAAGTCTTGTTGTTGTTGTTGGTCTTTATGTTGTTGCTGTGTTTGTGAAATCAGTCTGTCTGTTGTTTTGTAGTCTTTATGTTTGTGTAACTGTGTATTTGTAAATCGTTGTTGTTGTTCGTCTTTATGTTTGTGTGTTTGTTGTGAATAGTCGTTTTGTTGTTTCTGTCTTTATGTTTGTGTGTTGATTTGTGTAATATAGTTTTTGTTGTTTCTGGTCTTTATGTTTGTGTGTTGTGTATAGTATCATCGTTTTTGTTTCTGGTCTTTATGTTTGTTGCTGTGACATCTGGTTTTCTGTAGTTGTTTGTAGTCTAGTTGTTAGTCAGATACCTGTTTCAACCTTCTGTGTCAGTTGTTTCTGTATCTACTCATTATAAGTTTGTCTGAATAATGCTTTCATGGCTGAAAACATGCAGGTTGCAAATTAGTCCTTGATGTCGCATTTGCTGAAATACCGTGTTTTCTATTTCAGTAAATAAAACATTGGTGAGGTTGCATATCAAAGTATGTAATGGAAGCCGTCACTTTTCTGAACCCCTCTGGACTGACAACATCAGTCAGTGCTTCTCTCCCATTTACATTAGGCTGAAACGTGCATCAAACCACCTCCGTAAATTTTACGTTTGTAGGCACCACAGAAGGCTCCAAGAGCTCCGTAAATTTCACGTTAGCGTCACTTATGGAGTTAAATGATTATGGGGTGAAATGAAATAAAAATAAGAATAAATAAAACCAGGCGCAGTTACTTTGAACGGTTTATAAATCCAACAACCCCACACTGTTTTGTGTACAGAGACAGTAGTGAGCGCTCTGGTTCGTCTGCTGAGGGAGGACTGGAAACGCAGCACAGACCTGGCCACCAACATCATCTACATCTTCTTCTGCTTCTCCTCCTTCTCACAGTTCCATGGGGTCATCCTACACTTCAAGGTACTGGGTGCCGGAAAATTCATGCCCTCCTGTTGTGTGCTGTATCGTGATGTGTTATGTTAATTTTTCGTCAAAACGGCAGAAATTGCATTTACATCAGAATTTTTTCAACAAGTGGGCTTGTTGCTTCTTTTGATAGAGCCGTGGACTTCAGGATCTGATATTTTGAGTTCAGTCCCAGCCCGCAGCATTAAATGTCGGCCTTTTTGCTGCCTATCTTAATTTTTCCATCATTCTGGTGGTGTCAGCTTAGTGTCTGATAGGTCTCCTCCCCGCTCTCCCCCTTTCCGCTCCTCAGTTCAAGACCTTGCCAGTGCATAGGGTTTTGCGCGGGCTCAGGGCGTCTGCCGGATAATTGCTGGCAGATTTGGGTGGAGCATGTACAGAATTGTCCAAGTGCGATGAATCCCTCTTGAACAAACTGCAGACTCAACATGAAATTGAGGCTGCTGCACCTGGAGAGAGCAAGTGACCATTAGTATAACATCACTTTTACCTCCTGTTTATGTATTGTGGAATATGTTTTGTCGGGAAATATGTTTGTTTGGGTTTATGTGCAGGCTTGACGCTTTTGCTATGATCATTCTGGATCTTCTCCATCACAGGGCACATGTGATGTTAGTGCATATGGAATTCATCCCCAAGCGTGTAGTCGTCATCGTGAGAAACTGAAACTGAAATTGTAGAAGTTGCAGTTCACAACTAGGGGTGGGGGTGGGTGGAGGGAATCACTCACTCTGCTGTGGCATTCACTGGCAGAATTTACTCATGGACTGATGTTTGAGTAATTTCATCCACCTCTGGTGACGGTATTTAGAGCCTGTGCCATTGCCTGTGCATTGGCGAGAACTTAATGTAATTGTTGTGTGGTTTCTGTGAGCAGATTGGTGCCCTGTGTATGACTATCGTCGAACACGAGCTGAAGAAACAGAAAATGTGGATGGAGGAGCTGCAGAAGAAGAAGAGAGCTGATATCCTTTTGCTGTAGATTTTATAGTTTGATGGCCTGTGTGAGGTTAGAAAGAGGTGGGTGGTCTGTCTGAAATCAGAAACAGGTGTAGTGATATTGCCTGATAAGTACAATCTTTCAGACAGACACACACACACATAGACATACAGAAATATAATCAGATAATGCGTGGACACACACACACACACACACACATACATTACAGTTGGTGAGGTTATTAGGTCAATACAGTAGTGCAATTCCAACAGATAATATGCAGGAAAATACCGTTACAAGCACATGCACACACACATACACACACATACACACACACACACACACACACACACACACACACACACACATACACACCACACACACCACACACACACACACACACACACACACACACACACACACACACACACACACACACACACACACACACACACACACACACACACACAACACACACACACAGACACACACACACACACACATGTGTACACATGCACAAACGCATACATACGTTGTGGATGCACAATCATGCTTGGCAGGAATGCCAGGGGGAAAAAGCGTCCAACTGAAGTCCCTTAACTCCTGTGCACCTGAAGCAGACAAGAATAGCAGTAAGATGCGGGATGATTACGACAAGAGCCTCAAGAAATATGACAGCCTTATCAGGAAACAGGAACAGCTGCTGAGAGGTTTGTGGTTGTCATCAGTTTGTGTGTGTGTACTTACACTTAAATCAACCCCCTTGACACGATACATAATTAAAAGTGTACTGTAAGATGATAGTGCAAACTTTGGGAGCCAACTTGTCAATGGGTACAGATTGTTTTTAACCCTCTGACTCCCCTGCCCTATCCACCAACTGCAAAAAGTTAACCTTTTGATTCCCTCACCCTATCCACCTGCTTCGTGCAGGAGGTTGATGGATACAGTGAGGGAATCAAAAGGTTAAGTTTTTTTTGTTTTACTAGCATGTTTAGCAAGCAGGATGCTAACATACGGGATATGGGAGTCAGAGGGTTAATTTTTGTTGATCTCATGTAAACATTTCCTAGAAAAGTATACATATATTTAGAAAGGAGAAATCCTGAACTGCACAGTAAAGGACTATGGCAAGGTGTGTCTTAACCCTTTGACTCCCACACCCTGTCCACCAGCATCCTGCATTGTCAACCTTGCTTGCAAAGCAGAAACTTCACCCTTTGATTCCCTCACCCTTTCCACCAGCTTCCTGCAGGAAGCTGGTAGATAGGGTGAGTGACTCAAAGGGTCAAGTTTTTGCTGTTGGTGGATAGGGTGCAGGAGTCAAAGGGTTAATACAGCATTAACTGATCATCATCATGGTCCTCCATACGAATGTATCCCTTGTAACTGCAAGTACATCTCCCACCCTGTCTGTCCTCAGCCACCCTGCAAGTCCGTCCAATAGTTTCTCCCTGGGTCTACCTTGTGTTCTCTTTCCCTCCAGCTTTCCTGTTGTGACCAAGTGCTCTAATTTCTCTTTCCTCATGAAGTGTCCTATAAATGTTGCTTGTCTGTTCCTAATCTTCTTTATTAATGATCTTTTTGTGCCTGCCCCCTTCAAGATTGTCTTGTTTGTTTTCTTTGCTGTCCATTAACTAGCACTGCTAAAGTTGATGAAATGGAATGAACTTACTGAGATAGTCTGATAGTGTCAGTACATTTTGCCAAACAGATTTCTGGAGGTGGTGGAGGTCCTCATATTGTATTTTTGTTTCATTGACAAATACTGTCCTGTGATTCTTGAGTGCTTATAAGTACTCGCTATTATTACACTGTCGTCTGTACTCATTGTGTTTTTGTTTCACTGACAAATACTGTCCTGTGATACCTGAGTGATTATAGTACTCGCTATTATTACACTGTCATCTGTATTCATTGTGTTTTTGTTTCACTGACACTGTCCTGTGATTCCTGAGTGATTATAGTACTCGCTATTATTACACTGTCATCTGTATTCATTGTGTTTTTGTTTCACTGACACTGTCCTGTGATTCCTGAGTGATTATAGTACTCGCTATTATTACACTGTCGTCTGTATTCATTGTGTTTTTGTTTCACTGACACTGTCCTGTGATTCCTGAGTGATTATAGTACTCGCTATTATTACACTGTCGTCTGTATTCATTGTGTTTTTGTTTCACTGACAAACACTGTCCTGTGATTCCTGAGTGATTATAAGTACTCGCTATTATTACACTGTCGTCTGTATTCATTGTGTTTTTGTTTCACTGACAAATACTGTCCTGTGATTCCTGAGTGATTATAAGTACTCACTATAGTATTATTACACTGTCGTCTGTATTCCAAAAGAGTTGGGCGTTTCTGATGAAAATTCTTTTTTTTGATCTGGATGGTGTGTGTGTGTCTGTTTCTGTTTCTATGTCTGTATTTGTGTGTGTGTGTGTGTTGTGTCTGTGTCTGTGTATTTGTGTGTGTGTGTGTGTGTGGTGTGTGTGTGTGTGTGTGTGTTGTGTCTGTATTTGTGTGTGTGTGTGTGTGTGTGTGTGTGTGTATGTGTTGTGTCTGTATTTGTGTGTGTGTACGCATGTATTTATCTGCCTGTTAGTGTGTATGTGTGTGGTGTACACATGTATTTATCTGTTTGCCTCTGTGTGTGTGTGTGTGTTGTGTCTGTTTCTGTGTCTGTGTCTGTATTTGTGTGTGTACACATGTGTTTTATCTATTTGCCTCTGTGTGTGTGTGTGTGTCTGTGTCTTTGTGTGTGTATCCGTGTATTTGTGTGTATCTGTGTTTGTGTGTATATACATGTATTGATTTGCCTGCTAGTGTGTATGTGTGTGTACACATGTATTTATCTGTTTGTGAGAGTGTGTGTGTGTGTTTGTGTGTGTGTGAGAGTGTGTGTGTGTGTTTGTGTGTGTGAGAGAGAGAGAGTGTGTCTGTGTCTGTTAATGTATGTGTACACATGTATTTATTTGCTTGCCTATATATGTTTTTGTGTGTGTGTGTGTGTATGTGTGTGTACACATGTATTTATCTGTGTGTGTGTGTGTGTGTGTGTGTGCACATACAGTGGCATTCTACCTGCTGCTGAACCTGGCGGAGGACCTGAAAGTGGAGATGAAGATGCGCAACAAGAGCGTTATCCGGATGCTGGTGGAGTCCCTGGAACGTGACAACTTTGAGCTGCTCATCCTGGTTGTCTCCTTCCTCAAAAAACTCAGTATATTCATTGAGAACAAGCAGGAGATGGTCAGTTCATGATAATGATGATAATTATGGTTATGGTAGTCACGGCTGTTCCAAACGTGCTCTTTAGTTGGAGAGGCGAGCGGCCTGACCTAGCAGTGACCTGACCTACTTTCAGCCTGTGGGGGGCATTCCATCCCACTGACAGCTGTAGTGCCAGCACAGCGCTGTCAGGGAACAAAAATGAGTTGGTTGCTAAACAGTCCCAATTTTTAGAGCGCCTTTCAACAGTCTGTCTGATATGTAAGAAATCGTGTAGCCAATATAAACAGCTTTAGAACAAGACTAAATATGACCAGGTTAGTTCAGTAGGCTACTCTACCACTTCTTGTATAACACATACGTAAATTCATGCAGTAACGTAACTCCGTCACGATCTCAGTTTTCTCCCATAAATGTCAACCCCACTAATCAAGCGTTCTAGGTTTTCATGGTCTAACGAAGACGCATTATGCAATCTGTAACACTTCAGCTCCTGTCTTCGCTTATCAGACAAATTTCAATGTTGGTGGGGAAGGAGGGAGCCTCCAGTTAATTACTCTACCATAGCGGCAACTTGACCCGCCCGGTACACTGCCTCTTAGCTGCCGGCTGCAAGAGAAAGTCGACATAGGAGGCCTATAGACTGTTTCTTGTGTGTTTGCACAAAGCCGTGAGAGAGAGAGAGAGAGAGAGAGAGAGAGATGGGGTGGGGAGGTGGGGGTGCTTGTGTCTCTCTACAAAGGTGTGTGTGTGTGTGTTTGAGAGAGAGAGGGGGGGTTGTGAGTTGGTGAAACAGAGAGACGCTCCCACACACCGGCCTACACCCCTCTACACCCCCCCCCCTCCCCAATACACTCAGACACAAAGGCAGTTCTAAAGACAGAGAAAGTGAGAAAGAAAGAAACGTGAAACATGAAAAACACTTTGTTATTCAAGGATTGTAGCATTAGGTCCCACTGGACCTGTCTTACAGCTAGTCCTTACTAATCTTCTAATACTAAGCGTACAGACATAAAAGTGAACAACGAAGAGAAAAGTGGACTGTGGCAGAAAAGAAAAAGAATACTAGCTTTTAAACAGAAGGAAACACAGAAAGCATTAAATAAAGAACGAAAAGAAAAAAAAATATAAAGGGAATAAAAAGGAGGATGGTGTGTGTGTGTGTGTGTGTGTGTGTCTCAGAGAGAGAGAGAGAGAGGGGGACACACAACACAAACTGACACACGCACGCACTGGCACAGACGCACACATCACATAAACATACAGACAGACAGACAGACATGCGTCTTCACTTACCAGGTGTCTTTTTCTTTTACGAAAGGGGAGGAGGAAAACACAGGTTAAGTACTCCAATGTCACGAGGTTGGCCACTAGACTTGATAGACGGGGTTATGGCTGTTCTCACTATATACCGTTTATTAGTTGCATTGGTTTATTTTCCTTTGGGTCCGTCTGTTGGAGTCATATAATACATGAGAGTGGGACACTCAGTCATATTCTGTTCTATTCAGCTCCAGTCTAATAAAGTCTCATCATTTTTGATGAACAAAAGCAACTCCAACATTAAAAAAAATATATCAGCTGCTGTTGTTGTCAATTAAACCTGTCAAATCCAGTTCGGTCTGTACCGAGATTATCACTGTATAGTAGAATGTAACAGAAATCATGCAATGTTGTTTTCAATTCAGCACGATTTGTAATTACCTTTTATGACATATTTTATTTCACAACGACCTAGGCCAGCCCATGCTCATGTTTGATTGAAAAAAAACTGATATTACAATCAGTGACATTGTCTTGGCTAATTTTGTGTACACATTTTCACTCTATTTATTTGTGTTTTCTGGTCACTGACAGTAGTTCATGAAGAAATACACACACTGAAGATAGATACCGAAAAAAACAAAAAAACAAAAAAAAAACACTCACACACACACACACTCCACGTTACTGGAGTAAAAAACTGAAAATAAACACCTTCACTTCAGCAGACACAGTGCACTAAATACTCATTCAATTCCACGTTACTGGAGTAAAAGATTGTGTGCCCCACTCTTATTAGCACCACTTGCTCCACTAAAGAATTAAAATTAATTTCACTGTCTGACTAGCACAGACGATGTGTTGATACGGCAAACATATACCCAAAACGATTGCAAATAAATAGTAAACGACTAAACAAGAAATTCTGAAACTTGGTGTAGTTCAAGACAAGGGAAAATTCTTTTGACTGACAAAAGATAGGCACCAACAAAACCTTGACTGCACTGTAATCCGCTTCCAAAGAGAGTGAAAAGGCGCCACTTTTTAACAGAGACAAAGAAGGGAAGTACTCCGTGACCTTGATGGTAGGCAGTGGAATGTCTGGCACTGACGCTATCAGGGGTCACGGGCTGGGTCAGCCGCCCGCGCCCTAGCCGTAACTAAACGTGCCGTTTTTCTCCTCTCTGTACAGCCGTGTAGTGGGCACTGGTGGTGATGTGGTGATGATGGTGGTAGTAACGATGATGACGCTGCTGTTGTCATGGTGGTGATGGTGATGACAGTGACGATGGTGGTGGTGATGGTGATGATGTTGACGATGGTATGTTGATGGTGATGTTGATGGTGGTGGTGGTGATAGTGAGGAGTGATGATGATAATGATGGTGGTGATAGTGACAGTCGTGTCTTTTCTAAAAAAGATTGTTCAAAATCTTCATCAACATCTTTATCAAGATCGATCAGATGATCATTTGATGATGGCAGTTATCATGATGATGATGACGATGATGAAATGTTTAGATGATAGTGATGATGGGGGTCATGTCTTTGTTCAGAATACTCAGCATCTTGATCAAGAACAAGTAGGTAGAAGTGTTCATGGGGAAAGTGGTGGTGGTGATGATGGTGGTGATTATGATGTGGTGATAGTGATATTCATGCTGATAGTGGTGGTGATGATGGTGGTGATTATGATGTGGTGATAGTGATGTTCATGCTGATAGTGGTGGTGATGATGGTGATGATTATGTGGTGGTGATAGTGATGTTCATGCTGATAATGGCTTCCTTCCTCAGTAAATTGTCCAGCATTTTCATGAAGATAGAATGTATGGTGGGTCATTTCTATTTCGTTGCTGCTGTTGTTGTTTGTTATGATTTTCTCATATGCGTGTATGCGTGCTGTTTTGCCCGCACTGTGCAGGCAGTATGTTGCTGCGCAGTGTGCATATTCTGTCTTGGATGGGTGTGTTAGCCGGGTGTTTTCATGTTCCCATAAGCCAGCAAACCCTGATGAGACTCACAGGATCTTTAAACTTTGACTCCTGCACCCTGTTTACCAGCATCCTGCATTGTCAACAATGCTAGCATAGCAAAAAATTTACCCTTTGATTCCCACACCCTGTCCAGCAGCATCTGCATTGTCAGCCATGCTAGCAAAGCAAAACATTTACCCTTTGATTCCCACACCCTGTCCAGCAGCATCTGCATTGTCAGCCATGCTAGCATAGCAAAACATTTACCCTTTGATTCCCACACCCTGTCCAGCAGCATCTGCATTGTCAGCCATGCTAGCAAAGCAAAACATTTACCCTTTGATTCCCACACCCTGTCCAGCAGCATCTGCATTGTCAGCCATGCTAGCAAAGCAAAACATTTACCCTTTGATTCCCACACTCTGTCCAGCAGCATCTGCATTGTCAGCCATGCTAGCAAAGCAAAACATTTATCCTTTGATTCCCACACCCTGTCCAGCAGCATCTGCATTGTCAGCCATGCTAGCAAAGCAAAACATTTACCCTTTGATTCCCACACTCTGTCCAGCAGCATCTGCATTGTCAGCCATGCTAGCAAAGCAAAACATTTACCCTTTGATTCCCACACCCTGTCCAGCAGCATCTGCATTGTCAGCCATGCTAGCAAAGCAAAACATATACCCTTTGATTCCCACACCCTGTCCAGCAGCATCTGCATTGTCAGCCATGCTAGCATAGCAAAAAATTTACCCTTTGATTCCCACACCCTGTCCAGCAGCATCTGCATTGTCAGCCATGCTAGCAAAGCAAAACATTTACCCTTTGATTCCCACACCCTGTCCAGCAGCATCTGCATTGTCAGCCATGCTAGCAAAGCAAAACATTTACCCTTTGATTCCCACACTCTGTCCAGCAGCATCTGCATTGTCAGCCATGCTAGCAAAGCAAAACATTTACCCTTTGATTCCCACACCCTGTCCAGCAGCATCTGCATTGTCAGCCATGCTAGCAAAGCAAAAAATTTACCCTTTGATTCCCACACTCTGTCCAGCAGCATCCTGCATTGTCAGCCATGCTAGCAAAGCAAAAAATTTACCCTTTGATTCCCACACCCTGTCCAGCAGCATCTGCATTGTCAGCCATGCTAGCAAAGCAAAAAATTTACCCTTTGATTCCCACACTCTGTCCAGCAGCATCCTGCATTGTCAGCCATGCTAGCAAAGCAAAACATTTACCCTTTGATTCCCACACCCTGTCCAGCAGCATCTGCATTGTCAGCCATGCTAGCAAAGCAAAAACTTAAACCATTTGATGCAACCCTTTGATGCCCTCATCCTATGAAGGAAGCTGATGGATAGGGTGAGAGTGCAAAGCATTTAGTTTTTGCAGTTGGTGGATAAGGTGTTCTGGTGAATAGGGTGAGGGAGTCAGAGGGTTAAGTTTTTGCTGTTGTTGGATAGGGTTCGAGAGTCATAGGGTTAATATGCATGTTTGATATACCGTGTGCATATACACACAAAGTGGTTTAAGGTGTTTGCCAGTCTGCACACATGCTGACACCTGGCAGATCAGAAAAATGTCCACCACCATCCCTCCCCCTCTCCCTCCAATCCATCAAGCAGGAGGTTCCCAGGCAGGATCGAACTCAGACTCCTTGATTGGAACTGATGTTTTACCCACTTGACCATCGTGCCCATCAGGTCAGTTCATGAGGAGGAGGAGGATGACAAATGAGATGGTCAGTGATCTGATAGCTAGTTTTGGGCTTTTTTTGTGTGTGTTTTTTTGTTTGTTTTAGTGCATCTATTTGTTTCATTAATGGCCCACTACTTTGGTGTTATTTCTTTTTGTCCAAGTTCAAATGCGTTTCAGTGCTATGTCTGTACTGGTCCGCTATTTTGGTGTTATTTCTTTTTGTCCATGTTCAAAGATGTTTCAGTGCTATGTCTGTACTGGTCCGCTATTTTGGTGTTATTTCTTTTTGTCCATGTTCAAAGATGTTTCAGTGCAATGTCTGTACTGGTCCGCTATTTTGGTGTTATTTCTTTTTGTCCATGTTCAAAGATGTTTCAGTGCTATGTCTGTACTGGTCCGCTATTTTGGTGTTATTTCTTTTTGTCCATGTTCAAAGATGTTTCAGTGCTATGTCTGTACTGGTCCGCTATTTTGGTGTTATTTCTTTTTGTCCATGTTCAAAGATGTTTCAGTGCTATGTCTGTACTGGTCCGCTATTTTGGTGTTATTTCTTTTTGTCCATGTTCAAAGATGTTTCAGTGCAATGTCTGTACTAGTCCACTACTTGTCCAAGTTCAAATGTGTTTCAGTGAAATGTCTGTACACTTGCCTTTTTAATCTGAAATACTTCCATTGTGTGCCTCATCAGGCGGAACTGAACATCATCGAAAAGCTGGTCAAACTGGTACCCTGTGACCATGAAGACTTGCTACACATCTCCCTGCGACTGTTGCTCAACTTGTCCTTTGACCCTGATCTACGCAGTAAAATGATCAAGTTCGGACTGCTGCCCAGGCTGGTGGGCCTCCTCAGTGAGTTGTTCTTTTTGACGATTAGCTGACTGAGTGTGACATTGCATGCTTAACAAGGATGTAATTTTTAAGTAATCGTATAATATTATTGTCTTACTGTCGGTGGTTAGCTGACTGAGTGTGACAGTTGTACCTGTAACAGGAACGTTGTCTTTAAGAGATTGTACAGTATTATTGTCTTACTGTCGGTGGTTAGCTGACTGAGTGTGACAGTTGTACCTGTAACAGGAACGTTGTCTTTAAGAGATCGTACAGTATTATTGTCTTACTGTCGGTGGTTAGCTGACTGAGTGTGACAGTTGTACCTGTAACAGGAACGTTGTCTTTAAGAGATCGTACAGTATTATTGTCTTACTGTCGGTGGTTAGCTGACTGAGTGTGACAGTTGTACCTGTAACAGGAACGTTGTCTTTAAGAGATCGTACAGTATTATTGTCTTACTGTCGGTGGTTAGCTGACTGAGTGTGACAGTTGTACCTGTAACAGGAACGTTGTCTTTAAGAGATCGTACAGTATTATTGTCTTACTGTCGGTGGTTAGCTGACTGAGTGTGACAGTTGTACCTGTAACAGGAACATTGTCTTTAAGAGATCGTACAGTATTATTGTCTCACTGTCAGTGGTTAGCTGACTGAGTGTAACAGTTGTACCTGTAACAGGAACGTTGTCTTTAAGAGATCGTACAGTATTATTGTCGTACTGTCGGTGGTTAGCTGACTGAGTGTAACAGTTGTACCTGTAACAGGAACGTTGTCTTTAAGAGATCGTACAGTATTATTGTCTTACTGTCGGTGGTTAGCTGACTGAGTGTGACAGTTGTACCTGTAACAGGAACGTTGTCTTTAAGAGATCGTACAGTATTATTGTCTTACTGTCGGTGGTTAGCTGACTGAGTGTGACAGTTGTACCTGTAACAGGAACGTTGTCTTTAAGAGATCGTACAGTATTATTGTCTTACTGTCGGTGGTTAGCTGACTGAGTGTAACAGTTGTACCTGTAACAGGAACATTGTCTTTAAGAGATCATACAGTATTATTGTCTTACTGTCGGTGGTTAGCTGACTGAGTGTGACAGTTGCACACTTCACAAAGACATTGTTTTTAAGTGACCGTGTAGTATTATTGTCTTACTGTCCTGTGTTGGGTAAATCATGGGGCGACCGTCCCTGACCCAATGCGTCCCCAGGTGGCAGATAGAAATCATGGGGCGACCGTCCCCGACCCAATGCGTCCCCAGGTGGCAGATAGGGGAACGACCCTCAGATATGGGGGCCAGCTGTGAATACCCAATAAGCAGCGGTGGACCAAACGGAATCAGTATTCTAGGGGAGGCTGGGTATAGGGTGGTACCTATACTTCTATAAAGTGGTCTTACAACCCTACAATGAATACTGTCAGGCAAGCAAGGGCGCCATAACTCCAACCACTGAAGTCCTGGAAGCAGGGGACGGATGAAATAGGAGGCAAAGAGAGACTGCTGCACAACAATCAGCTTCTACTTCACGGTCGTGGCAGAGGATTTCCAAGGAAAAAATGGCCAGGACACCTGCACAGAATATGCACTGCGCTTGAGGAAGGTAATGGCAACCCATCTCAAGTATTTTTATGCACATGATGACACACTACAAAAGCATGGACCTCGTGGCAACCATTTTTCAAGGAAAAACTGGCAAAAAGGAAGAAAGGCAGACCTCTTATCTCATACATCGAGAACATAACCAACATCAGTGGCCTAAGTATTCAAGAAATTGTCCACAAAAGTCAAGACAGAGCGGGCTTGAGAGAGATGGTGTGTCCAGATGTGCAGCAGCTAACACTGAACCGGGTGACGCCGACAGGTGATTCTGTCCTGTGATCTGGCCAGTAATGTTATATAGCTGTGAAGCCTGGACATGCAAGGAAAAGCAGATGAAAATAAGATTGAAGCAGTGGAGGTATTGATCTACTGGTGGCTTCTTAAAGTCAATGGATTGACACAAGAGCAAATGAGAGCATTTTGAACAAAATCATGGTTCCACATCATCTGCTGGCAGAAATCAACAAAAGAAAAAATAAATACATCGGCCATGTAACTGGCAACACCGACACAACCCTAATGACAACAGTTTTCCAAAACATTGGACAGCCATCATTACATATAAACTAGAAATTAGACAGCCATCATTACCTGTAAACTAGAAACTAGACAGTCATTACAAATAGACTAGAAACTAGACAGCCACTATTACAAGTAAACTAGAAACAGGACAACCATCATTACAAGTAAACTAGAAACTGGACAGCCATCATTACAAGTAACTAGAAACTGGACAGCCATCATTACTAGTAAACTAGAAACTGGACAGCCATCATTACATGTAACTAGAAACTGGACAGCCATCATTACATGTAACTAGAAACGACAGCCATCATTACAAGTAACTTGAAACTGGACAGCCATCATTACTAGTAAACTAGACATCCATCATCACTAGTAAACTAGACAGCCATCATTACAAGTAAACTAGAAACTAGACAACCACTATTACAAGTAACTAGAAACTGGACAGCCATCATTACAAATAAACTAGAAACTGGACAGCCATCATTACAAATAAACTAGAAACTAGACAGCCATCATTACTAGTAAACTAGAATCCATCATTATTAGTAAACTAGACAGTCATCATTACAAGTAAACTAGAAACTTGACAGCCATCATTACAAATAAAGTAGAAACTAGACAGCCATCATTACTAGTAAACTAGACAGCCATCATTACAAATAAACTAGACAGCCATCATTACCAGTAAAGTATAAACTAGACAGCCATCATTATCAGTAAAGTAGAAACTAGACCACCATGATTACCAGTAAAGTAGAAACTAGACAGCCATCATTACCAGTAAAGTAGAAACTAGACAGCCATGATTACCAGTAAACTAGAAACAGGACAGCCATCATTACCAGTAAAGTATAAACTAGACAGCCATTATTACCAGTAAACTAGAAACTGGACAGCCATCATTACCAGTAAACTAGAAACAGGACAACCATTATTACCAGTAAAATAGAAACTAGACAGCCATCATTACCAGTAAACTAGAAACTAGACAGCCATTATTACCAGTAAACTAGACAGCCAGCATAACCAGTAAAGTAGAAACTAGACAGCCATCATTACCAGTAAACTAGACAACCAGCATAACCAGTAAACTAGAAACTAGACAGCCATTATTACCAGTAAACTAGAAACTAGACAGCCAGCATCACCAGTAAACTAGAAACTAGACAGCCAGCATTACCATTAAAGTAGAAACTAGACAGCATCATTACAGTAAACTAGAAACTAGACAGCCATCATTACCAGTAAACTAGAAACAGGACAGCCATCATTCCAGTAAACTAGAAACAGGACAGCCATCATACCAGTAAACTAGAAACAGGACAGCCATCATTACTAGTAAACTAAAACAGGACAGCCATCATTACCAGTAAACTAGAAATAGGACAGCCATCATTACTAGTAGACTAGAACACAGCAGCCATCATTACCAGTAAACTAGAAACAGGACAGCCATCATTACCAGTAAACTTGAAACAGGACAGCCATCATTACATAAACTAGAAACAGGACAGTCATCATTACAGTAAACTAGAAACAGGACAGCCATCATTCCAGTAAACTAGAAACAGGACAGCCATCATTACTAGTAAATAGAAACAGGACAGCCATCATTACAAGTAAACTAGAAACTAGGACAGCCATCATTACTAGTAAACTAGAAACTAGGACAGCCATCATTACAAGTAAACTAGAAACTAGACAGCCATCATTACAGTAAACTAGAAACTAGACAGCATCATTACAGTAAACTAGAAACAGGACAGCCATCATTACAAGTAAACTAGAAACTAGACAGCCATCATTACAGTAACTAGAAACTGACAGCCATCATTACATGTAAACTAGAAACAGACAGCCATCATTACAGTAAACTGAAACTGGACAGCCATCATTACTAAGTAAACTAGACAGCCATCATTACTAGTAAAACTAGACAGCCATCATTACAAGTAAACTAGAAACTAGACAGCCATCATTACCAGTAAACTAGAAACTAGACAGCCATCATTACAATAAACTAGAAACTGGACAGCCATCATTACCAGTAAACTAGAAACTAGACAGCCATCATTACTAGTAAACTAGACATGCCACATTATTAGTAAACTAGACAGCCATCATTACAAGTAAACTAGAAACTGACAGCCATCATTACAAATAAACTAGAAATGGACAGCCAATTAATTACCAACAAACTAGAAACTGGACATCAGTCATATGGTTTAGATTTAGCAACTGTCATCCTATGCTGGAAATGTTGCCCTTAGTCAAATCTAAAAATTGCACAATTCAAGAAATCTGACAAAGCAAAACATTAGTTTAAGGAATAGGTACAACTTAGCACTGTCTTCATCATGCTGTGTTACAGATCACATGCAATCTTAGGTCAGTTGAACAAGAAAAAAAAAAGATGTTGTTTGCCTTGTTAGTCTTTCAGTGTTTGGACTGTCTGATATTTATGACTCTTGTGTCTTGTGTACCATTTCGTATCATCGCTTTTGTGGTTGACAAGGAAAAGTGTATCGTGTGACCACTCATTGACACAAGCCAAGTCCATTTCACTACACTGACTGTAGTGCCTTTGGGTTTTCTTTGGCCTCCATGCTGTGTGCTTTCCCAGTGGCGATGCAACGCCTTTCGTATAAATAGTGCCCCACTTTCTGAATTATGTGCTAAAATTTACCTTCTTTAATACACATACTGTACTGTTGTCACTGATTGGCATAGGGTGATTCTGCTGGCACATTTGCCATTACCTGCTCATAACAATAAATGGTGTTTTGCCAGTTCGTTCCTTTGTTGTCTGTCATTGTCTTCCTGTCATTTTATGTCTTGTGGTCACTTCATCTGCATGTGTCGAAGTTGTACATTCTTTCTCTTAGGTTTGATCATTGGGTACCTGTATAAGTGCATTTTGCTCAGGAAAATGTGATGTAAAGAAGCAATTTTAGTTAATGTAAGCCCGTTTTTGTAATTTAGTGTCTTAGTTGTGTTGAAATTGTATTCGGTATGTTTTTTATATTCCTGTGTGTAAATTGGATGGAATAGTAGCCCGGGATATCTTCGTTATGTCGTGAATGCATTGATATGTCTCGTAGTTGTCTTTTCAATTTTTTTTCCCTGTTGAAGTATTGTATAGTTTGGAAATGGTGTAAAGCCCTGTATGATGGCTTAGCAGTTGCCTGGCTTGAAACAAAAATAACAGCAGCCATGTGCTTTTTATTTGGTTTACTTTCCATTTAGTCACATTGCTGTGATCTTTCCTTCTCACCAACATGTTCTTGCATGAGATATTTTCACCTCCTACACACTCCTATACATGGTGAAGTGGTAAGTACTACATATTTCTGTTGGGAAAACGAGGTCAAACTCCATCAGTCCAGAAATATATTGTGGATTTTTGAGCCCTGAGGGCTCCTTCCAGAGTTGAGCCGCATGGGGCTCAGTGGGATGATGGACCACACTTTAGAGCTCGTCACATTCAAATGCATCATTGAGGTGTTGCTAAAATTTCCTGACCAATACTGCAGGTGTCTGTATCTCTCAGGCTTGGTGATGCCAGGATATGTTATGAAAGTAACACTTCAAGCATGATCATTCCCATTTTCATCATCATTTTCATTGTGAGGAACTGCCGATTGTTGGTCCTTCGGTCCTTGTCATGGTGAGCTGGTTTCAGTTGGATTGGAAGTGTTTTAGGGAGTGAGATGAAACTGAGGGCTTGACACAGCAGTGATGCAGAAGATAGCTACAGGCAAACAATTGAAATATAAATAAATGAGACAAACACTTCCCTTACTAGATTACCTTTTACCTTTCCTTTCCTGCCAGCAATTCCCCTGTTCCCCCCCCCCTTCCCCCCAACACCTTCACACCCCTCATTGTCTCCCCTTTTGTCCTTACTGGCTTTCTTCATAGCACCACTAAAGTGGTTATACCCTCCTGCTGTTCTTCTCCTCAAAACCCCTCTTCCTGGATTCGTTCACTTTTGAATTAGTGTACTAAGTCTTATTGTCAGTCCACTTTAACATCCTGTTGAGAGCTCCTTAACCCTTTGACTCCTGCACCCAGTCCATTAGCATCCTGTGTTGTCAGTCATGCTAGTAAAGTAAAAACTTAACCCTTCGATTCCCTTCCTGCAAGAAGCTGGTGAATAGGGTGGTGGAATCGAAGGGTTTTTGCTGTTGATGGATAGGGTGCAGGAGTCAAAGGGTTAACCATCACTAACTCAAAAGCTCAAAGTTCTGCTCTGAGTTTGTGGTATATCCTGTAGTGTCATTTTAACTCACTCGCTACGCACAATTATGCCTCTTGCCGTTCCCCTGATATGCACTGTTTGTATAGGTCATGAGAAAAATTCTCATACAAACAAATGAAAACAGAGAGCTGTGAAATTTGGCAGGTTATATATTAGAAGATTGGTGTACAGTATGCTGAAATTTGAATTGTGTAACCCTCATGGTTGCTGAGTAATGGTACAAGTAAAATTAGAGAAATTTTCAGGTGAAAAATGTCTTCCAAAATACACAGGTCAATATATCAGTTCCTACAGTCACATTTTGAATGAAATTTCATAAAATCCAGCTTGCACACACTCCAAGTGCACTGAAGGAAGAGATCGTCTTGAAGAGCGCTGAGATGTCGAGCGTTGTTCGGCCATTTGCTTTTGCGTCGTCTGCTTCGCTGCAGAGCTAGTGGGTCGTGAACTTCGCACTGTCTACACACCAACTGCAGAATACAGTGACCTAATGGCCTGAAACGAGGCTAAGAATGACCAAAAAATCTATTTCTGGCCATTAACTAAAAGAAATATTGAAAGCCCTGCGAATTTTCAACACCCCAAGTCAGATTTCTCCGACACTTGTACACAAACTTTGTTGAGACATGATGGGAATTCCCAATGCTCATAGGAAGGGAGTTAACCCTTTTAACCGTAGAGCACCCACCAGCGCCCGCTGTAAATCGTAATAGCGTTTACCCCGGAGCGCCCATCAGCGCCCGCTGTACACGTGGCCACTATGGACGCGGCCATCATTGTTTACATAAACGAGAATCCCGCGAGAATGAGAGCCTCGCACGGCTGCATTTTCCCAGCCATTCTGCCACCCTTTAGTTGTGAGTTTCTCCCATTCCTAAAATACTGATGTTAAGCCTTTCCATCTCCATTTTGATGTTGTCTAATTCACCTTTCTGCAGCATTGTTCTGATGTTCCATGTTGCTACTTTGGTGTTGAATTTAATTTTGGTCGCAGTAGCTGGCTGACGATCTGGTGTCACCTGCGCCGCATGACAGTCCCTACCGGACAAAGGTGCTCCACAGGAGCACCTATTGACGTCGTTAACTTTCTTCTTTGTCTTTCTCTTGTCCATGGTTTTCCTGGGGAAAACTACGATGGTGGTTTCCCCTTGCCTTCCATCGGTTTTTTTATTTTAGGGTTAACTCCCTTAGCCTTACTCTCTCCCGAGATGTCCACAAGGCAGTGGAGCTATTTACCCATAGCTTGGGGATCTGGTTCGTGGGCACCAGTGCGTGTCCACACGCCGGTGGGCCTGCATGCCTCACATCTGGGGGCCAGACCTCCTCCGAGTCCTACGAGATTCAGCCTGAGTCCGTGAGGTGCTCAGTTACTGCCTGTCGCCACGAGGAGGCACAGCGTAGGGCTTGCTGATGGAGAGGCTATGTACTGACAGGAAGAGACTTACGCCTTGCTCTTCTTTTCGCACAGCAGTGCTAGCCAGCGATGCAGGCCAAAGCCGACACACTAGACGCATCACATCTGCCAATATGACAAGCATGTTATTGGTATGTGAGTGAAATTATTTGTTTATGTAACAGCGCAGTGAGTCGAACTGAGAATAGTGCTATACAAAAGCTACTTATTATTATTATTATTGGTGCAAGCTTTGCACAGTTTCATGCTCAGCTTCTGCAGTAGACTTTGTTCTGGGTCCTCTGGGTCATTTGCAGGCCATTAACTGATTAAGAAGCATTTCTGGACTGCATCTTTGACTTTGAACTATCACACCAGTAAATTTTTGGTAACATTCACCATCAAATCCGACTTTATAATTTTTTCTGCGAGTAAAACCAGAATGAATCTGGAAAAAAACTCTTTCTGTGAGTACTTCATTGTATGCACAATGCCGAAAAAATGATTCCTTGAAACAAAAAAAGGTAATTATACTTTAATTGATTTCTTTAGTTAGTAACTATCGAAAATTGCAAGAGTTACTTCCCTTGACATGGGATTTCATAATATGGTTCACGCTGGGTGATGTAGGGGTATATGGGTTAAGCAGTGGATTAGACTAAGAAGGACTAACGTGTCAAAATGACTGTGCGCAGGCCATGAAGATGTTGCTAGAGAGCCCAGAACAACCGGACATGGAGTTACTGGCCTTGTGCATCAATCTGGCGGCCAACAAGCGAACAGCAGCCATCATCTGCGAGGGTTCCGGCCTCAAGATGCTCATGAAACGCGCCTTCAAGTTCCACGACTCGTTCGTCATGAAGATGATACGCAACATTTCACAGCATGAGGGCGACATCAAGAACCTGTTCATTGTGAGTGTTTGGGGCTTGCTTTTTTTTTTTTCTTCATTGTAATATTTCTGTATCTGTGTACAAATAAACACAAAAAATGCTCTCTCAGTTTCACAAAGTCAACAGATTAGAAATAGTAAAGACAAAGATGACACTGAATAAATATGTACAACACAAACAGAGATGGAGAGGAAGAGAGAAGACAGATTGAGGACTGGCCTCTGTTAGCTTACAAAGCCATTGAATTTTTGGAATGTTTATAAACTCAATCGAGTCGCAGTCTTCAGGGTCACTCTGCCCCCTCAATTCGGAGGATTTTTAGCACATTTTAAAAAAATATAGAAAAACAACCAAATAAAGTAGACAAACAAAGTAAAGTGATACAGAACAACCAGGATTAGATCTTTACAAATAATCTTACTTTATTTATGGTATTCCATGTAGTTGTAAATGATGAGGTATCCAAATAGGTATCCAAAGGGGGGTAATTTTTTTTTTTGTTGGATATGAACACACACTGTAAAACGGTTTTAAATGAAGTCCAGCACATAATTTCCATGCCATGGATGTTTCAAATCACAAGATTACTGGTAGTTGTCACTTTTTGCGTACAGTTGCTCCAGAGCACAAAATATTTACAGAATTGTGAGGTTCGACTTGCTTTCCTTGACGCCATTTGCGAAATTTGCATGTCGTGGGTAGTGCTGAAAAAAGGCTACTGTTGTCTTTGTTTCACATTGTCATAAACGACCTAAGGTAAATAACTGCTGTAAACATACCCTAGTTTCGGTTCCCAGTGATTTTTCCCTATAACTGACGCGGGTCTGACGTAAAAAAACAAAAAACGAATGTCCGCCGTCGATAAATCGACGTCACGTATCCAAGCAGTAAACGGAAGTGACGGAGATTTTCTTCCGGCACGAAGCGATTGAGTTAATTAATATTACCAGGAATTGTATTTGTATAGCACTATTCTCCATGCTCATTGGGACTGGCTGCACAGTGCATCTAGTCAGACAATGTAGTGGAGAGCAGAGAACTCAAGTTGTTAGGTGAGCTGACCACACTCCATCATGGTGTTGCAGAATCTGTGTCGTTGGTGGGCATGAAATGAACGGTGGGTGTTTTCCTGTTTCTGTAAGTCAGTCTCTGACATGACTTAAAGGATCTTTAACGTGCGTGTTTGATATTCTGCATGTGTGTACACACAAATGGCATTTAGGCACTGGCATGTTTGCGCACACATTGACTTGGGAGATCGGGAAAAAATGTCCGCCTTTTACCCACCAGGCGGAGATGTCTGGGTGGATCAAATCCAGGACCCTCTGGAAGTTCTATGTTTACCGGCTTGATTACCATGTCCATTACATTTCCTTAGAAAACCATTGATTTTTTAGAATATTTACAGTAGCATACACGTGATATGTATTTCAGAATATGATCATATTTCACTGAATATAATCATGCTGTACCAGAGAATTTAAAACTCACCAGTACTATGTAAAGGTTCTGACATATGCTGATGAGATAGCTGTTGATCAGTGGTAGGTATTGTGGCCAGTCTTGTGTTTGCATGTGACACACTTGTGTGTACGTATGTATGTGCATGTATTGTGTGTGTGTGTATACGTGCATGTGAATGTGTATGCTTGCTAGGACGGTAATAGTGACATATGTATCATATCCTCTGTGTATGTTCATCAGGACTACATCAGTGACCTGTGTACTGCTGTCCTGACTGGTGACAACGACGATTTTGCCCTGGAGTGTCTGGGTATCCTGGCCAACCTGACCATTGCCGACCTGGACTACGAGCTCATCTTGAAGGAGTACGACATGATTCCTTGGATCAAGTCCAAGCTACAACCAGGTAACAGTGTCTGTACCTGATAGGAACATTGTCATCTGTATGAGAGTAAGATCTGAATCCATCAGCAAGCCACAAACTTCTTGTTGTGATTTTTCTCTCTCTGTTCTTGTGGAATAGTAAGTAGCCTTGTGGTTTGAGACCCTCCTGAAGAAATGATAAGTTCCAGCTTTGGACAGTCAGGATCCAGATTGGGACAGTCAGGATCCAGATTGGGACAGTCAGGATCCAGATTGGGACAGTCGAGATCGACATTCGGACAGTCGAGATCCAGATTGGGACAGTCAAGATCCAGATTGGGACAGTCAGGTTCCAGATTGGGACAGTCAGGTTCCAGATTGGGACAGTCAGGATCCAGATTGGGACAGTCAGGATCCAGATTGGGACAGTCAGGTTCCAGATTGGGACAGTCAGGATCCAGATTGGGACAGTCAGGATCCAGATTGGGACAGTCACGTTCCAGATTGGGACAGTCAGGTCCCAGATTGGGACAGTCAGGTTCCAGATTGGGACAGTCAGGTTCCAGATTGGGACAGTCAGGTTCCAGATTGGGACAGTCAAGATCCAGATTGGGACAGAATGGGACGGTCAGGATCCAGATTGGGACAGTCTTTTTTCCTCTTTGCCCACTTGGCCTTGAATGGGGTCAGGTTGTTGGTCCTGTGGATTTTTTTTCCTCCTTTTTTTTTCTTTTTTTTTTTCCAGATTTAATATTTTTTGAATGCATGTACACACATTGTTTTGTCCCCATTGGCGGTATGTTGCCCTACAGTTTGCATATTCTGTCTTTGGTGGGTGTGCATGGGAGTGTTTTCATGTGTCCATAAGTCATCAGACACCCAGAAAGCGAACACAGTCAGCTACCAACTTGCCCCTCTCCTGAAACACCCCAGCATTCCCACCAGCACTAAGGCGAAACTCATCAACGCCATTTTTTTACCAACGCTGACATACCAGTGCCAGACATGGTCCCTAACTAAAGTCCTCGAGAGAAAACTGGTCACCTGTGAAATGAAATGCCTGAGGAAAGCAGTAAACAAGACAAGGCGGGACAAGATCAGAAATGAGGTGATACGAGACATGGTAGGAGCAACACCAATCCTACAACACATCGAACATATGAGGATCAAGTGGTTCGGACACCTCACACGTATGCCCCTAAACCATCCAGCTCTTCGGGCATACAACACCAGATACTCTGGCTGGAGAGCCAGAGGAAGACCAAGACGACGATGGAGCGACTCCGTGGCAGACACCCTCAGAGCTCACGAGATGTCCCTTCTCCAGGCCACCCACCTTGCTACTGACAGACGACTGTATCTCCCCACGATGCCCACCGGTACAAGCGGAAGGAAAAAGTAAAAGTAAAATCAGACAGTGATGTGACTTGTAGGATCTTTAATCTAAAATCAGAGTGACTGTCAGCATTCAAGCAGAATAGAAACCAGAAACACAGCAGAATAGAATCAGAACGTGTGTAACAAAACAAGACAGGTGCAAATGTTTGGCCATTTGGCCTTTGTCAGGTGTATGCAAAAGACAGCCAAGAATAAAGACACAGTGCTTAGTTAAAATACCTTTGTCAGGTGTATGCAAAAAACAGCCAAGAATAAAGACACAGTGCTTAGTTAAAATACCTTTGTCAGGTGTATGCAAAAGACAGCCAAGAATAAAGACACAGTGCTTAGTTAAAATACCTTTGTCAGGTGTATGCAAAAGACAGCCAAGAATAAAGACACAGTGCTTAGTTAAAATACCTTTGTCAGGTGTATGCAAAAGACAGCCAAGAATAAAGACACAGTGCTTAGTTAAAATACCTTTGACTCCTTCAGCCTGTCCATTAGCATCATGCTTTGTCAGCCATGACAGCAAAGCAAAACTTTTATTCCTTTTCCCCCTTACCCTATACAACAGCTTTTACAGGAAGCTGGTGGATAGGGTGAGGGAGTGAAAGGGTTAATGTTTTGCTTTGGTAGCATTGTTGACAATGCAGGATGCTGATGGACAGGGTGTAGGACTCAAAGGGTTAATCAGAAATAGAGTATCATCATCAAGTGCCCTGCTGCATGGCGTTGGTGATCATGGCCCTCCATATGTATCTATCCCTTGTCGCCGCAAGCACGTCTTCCACCCTCTCTGTCCTTAGCCACCTGGCAAGTCCGTCCAGTATTTTCTCCCTGGGTCTACCTGGTGCTCTCTTTCCTTCCAGCTTTCCTGTGAAATAGAGTAATGTAATCCAAATCAGACAGAGTCTAGCTCATTTTGGAAATCAGATTATTTGCTACAAGTAGTCCGGAATGTGAATTTATCTTTGAGCACAGATGGTTTGAAGAAATTGCCATCCCCACAGGCTTTTGCCATTGTCTTTGTTGTGACGATCAGAGAGATGAAGACAGCTGTGTTGTGTGCTGTTGCAGGAGCAGCAGACGACGACTGGGTGTTGGAGATTGTGATCCTGGTGGGCACGGTGTGTAGTGACGATGCCTGCGCAGACTGCTGGCTGACAGCAACATCATCCATCTCCTTATTGAACTGTTGAATGGTGAGTGCTGTGTACTGCCTGTAATAGCCCTGATATGGCTCTACACAGTCGGCTGGGCTTTAAACAAAAAAATAACGATAACAATAACAATGTACTGCCTTCTGGTCTTCACGCACTGAAGATCCCACGGCGGTTGAAAATCATGAAGAACAGGGCCTTCGCCCAGCTGCCCTTGTATAAAACATTGGAGAGGTAGGTAGGTAGGGTCTTCACCGACAGTCTTTATAAAACATGGGAGAGAGAGGTTGATTTTATATGTCCCTGTCCTTTATTTAAGGCCAGATAACCTTACCTTTCTGAAGTCTTGGTCAAAAAAAAAATACGAGCGGTGCTGCACTGTGGTGACAAACTCTCAATAAGGAGAACAGCCCAAGTTTCACACAGCAAATCCTTTGTGACAAAAGAGAATGAATATGAATATCATCATCATCTTCATCATCAGGTGCCTTGCCGCATGGCGTTGGCGACCATGGACCTCCATCTATCTCTATCTCTTGCCGCCCCAAGCATCTCCTCCACCCTCCTCGTCCTCAGCAACCCCGCAAGTCCGTCTAGCATTTTCTCCCTGGGTCTACTTGGTGCTCTCTTCCCTCCAGCTTCCTGTTGTGACCAGGTGCTCCAAATCCCCTTCCTCATAAAATGGCCTATAAATGTTGCCTGTCTTTTCCTAATCTTCCTTATGAGTGATCCACTTGTGTCTGCCTCCATCAAGACTGTCTCGTTTGTTTTCTTTGCTGTCCATGGAACTCTCAACATTTTTCTTAGAAACCACATCTCGGCTGCCTCAATCTTGCTCTGGCTTTGCTTGCTGACTGTCCATGCCTCACATGCGTACAACAGTATTGGTTCTATATAACCTTCAAGGACTCTCTTTCTGATGTTAATTGATAGGCATTTGTTGGTAAGAATGCTTGTCATCTTGTTGAATGCTGTTTTGGCTTGGCCGATTCTGCCGGCTATTTCCGATGTGCACCGTTCCCAGGTATTTGAACTTATTAACCTGTGTCAAGGTTGTGCCATTTGCTGTTATTTTGCATGAGGGGATTTCATGTTTTTTACTGATCACCATGACTTCAGTCTTCCTGCTGTTTAGTTCCAACCATTTACCTTTGCTTTCTATTTCTAGTATATTCACAAGGTTTTGTAGGTCCCTTTTACTTTCTGCAATTAGCACGGTGTCATCTGCGTACCGAATGTTGTTTAGACGCATTAGTTATATTCGCCACTTACTTTCAGAAGACGCTACCAAAAACATTTCTTTCTGCTTTGTTCTCTCCAAATTAGATTACTGTAACTCCCTCTTTTCTGGCTGTCCTCAAAATCAATTAGACAAACTTCAAAAGTACAAACTCTGCCGCTAAACTTGTTTCTCGTTCCCGCAAGCATGATCATGTCCCCACCTATTCTCAAATCCCTTCACTGTTGCCTGTTCAAGCTCGCATTGACTATAAGCTTGCCTCACTATGCCACTCTTTTTTCTCTGATCTCTCTCCTCGCTACCTGGCTGATCTTCTCTCTGTGTACACTCCTTCTAGAAATCTCCGCTCCATTGCTGATACCAGATTGCTCCGTGTTCCACGCGTGCGCACAAAAGCATTTGGACATCGCTCTTTCTCCTTCGCAGCCCCCACTATCTGGAACTCTCTTCCCTTTGAAATCCGACACCTAAAATCGACTTCTTCTTTCAAAACAGCTCTAAAAACTCACCTCTTTCAAAAATATTATCGGTAAGTTCAACCTCATTTCCCCCCAGCCTAATAGTAGAAAAGGTGTGTTAGTGTGTGTGTATGTTATAGTAGGTAGGTGGGGGGTGGGGGTGGGTGATTATAGAGCCCAATGTGCCTCACAGTACTTTGGGGTATAGCCGTGGGGGTTGTGGGGTGCATTTGGACTTGCGTGAGAATCCGTGTATGATTGTAGCGTATGTAGTATTTTTATGGATTTATTCTATTACTTTGTATTGTGTATTTAGTGTATGTACGTGAGGTCCGAGAGATTGAAATATTGTGAGTGAATGATTGTAAAGCGTCATAAGCTCCGCCGTAGGCAGAGATGTGCGCTTATAAATGGTCTCTTATTATTATTATTATTATCATTTTCCCTCCAACCTTTAATCCAGGGTCTTCTTCTAGGTTTCTCATGATGTTTTCGCTGTAAAGTGAAAACAGATCGGTGACAAAACACAACCCTGTCTGACTCCTCTTTTGATGTTTTGGAAAGAGCTTATATTGTTTTCTATTCTCATTCTCGTTTTGGACTGGTTTCGGTCCTACCTTAAGGACCGTACTCAATCTGTTGTTTTAGGAAAGTATCATTCCTCTCCATCAGTGCTCAGGTTTGGAGTCCCACAAGGCTCAGTGTTAGGGCCTGTCTTGTTCGTAATGTACACCAAGCCTCTGAGTCAGGTGATAAGTCGATCAGGTCTTCGCTATCACTTCTTCGCCGACGATTCACAATTGTATGATTCCAACATCCCAGCCGAGTTTCCAGCATTGCTTGGCAATTTACAATCTGGTATTGAGGCTGTCGGTGACTGGATGATGACAAACAAGCTTAAAATGAATGAAGATAAAACTGAACTGATAAAAATCGGTACTAAACATAAACTACAACAAACACCAACATGCACAATGACAATCTGTGGCTGCAGTCTTTCTTTTGCACCATCTGTTAGAAATCTTGGAGTGTTTCTTGACGAATCATTAACAATGGACGCGTATATCAACAATCTTTGCCGTAGCCTAAACTTTCAGCTCCGTAGGATTGCAAAGATTCGTCCTTACCTCACCACCGATGCCGTGAGGAAGCTTGCAGTTTGTTTTATTTTGTCAAGATTAGATTACTGTAATTCTCTCTTAGCTGGCTTACCTGATGACAAACTTAGAAAGCTTCAGGTCATTCAGAATAATGCAGCCCGCCTTATCCTGCACAAGAAACAATCTGACAGTGCAAATCCACTGCTGAAATCCCTTCACTGGCTCCCCATCAAAGCCAGAATAGACTTCAAGATTGCTTGCCTCTGTTTCCGCTGTCTAAGTGATACAGTCACTGCACCACCATATCTTTCTGAACTGATCCAACATTATGTACCGACTCGAACCCTTCGTTCCGGAGATTCTTTTCAACTAGTCGAACCACGTTTTTCTCTCTCCACAGTTGGCAAACGCGCTTTCTCTGTTTTTGGTCCTTCAGTATGGAACAATCTGCCACTCAACCTGAGAAAACAACATAGTTACTTAACCTTCAGAAAGGAACTTAAAACCCATCTTTTTCAAAAGTATCTGGTTGCAGAGTAACTTCCACGGCATTGGTGCTGAAGTACAAAATGACTGTTTTTAACCTTTTCTAGTCCTTGGCATGACTGTGTCTATTATTGGTGTTTTTTAAGTTTATTCTTCTGATTATATATTTTAATTTTAATTTTTGTGTGTGTGTATGGGTGTGAGTGTGTGTGTGTGTGTGTGTGTGTGTGTGTGTGTGTGTGTGTGTGTGTGTGTGTGTGTGTGTGTGTGTGTGTGTGTGTTGTGTGCGTGCGTGTGTGTGTGTGTGTGTGTGTGTGTGTGTTGTGAACGTGAACATGATATGTTGGAATATCTTTGTATGCTCTCTGATTTGTTTTAATTAGTTAAATGTCTTATTCAGCTTCTATTTGTAATGCATGTTTTAATTAAGATTTTATGTAAAACGCGTTGAGCATTTTATGGAAAGGCGTTTATTCATGTAATAATAATAATAATAATTGCAGCTGTTTGTTCCCAGTACATATTCCTGATTATTCGTAGATCTTTTCCATCAACATTGAGCCTCTCCAGTTGGTTGATTAATTCATCATGTCGTACCCGATCGAAAGCCTTGGTATAGTCAACAAAGCATAAATACAAATCCTTATTCATCTCAATTGACCTCTCTATGATAGTTCTTAGGATGTATATGGCATTAATAGTTCCCTTCCCTTCCACAAATCCACACTGTTCTGCTATTTCTCTTTTGATTCTATTGCTTGTTCTCATTCTGATTATTCTTAACAGGATTTTTGTTACATGACTCATCAAAGTGATTGTGCGATGGAGTTCGCATTCTATAGCCCCTGTCTTCTTTGGAAGTGCAATGAAAATTGATTTTGACATATCCCCAAAGGTATGTCAGAATCAATTTTCATTGCACTTCCAAAGTCAGCATTGATTCCCCAGAAAGCTGTCTCTTTCCTGAATATGGCGAGCTCAAATACTTCCGTTGGTATCATAAATTTTTGTGCATTCATTTGTGCTGTGTTCAACAGCAATAGCAGAGCAAAAACAAACACGTAATTTGAAGAAGTATTGGAAGAAGTTCATCACAGAGTCAACATTAGTGATGAAGATTTGGGTCCTGACAAAGTTGAATTTTGTGAATTCAGTGCCAGTGACCCAGATTTTGATCTGAAAGAAAGACAGCTGGATGATGATGATTCTGATGGAGGTTATCAGCCCCTACCACATGCTTATGTGAAAACTTGGTAAAGTATTTGCAAAGTGTATTATTAAAAAAGATTTTTTTTTTCATTTGTTTCATTTGATGGATACTTTTGTGGTGTTTTCTGCAGTAGTTTTGAAGATGTGAGTCAACAAAAATTATAGGTACAATTATTCAGTGTTCCTGGGTATTTTCTTCGCATTAATGATAGCCAAAAGCATGAACAAAAATCAGGTGTCAGTATTCCATCTTCATGTTTGTGGTTTGGCATGTTACAGCCAAACAAGAGGACGATGAGGTGGTGTGTCAGATTATCTACGTCTTCTACCAGATGATTTTCCATGAGGCGACACGTGAAATCATCATCAAGGACACACGTATCCTTTGGTTTAGACTGAAGTGTTTATTATGGAGGGGTTGTCTGTCCTTGCTGGCTGTTCACACAATCTTCTCCTCCGACTTCAGAAAGTAGAAAACACACTGTCTGATTAATCTTCACACATTGTAACTCCACTAATGCTGTGGGTGTGGGTGTGGGCGCATGTGTGTGTTTGTGTGTGTGTGTGTGTGTGTGTGCGCTTGTGTATGAATGTATGTGTATGTTTGTGTGTGTGTGTATGTGCGCGCACGTGTGTGTGTGTGTGATGGGGGTTTGTTATTTGTGGGTGTGGATGAGTGTATGTATAGTATGTGAGAGAGAGAGTGTGTGTTAGAGAGAGAGAAAAAAAGAGAGAAGAAAGACAGACAGGTATAGAGAACAGGAGTGCGTGCACATTTGTAGTGTAGCAGGTGTGTGTGTGTGTGTGTGTGTGTGTGTTTGTTTGTGTGTGTGTTTTATGCCTTAACAGCATGGATACATGCATGCATGTGTGTCAGCCAGCTACTGCGACCAAAATAAAATTCAAACACACCAAAATAGCAACATGGAACATCAGAACAATGTTGCAGAAAGGTAAATTAGACAACATCAAAATGGAGATGGAAAGGCTTAACATCAGTATTTTAGGACTAGGGGAAGTGAGATGGAAGGGGGCAGGCATGATAACATCAGGAGAATACACAATGATATACTCTGGTGGTAATTCACATGAAAGAGGAGTAGGCATCATAATGGACAAAGACAAATCAAAAGCAGTTAAGGGATACTGGGCAGTGTCTGACAGAGTTTTACTGGTCAAATTCGGAGGCAAACCGTTTGATATCAACATCATACAGGTGTATGCACCAACATCCGCAAGTACTCAAGAAGACATCGACAACTTCTACAAAGTTTTAGAGATGGCCAAGGTCCAATGTAAATCACAAGAAGTTACAGTCATAATGGGAGATTTTAATGCTAAAGTGGGACAGGATAGCGTGGAGGAGATAGTTGGACCTCATGGCCTTGGTACACAAAATGAAAGGGGGGGGGGGAACTTGTAGAATGGGCACAGATGAATGAGTTCATAGTAGGAAACACCTGGTTTGAGCAGCCTAACAGAAGAAAATGGACTTGGATGAGTCCAGGAGATAAGACCAAAAATCAAATTGACTACATCCTGATCAACAAAAGATTTAGAAATTCTTTACTGTCAGCAAAAACACTGCCAGGCACAGACTGCAACAGTGACCACAATCCTGTAGTGGGAAGGTTTAGGCTGAAATTGAGGAAAAGGAAACAGACCAAAAGCAACATCAAACTAAACCTTGGACTCTTAAAGTCAAATGAAATGATACGTCAAAAATGTAATGTACATGTTCAAAACAAATTCAGTGCTCTGGAGGACGTTGGTGACAGTGAGGAACAATGGACAAAGTTGAGAAGTTCTATAAATGAAGCTTGTGAAGAAATCCCTAAGGCAAATAGAAAAGCAAAAAAGAGCTGGATGACTAATGACATTTTGGGCCTGATGGAGGAAAGGAGGAAGGCAAAGAGAAACGAGGAGATATACAGGAAGATAAACAAAGAAATCAGGTATAGGTGCAATGAAGCTAAGGAAGCTTGGCTGAACACAAAATGCAAAGAGATAGAAGAACGACACAGAATGGATCCTCAGGGTGTGTACAGACGAATTGAAGAAATTGTCCACAGGAAAAATACATGCACATCAACTGGTTGCTTAAAATCGAAAGATGGCACGCTTATCATGGAAAAAGACAAAATACTGGACAGATGGGGAGAGTACATTAAAGACCTTTTTGAGGATGACAGAAACGAAGAACACATTATAAAAAAGAACTTTGAAGGACCACCCATAATGAAAGATGAAGTTAGAGCAGCACTAAAAAAGATGAAACCAGGAAAAGTCCCAGGACCAGACAACATTACTACATATATGATTGAAGCCCTGGAGGAATTTGGCATAGAAAAAATAACAGTCCTCCTAAATGAAATTTATGACACTGGCAAAATCCCCAAAGATATGTCAAAATCAATTTTCATTGCACTTCCAAAGAAGACAGGGGCTATAGAATGCGAACTCCATCGCACAATCAGTTTGATGAGTCATGTAACAAAAATTCTGTTAAGAATAATCATGATGAGGACAAGGAATAGAATCAAAAGAGAAATAGCAGAAGAACAGTGTGGATTTGTGGAAGGGAAAAGAACTGTTAATACCTTATACATCCTAAGAACTATCATAGAGAGGTCAATTGAGATGAATAAGGATTTGTATTTATGCTTTGTTGACTATACCAAGACTTTCGATCGAGTACGACATGAAGAATTGATCAACCAACTGGAGAGACTCAGTGTTGATGGAAAACATAATCAGGAATATGTACTGGGAACAAACAGCTGCAATGAGAATAGAAAACAATATAAGCTCTTTTCAAAACATCAAAAGAGGAGTCAGACA
This sequence comes from Monoplex corrugatus, assembly GCA_030674185.1. NCBI lineage: Eukaryota > Metazoa > Mollusca > Gastropoda > Littorinimorpha > Ranellidae > Monoplex > Monoplex corrugatus. Next base: position 6,325,786 of record JAPXFY010000028.1, read on the forward strand.
GGGTTGTGTTTTGTCACCAGATCTGTTTTCACTATATAGCAAAAACATCATGAGAAACCTAGAAGAAGACCCTGGATTAATGATAAACAACATTCGGTACGCAGATGACACCGTGTTAATTGCAGAAAATGAAAGGGACCTACAAAACCTTGTGAATATACTAGAAATAGAAAGCAAAGGCAAAGGGTTAGAACTAAACAGCAGGAAGACTGAAATCATGGTGATCAGTAAAAAACATGAAATCCCCTCATGCAAAATAACAGCAAATGGCACTACCTTGACACAAGTTAATAAGTTCAAATACCTGGGAACGGTCATTTCATCAGACGGCAGATGCACATCGGAAATAGCCGGCAGAATCGGCCAAGCCAAAGCAGCATTCAAGAAGATGACAAGCATTCATACCAACAAATACCTATCAATTAACATCAGAAAGAGAGTCCTTGAATGTATATAGAACCAATACTGTTGTACGGATGCGAGGCGTGGACAGTCAGCAAGCAAAGCCAGAGCAAGATTGAGGCAGCCGAAATGTGGTTTCTCGGAAGAATGTTGAGAGTTCTATGGACAGCAAAGAAAACAAACGAGACAGTTTTGATGGAGGCAGACACAAGTAGATCACTCATAAGGAAGATTAGGAAAAGACAGGCAACATTTATAGGCCATTTTGTGAGGGAGGGGGATTTGGAGCACCTGGTCTCAACGGGGAAGCTGGAGGGAAAGAGAGCACCAGGTAGACCCAGGGAGAGAATGCTGGACGGACATGCAGAGTAGCTGGGGATGAGGAGGGTGGGGGAGATGCTGGGGGCAAAGAGAGATCGAGATGATTGGAAGTCCATGGTCGCCAACGGCACGTGGCAGGACACCTGATGATGATGATGTGTGTTTTTGTTTGAAAATGGATGCAAATAGTCCACGTTGTTGTGCTTCTGATATACTCTTTGTTTACAGATTCTTTGAAACAGATGGTCACAGTTGGTTGATGTTCCTTTTCTGTGTGGGGGCCATCCAACTGGAATAAACTTATGTCTGTTGGACAGTTAGAAAGTGTTTCTTCACTAAGTCTTATTTTTTGTCCCGCAGTCGTTTTCCCTTTCATCCCATTGCTGTCCTGTCCTCTCCCTTTCAGCATGCAGGTACTTTGCACCCTTAACGTGTCTTTATCACAGTGAGTGAATGTACATCACTACATGTATGAGTGTACAATGAGAATGTTCGCTTTGATTTGATTTTGATTTGATTTACGCATGTCGCGCCCTATAAGTATTGTTATCATTGTTAGCAGTTGTAATGTGATGATGACGATTATGATTATGATCTTGATTATTGTTTTTGTTGAAACCTTAACAGCATGAACAGAGGCATCAGCATATGTAATAAACCTGATGCGTTATTATTTATTGTTGTTAACTATTACACTACAGTGTGGTGATGATGTGATGATTATGATTATGGTTATCATTATCATTTCTGTTAAATCCTTAACAGCATGAACAGAGGCACCGGCATACCTAATAGACCTGATGCATGACAAAAACGCTGAAATCAGGAAAGTGTGTGACAACACTTTGGATATCATAGCTGTGAGTTGATCGCTACAGTGATTACATATTCTGTCTTTTTAGCCAGTTATCCACCATTGATCACTACAGTGATTACATATCGTCTTTTTAGCCAGTTATCCACCATTGATCACTATGTGATTACATATCTTCTTTTAGCCAGTTATCCACCATTGATCACTAAGTGATTACATATCTGTCTTTTAGTCAGTTATCCACCATTGATCACTACAGTGATTACATATCTGTCTTTTTAGCCAGTTATCCACCATTGATCACTAAGTGATTACATATTGTCTTTTTAGCAGTTATCCACCATTGATCACTATAGTGATTACATATCTGTCTTTTTAGCCAGTTATCCACCATTGATCACTACAGTGATTAATATCTGTTTTTAGCCAGTTATCCACCATTGATCACTACAGTGATTACATATCTGTCTTTTTGTCAGTTATCACCATTGTACTACAGTGATTACATATTGTCTATTTAGCAGTATCACCATTGATCACTACAGTGATTACATATCTGTCTTTTTAGCAGTTATCCACATTGATCACTACAGTGATTACATATCTGTCTTTTTAGCCAGTTATCCACCATTGATCACTACAGTGATTACATATCTGTCTTTTTAGCAGTTATCCACCATTGATCACTATAGTGATTACATATCTGTCTTTTTAGCCAGTTATCCACCATTGATCACTACAGTGATTACATATCTGTCTTTTTAGCCAGTTATCCACCATTGATCACTACAGTGATTACATATCTGTCTTTTTAGTCAGTTATCCACCATTGATCACTACAGTGATTACATATCTGTCTTTTTAGCCAGTTATCCACCATTGATCACTATAACATGTGATTATTTACATATACTGTCTTTTTAGCCAGTTATCCACCATTGATCACTACAGTGATTACATTCTGTCTTTTTAGCCAGTTATCCACCATTGATCACTACAGTGATTACATATCTGTCTTTTTAGTCAGTTATCCACCATTGATCACTACAGTGATTACATATCTGTCTTTTTAGCAGTTATCCACCATTGATCGCTACAGTGATTACATATCTGTCTTTTTAGTCAGTTATCCACCATTGATCACTACAGTGATTACATATCTGTCTTTTTAGCCAGTTATCCACCATTGATCACGTACAGTATCACATTAATTATCTTGTCTTTTTAGTCAGTTATCCACCATTGATCGCTACAGTGATTACATATCTGTCTTTTAGCAGTTATCCACCATTGATCACTACAGTGATTACATATCTGTCTTTTTAGCCAGTTATCCACCATTGATCACTACAGTGATTACATATCTGTCTTTTTAGCTAGTTATCCACCATTGATCACTACAGTGATTACATATCTGTCTTTTTAGTAGTTATCCACCATTGATCACTACAGTGATTATATATCTGTCTTTTGAGCCAGTTATCCACCATTGATCACTACAGTGATTACATATCTGTCTTTTTAGTCAGTTATCCACCATTGATCACTACAGTGATTACATATCTGTCTTTTTAGCCAGTTATCCACCATTGATCACTACAGTGATTACATATCTGTCTTTTTAGCCAGTTCATGTCTTGCTGCCTTGACAAATCCACCATTGATCGTTACAGTGATTATATCCCATTGTTCATTTAGTTTATGTGTTGCTGCCTTGACAGATTACTGTGAGTCTGTGTTGTCATGTGTCTTGAGTCGTTTTCGCTTGACACTTGATGGCCAGTGATTCTCTTTCTGAAATCTTGGGTTTAAAAAAACACATGATACAGTGATTAATATCTGTCTTTTTAGTCAGTTATCCCCTTGACAATCACCAGTGGTACATAATATCTGTCTTTTTAGTCAGTTCATGTCTTGCTGCCTTGACAAATCCACCATTGATCGTTACAGTGATTATATCCCATTGTTCATTTAGTTTATTGTTGCTGCCTTGACAGATTACTGTGAGGTCTGTGTTGGTCATGGGTTTGGGAGGTGTTTTCGCTTGGCACTTGGAGGCCAGTTGGCCTTCTTGCCTTTCTGAAATCTTGGGTTTAAAAAAAAAACAAAGTAAGAGGGGGAAAAAAAGGTGGCGCTTTACCACAGCAATGCTCTCTCAGTGGGGAGAGTGGCCCAAAGTTTCACATGGTAAAATGCATGGTGACAAAATGAATACAATAATGAAATCCAAAACAAGTGTGACTGCCCGCGTTCAAGCAAACAGGAACCAGATAAAACATGAAAGAAGAATACAAACGCATGTTGAATACAACAAAACAAGACAGGCGCAAATTTTCGGCCAACTGGTTCCTTTTCTCGCATTGAACACAGCAGCAGGGAAGTTTCAGTCTTTTTCTCAAATTTTTTGTATCTAGTGTTTGTTTGTAATCTTACGCTTGACAAAGGCCAATCGGCTGAAAGTTTGCACCTGTCTTGTTTTGTTGTATTGAATACGCGTTTGTATTCTTCTTTCGTGTTTTTTCTGGTTCATGAATAATGAATAATAGATGATATCCATGTTGAAGATCGTGTAAGTCATGTCCGTGTCTGGTGGCTTTATGGAACCATGAAAACACACTGTAGAGATTGCAGACTGTGCATCAACATCATTCCTGCACATTGTGGGCAAAACAACATGCACACAGATACCGTGACTGGCAGATACCATGACTGGCAGATACTGTGACTGGCACATACCGTGACTGGCAGATACTGTGACTGGCAGATACTGTGACTAGCAGATACTGTGACTGGCAGATACTGTGACTGGCAGATACCGTGACTGCAGATACCGTGACTGGTAGATACCGTGACTGGCAGATACTGTGACTGGCAGATACTGTGACTGGCAGATACCATGACTGACATACCATGACTGACAGGCAGATACTGTGGCTGGCAGATACACCAGGTACTGACGGCAGATACTGTGACTGGCAGATACCGTGACTGCAGGCAGATACTGTGGCTGGCAGATACCATGACTGACAGGCAGATACTGTGGCTGGCAGATACCATGACTGACAGGCAGATACTGTGGCTGGCAGATACTGACTGACAGGTACCATGACTGACAGATACCATGACTGACAGGCAGATACTGTGACAGGCAGATACTGTGACTGACAGGTACCATGACTGACAGGCAGAACTGTGGCTGGCAGATACCATGACTGACAGGCAGATACTGTGACAGGCAGATACTGTGGCTGGCAGATACCATGACTGACAGGCAGATACTGTGACAGGCAGATACTGTGACTGACAGGTACCATGACTGACAGATACCATGACTGACAGGCAGATACTGTGACTGGCAGATACTGTGACTGACAGGTACCATGACTGACAGATACCATGACTGACAGGCAGATACTGTGACTGGCAGATACTGTGACTGACAGGTACCATGACTGACAGATACCATGACTGACAGGCAGATACTGTGACTGACAGGTACCATGACTGACAGATACCATGACTGACAGGCAGATACTGTGACTGACAGGTACCATGACTGACAGATACCATGACTGACAGGCAGATACTGTGACTGGCAGATACTGTGACTGACAGGTACCATGACTGACAGATACCATGACTGACAGGCAGATACTGTGACTGACAGGTACCATGACTGACAGATACCATGACTGACAGGCAGATACTGTGACTGACAGTACCATGACTGACAGATACCATGACTGACAGGCAGATACTGTGGCTGGTAAATACCATGACTGGCAGATACCATGACTGACAGATACCATGACTGACTGGCAGATACTGTGGCTGGCAGATACCATGGCTGGCAGACACCGAGACTGACACATACTGTGACTGGCACATACCGTGACTGGCAGATACTGACTGGCAGATACCATGACTGGCAAGTACCATGACTGGCACATACCATGACTGGCACATACCATGACTGGCACATACCGTGAGTGGCACATACCGTGACTGGCAGATACCGTGACTGGCAGATACTGTGACTGTCAACCATGTATCTGTCAACCATGCCCACCTGACCCTTCCTTCTCTGGCACACCTCTTACTACTTTTACCCCTGTCTCACAAGAAGAAATTTTCAACACAATCAGATCCATGTCGTTCAAAACCTGCGAACTGGATCCTCTTCCAGGTTCTCTCTACTCCGACTGTCTCCCAACTCTCCTCCCATTCATCACTGACATCATCAACACTTCTTTTCAAACTGGAACTGTCCCAGATTCTTTCAAGTCTGCTATTGTTCACCCTCTCCTCAAGAAACACAATTTAGACCCAAATGAACTGAAAAATTACCGGCCTATCTCTAATCTCTCTTTCTTGTCAAAACTCCTTGAAAAAGTCGTCCTCAACCAGCTGAACTCTCACCTGTCTGCCAACAATCTCCTCAATCCTTTCCAGTCAGCCTACCGCCAGTGCCATAGCACTGAAACTGCCCTACTACACATTCTCAACAATCTCCTCCTTGCAACTGATACTGGCAAAGTCTCTCTCCTCACACTCCTTGATCTGTCTGCAGCCTTCGATACCATTGACCATGGTATTCTCCTTTCTAGACTTCATCATACTTTTGGCATCTCTGACATTGCTCTCTCCTGGTTCACTTTATATTTATCCAACAGAAAACAAACTGTTCTCATCAATGGCACTTACTCTCAACCTGCATACCTGACCTGTGGTGTTCCACAAGGATCTGTCCTTGGCCCTGTTCTTTTCACTCTTTATACCTCCCCCCTGTCCACTATCATCAACTCCCACTCTATAAAACACCACTTCTATGCTGATGACACCCAACTTCAAGACAGTGACTCACCTGATAATATACAGCGCCTGTTGACTCGCACCACTGAGTGTTACTCGGACATTAAGAACTGGATGACGTTCAACAAACTTCAGCTTAATGACGACAAGACAGAAGCTATCCTCATTGGCACCCGTCAGAAACTTTCTCAGCTGCCTCCTCTTTCTCTCCCATTATGTAACACATCAGTCCCAATTTCTGATTCAGCTAAAAACCTTGGTGTCTGCATTGACTCTACCCTCTCCATGAACAACTTTGTTTCTCAAACTGCCAGATCTTGCTACTATCATCTCCATCGTATAAGCCTGATCAGGAAGTATCTCTCTGTCGAAACAACAGCAAAACTCGTTCTCTCCTTCATAATGTCTCATATTGACTATTGCAATTCACTCCTGTCTGGTCTTCCTGCCTCCACCATTCACATCCTACAGCGCATTCAAAACAATGCTGTACGCCTTGTATTCAAAAAGAAAAAAGCTGACCACATATCTCCTCTCCTGGCACAACTTCACTGGCTCCCTGTATCAAAGCACATACAGTACAAACTAGACACCATGTGCTACAAAAGCCTCAATAACGCAGCCCCCGATTACCTGTCAAGCCTACTTGAGATCTATGTTCCCTCACGTACCCTCCGCTCTGCCTCCGATCCTCTGACTTTTCGCTTTCCACGCACTAAGCTCAATACCTATGGTCCATGAGCCTTCTCTGTTTCTGGTCCACTCTCCTGGAACAAACTTCCTCTCTCAGTCCGTCAGCAACCTACTTTTGTCTCCTTCAAGTCCGCTCTCAAAACTCACCTTTTCTCCTCTGCATAAAATCCTAACCTCACTCAATCCCCCCCCCCCCCCCCCCCCTGCAGCCTGTCTCTGCTCGGAGGGGAATCACATTGTTATAATATATAATTGTGTATGGTGTGCTCTCTGTGGTTTTCCATTGCTTTTATTCTTGCTTTTATTGCTTTTATTCTTTCTCCCCATTTATAGCCATGCGTGTGTGTGTGTGTGTGTGTGTGTGTGTGTGCGTGCGCGTGTGTGTGTGCGTGCGTGCATGCGTGTGTGTGTTTCAGCACTTAGATTTGATTTTGTCGAGATTTTGCGCTATATAAATATTGTAATTATTATTATTATTATACCATGACTGGCAGATACCATGACTGGCACATACCGTGAGTGGCACATACCGTGACTGGCAGATACTGTGACTGGCAGATACCGTGACTTGCAGATACCATGACTGGCACATACCGTGACTGGCACATACCGTGACTGGCACATACTGTGACTGGCACATACTGTGACTGGCATATACCGTGACTGGCACATACCGTGACTGGCAGATACCATGACAGGCAGGTACCATGACTGCCAGATACCGTGACCAGCAGATACCATGATTGGCAGATACCATGACAGGCAGATACCATGACAGGCAGATACAATGACCAGCAGATACCATGACAGGCAGATACCATGACAGGCAGATACCATGACAGGCAGATACCATGACAGGCAGATACCATGACAGGCAGATACCATGACAGGCAGATACCATGACAGGCAGATACCATGACAGGCAGATACCATGACAGGCAGATACCATGATTGGCAGATACCATGTCAGGCAGATACCATGACAGGCAGATACCATGACAGGCAGATACCATGACAGGCAGATACCATGACAGGCAGATACCATGACAGGCAGATACCATGATTGGCAGATACAATGACAGGCAGATACCATGACAGGCAGATACCATGACAGGCAGATACCATGACAGGCAGATACCATGACAGGCAGATACCATGACAGGCAGATACCATGACAGGCAGATACCAGGACTGGCAGATACCAGGACTGGCAGATACCAGGACTGATAGAAAGTGGTTTTACCATAATAAATATGTCAGATGCCAAAGAAGATTTCAAAGGGTTGATAAAGGATGTCTTGTGAATCTGGAATTTGTACAGTACTGAGGTAGCAGAGACCCTAACTTTTCTCAGGGCCAGGGTGGGACCCATCTCTCCTCCCTCACTGCTTTACCTTCCCCAACCCTGGACAGTCAGTATCCCATGCACAACTGAAAGCCACACTAAGTGGGAAAAAAGTAACTACATTTATCTAAACAAAGATCATTTGTCGTCTTCAGAAATTTGACGAGGAATGGTTACAAAGTGATAGTTCTAATGCAGGTATTTTTCCCCTGTTCATTTCTTTCCCAGGAATTTGATGAAGAATGGTCATGAAGTGATAGTTCTAATGCAGGTATTTCCCTGTTCATTTCTTTCCCAGGAATTTGATGAAGAATGGTCATGAAGTGATAGTTCTAATGCAGGTATTTCCCTGTTCATTTCTTTCCCAGGAATTTGATGAAGAGTGGTCATGAAGTGATAGTTCTAATGCAGGTATTTCCCTGTTCATTTCTTTCCCAGGAATTTGATGAAGAGCGGTCATGAAGTGATAGTTCTAATGCAGGTATTTCCCTGTTCATTTCTTTCCCAGGAATTTGATGAAGAGTGGTCATGAAGTGATAGTTCTAATGCAGGTATTTCCCTGTTCATTTCTTTCCCAGGAATTTGATGAAGAGTGGTCATGAAGTGATAGTTCTAATGCAGGTATTTCCCTGTTCAATTCTTTCCCAAGAATTTGATGAAGAGTGGTCATGAAGTGATAGTTCTAATGCAGGTATTTCCCTGTACATTTCTTTCCCAGGAATTTGATGAAGAGTGGTCATGAAGTGATAGTTCTAATGCAGGTATTTTTTCCCTGTTCATTTCTTTCCCAGGAATTTGACGAAGAGTGGTCGCGCAAGATCCAGCTGGAAAAGTTCCGATGGCACAATTCTCAGTGGTTAGACATGGTGGAGACGCGCCAGGCGGAGGACATGAGCGACGGATACATGTACCCTGACGACAACATGGACCCTTACCTGCAAGACGCCGATATCTTGGACAGGCCCGATCTCTTCTACGGACCTGGTCAGTGGGGGGGATCCCCTGTGAGGGTGCTGGGGCTCTTTCAGTATAAATAGTATCCCCGTCTTCTGGATATTCTTCCTCTTTTCTGTCACTCTCTTTATTTCTGCCATACTCCTTTGCTTTCTGTCATCTCTTCCTGTCATTTTCTGCCTTGATAGTCCATTCACCTGTATGTGTTCTATAAAGCCTTACGTAGTTGCTCTTAGATCTGATAATTGGATACATGTATTGACTGTATGTTTGGCTGTAAGGACATGTGGTGTGCATGAACAATTTCAGGTAATGTAGGCCATTTTTTAATGTATGCTTCAGTGTCCTTAAATTTGTTCACCGTTTGTGTTCAGGTTTTTCAAAATCCTCTGGTGATGAATTGGACAGAATGGTTAATGCCAGGGACAGATCCTTAGATTATGTGTGCACATGCATTGTTTTGTGGACTTAATTTTCTTTTCAGCTTTTTTTCTCCTTTGAGATGTTGTGTACATCTTGAAGTGGTTATAGCCCTGATATGGCTCTATGCAATCGGCTGGGCTTTAAACAATAAGGAACCAGAAAAAACATGAAAATAGAATCAGAACGCATATTTAATGTAACCAGACAAGACAGGCACCAATTTTCAGCCAGCTGGCCTTTGTCAAAGGTAGACGTAAAATCACAAACAAACAAACACCAAAGACAAAAATTAGGAGAAAAAGATTGAAAATTCCCTGCTGCTTCATTCAGTGGGAGAAAAGTTTGTATTAGATATGCATTCTGATTCTGTTTTCCTGTTTTTTCTGGTTCCTGTTTGCATGAATGCGGGTGGACACACTTTTTTTGGGTTTTAAACAGTAAGTGAGATGGAAGAGATGTGCATATATGTATAATTAAGAAACAGATGGATATATCCTGACGACAACATGGACCCTTCCTTACAAGACACTGACCTGTTGGACAGACCTTACTGCTCCCCCGGGCTTGCTTAGTGGAGGGATGGGGTGGGGGTGGGGGATAATAAGGAGTGTAGCTATAACCAATAAGAAACTGACAAAAATATTCATGCTGTTATGGCCCTCTTTTCCTCAGGAAGAAGGTGGCAGAAATGTGTACGCATTTGTTGCAGAAATGTGTGTCTGTCTCTGGTGTTTTATCTCCCCTTCATTTCAGCTGGTATGAAACTTACAGAAGATATCATTTTCTTCTTCCAGTCCACAAAAGCTTAGAAGATTTTTTTTTCGTTTTTCCGTCTAATCAGAAAGTGAAAGAAAGAAGCCTGCATCTTCTCTTCGTATAAGCCAATATGAAATTGCGACAGAAATACGTGTATACATTTCTTCTGTATAACCAGTGAAGGCTTGTAGATACGCTTTTTTTTTTTCAAATTATTTCAACTGACCAGAAACTGACAGAAATTGTGTGTATGATTTGTTCTCTGCAGCCAATAACAATGTAGAACCAACGCAGGAGACGGCCACCACCAGTAATGTTTTGTTTTATCTTCTCTTTGCATGATTCTGGACATTAACAGCATGCTTGGCATGCCTGCCCTGTGATTTACTGTTTTTTTGTTTTTGTTTTTGTTTGCCAGTTATGACGTGTACGTGTGTGTATATTATGTTGATTTTCTTTAGTGTCTGAGCGTGCATATCTTCTTCAGGTTGAGAATTGTCTTTTGCGTGTGTTGTGTGTGTGTGTATGTGTGTGTGTATGTGTGTGTGTGTGTGTGTGTGTGTGTGTGTGTGTGTGTGTGTGTGTGTGTGTGTGTGTGTTGATTTTCTGTAGTGTATGTGTGTGCATGTCTTCTTCAGGTTGAGAATTGTCTTTTGCCAAGTTTGACGTTCAGTGTGTGTGTTGTGTGTGTGTGTGTGTGTCTGTCTGTCTGTCTGTATGTATGACTGTGTGCATGCATGTGTGTTTGTGTAGTGTCTGTATGACTGTGTATGCATGAATGTGTGCATGCGTGTGTGTTTGTGTGCATGTGTGTGTTTAGGGCATGTGTGTGTGTATTCTGTCTAGTTTCTTCGTCTGTGTCATATATTTTATCCAGTGTTTTTTGTTTTGGTTTTATTGTTTATTTTTGATAAAAATTTCAGTCAGTGTATCCATCAACATGATGAAGTAGAAAACACAACAGACAACTGACTCGGAGGTTCTGGGTTCGAAACCTCCTCAATCCAGAAACAGTTATTGTGGGATTTTTCCACACCGACTAACCCCTGCCCAGAATTGAGCATGCAGGGGCTCATTTGGAAGACTGGATCATACGTTCAGGTCTGATCCATGATGATCCCCAGAGTGAGATGTGGCCTCATTGTAAGACTGGGATCATCTAGGTCTGATCATCAATGATCATCCAGAATGACATGCAGTGGCTCATTTGAAAAACTGGGATCTCACAGTCAGATCTCATCCACTAATGAATCGTGATCCTATCCAGAATTAAGCATGCAGTGGCTCATTTGGAAGACTGGGATCACACAGTCAGATCTCATCCACCAATGACAGACTGAGTCATAGAGATGGGGATCTCAGATGTCCATCCAACACTGCAGGTGATCTGCCCTTTCAGGCCTTGGTTGATACCAGAATTATACTTAACAGCACAGCCATGTACATAGTCTCAACTCAAAACTAAATAGCATCATCACTGTGATCCCTGTTCTCATGGTAATAGCATTGTTGACAAGTTGTGGAAGATTCTGGGCCCTTGATGCCTTGCTGCCATGGTGACCTCAGTTTCCATGGGATTAGAGGTGTGTTGGAAGCTGAAATGAGTGTCATGAGGGTAATGACACTGGAGTGGTGCAGAAAATGGCCTCACCTGTCTCGCCTGTCGGCTTCATGGGGTTCAGTGTTGGCCGCTGTACTCTGTGACACTGCTACTCTCCTCCAAAATGGCTCTGTCTTGGCTTTTGTGGACTTGAATATTTAGGCCACTGATGTTGGTTATGTTCTCCATGTATGAGATTGGAGGTCTGCCTTTCTTCCTTTTCACATGACTGGACAGAAAATGGTGCAGCAAAACAAAAACAAAAAAAAAAACAAAAAAAGCAGAAGAAGTATGTGTCTGTGAGTCATGGTTTTCTTCCTATTTCAGTTGTCTTTGCCAAGTGCATCAGTCAGTGTGTACATTTGTTTTGTGATGTTTATCTCCTTGTGCTTTGTTTTTTGGTGTTTCTTTTTTCAGACTGCGAAAATGTTAAATTGGATCTTGATAACTTTTTGAGTGACAAAAAAAACAACATACACACACAAAAAACCAAAAACAAAAAAACCACAAAACAACCCCATAACAACAAAACAACTCTGGAACAGGTTCCATGCAGAAGAAATGTGGATGTTGCGTGTGTATTGTTGCTGTTGTAGTTTTTGTTTTTAAAGTTATGTAATTCTTTTGATCATTTATTCTATGTATATTTGTTGGGGAGGGGAATGTTGCTGTCAGGGATTTTTTGTTGTTGTTGCTTGTTTTGTTTTGTTAGTGTGCTTGTTCATTCGTTCTTGACTGCCTTAGTCGTTCGACTCCCGCACCCTATCCACCAACTGCAAAAACTTAGCCCTTTGACTCCCTCACCCTATCCACCAGCTTCCTGCAGTAAGCTGGTGGATGGGGTGAGGGAGTCAAAAGGTTATGTTTTTGCTTTGCTAGCATGGATGGCAATGCAGGAAGGTGGTGGACAGGGTGCGGAAGTCAGTGGGTTAACTCATAAGACTTGAAGGACCACAGAGCGGAGATTTTCATTGCGAAAGGGTTGTTTGATTGTACATACTGTACATGTCCCATGTCTCAGGAGTGCTGATTGGCAGCAAACAGTTAGACATATCCTTGTACAAAATAATACCCCTGTAGCCTACTGTAGGGAAAGAAAGTGAAAGTATGATATTGCCTAGGCCGGATACTCTGTCAGACTCTTACTGCGACTGTATAACAGACTGCAGTTTGGTGTAGCAGTTCAATTTGGTGTGAACAGGAACCAGAAGAAACACCAAAAAAATCAGAATGTATATTTAATTCAACCAGGTTGTATTGAATGTGTGTTGTGATTTTTTTCATGTTTTTCTGGTTCCTGTTTGCTTGAATGCGGGCAGTTACTCTTGTTTTGGATTTCAGTTTGGTGTGGGACAGTCTGATAAAATGCTTGGTATGCTTTCTGTCAGGCAGTTTATTGTGAGACAGTCTGATAAAATGCTGTTCAGTTTGGTGTGAGACAATATGATAAAATGCTATGTATGCTTGCCATCAGTAAATGATCGTTTGCAGTGTCCACAAACTGAACATGACTGCCCTTGGCATAATCATGCGCAGGCAAAATAATGTTGCTGCACAGTCTGCATACTCTGACTCTTTATGTTTTTATCTTTTGTGGACCTTATTTGAAATCATCCTTTCGTAAGCAGTGAATGCTAATATTAATGCACACATGCATTATGGAAGCGAACACATGCACACATGAATGCACACACGCAGGCACGCAATACTGAGAGTCACTCACACAAACTGACACACTCTCATACATAAGACTCTGTCACCTCACCTGTCAGCATCACCGGGTTCAGTGTTGGCCGCTACACTCTGTGACACAGCCACTCTCCTCCAAATGGCTCTGTCTTGACTTTTGTGAACAACTTCTTGAATGTTTACTCCACTGATGTTGGTTATGTTCTCAGTGTATGAGATTGGAAGGTCTGCCTTTCTTCCTTTTTGCGTGTGTTTTTCCTTGAAAGATGGTTGCCATGAGGTCCGTGTTCTTGTTGCGTGACACATGGCCAGTGTATTTTAGTCTTCTCTTGTTGATGTCTGCTAGTAGTTTTCTGGTGGTGTCAAGTTCTTCCAGGACAATTTCAGTTCTTCTGTCTGACCATTTGACATGCAATAATCTCTGATAAAACCACATCTCTGCTGCCTCAATTCTTCTGCAACCAGCCTCTCTCAGAGTCCAGGCTTTGCAGCCATAAAATCATGACTGGCCAGATCAAATATTTTAAAAGTCTGATTTTCAGGCCATTGTATAAGAACTACCTGGAAAAAGAAAAAAGAATAAATCAATAGTTAATTCCTAAGGAAGCAAGATGCTTAAAACCTGATCTCTGATCAATTCATTGAGGACAGGTCCCACTTCTCACTGGTGCTTTATCTTCCCCAACTTGAATAATTACAGCTGTCCATTTGTTGCCAGATGGACAAGAAGTTATTCATAAAAAAACATTCATGAACCAGGTTTGAAATCGTGCAATCAGATCGAAATGCAAAAGCTCTCCCTCTGTATGAATCATAAATAATAGTAATGATAATAGTAATAGCACAATCATAGTGATAATAATTCCATTTGTATAGTTTAAACAGTCCATCTCAAACCATGCTTCTGTGCAGTATATGCAAGTGTGTGTGTATGTGTAAAACATAACATTGACAACCTGCAGACCAAATTTCCTTGCTTACCATTAAGGACAAATAAAAAGTCTTGATCTTGAAATTTCTTTTTTCAAGGAACAAAATGTCTGTGTGTTTGTGATAATACAGGCATGCGTTCATTTGCATACTGTGCTTATCTATAAGCATGTGATAATACAGGCATGCATTCATTTGCATACTTGTGCTTATCTATAAGCATGTGTGTCATGATTTCATAAAGGCATTTACATATGCTTTCCCTGTTTGTGTTTGCATCGGTATGTGCATTGATCTTGATTTTTATGATTACAAAACTAGTTTTCTCATGTTTAGTTTCGTTTTCAGTAATGGCAAGACACAAAGTCTTGGTGCTGTGAG
>JAPXFY010000028.1:6345905-6378405 GCA_030674185.1 Monoplex corrugatus
GCCTTTACATGTTTGCATGTTTATCTGTACGCTACCCAACTAGTGCCATGAGCCATGAGATCACTCTGTTTTTGACAGGAAAACAGCAGTCTGTTTAGGAGGTCTGTTAATTAACCCTTTGACTCCTGCATCCTGTCCTCCACCAGCAAAAAAATGTAACCCTTTGACTCCCTCACCCTATCCACCAGCTTCCCACAGGAAACTGGTGGACAGGGTGAGGGAGACAAAGGGTTGAATTTTTGCTTTACTGTCATGGTTGACAAAGCAGAATGCTGGTGGGTAGGTTAAGGGAGTCAGAGGGTTAAGTTATTTTTGTGTTCTTGCGTTATGAGACCAATACTGAAATTAAGTGTTTATAAGTTCTTCTAAGTTACGTTTGTATTCTGAGACAAATATTACAATTGTTTAGGAGTTCTTTTGTATTGCTTTTGTGTTCTTCCATTCTGAAACTGATGTTAAAAGTAATTTCAAGTGTTTTGGAGCTCTTTTATATATTTTACTTTTGCATTCCTGCATTACGAGATTCCTTAACCCTTTTACTCCCGCACCCTATCCACCAACTGCAAAAACTTAACTCTTTTGACTCCCTCACCTGCAGGACGCTGGTGGTTAGGGTGAGGTAGTCAAGGAGTTATGGTTTTGCTTTGTTAAGATGGTTAACAATACAGGGTGCTGGTGGACAGAGCTCAGCAGTCAAAGGGTTAAATTGTGTTGAGGTTTCTGTTTTGTGTCATTTACACAAATGTGCAGGTTGAGCATTATGGGCTGTTTATGCTGCCTTTGACTAAACATTCTAAGGCTTTAACACTGAACTGAGTTTAGCGTTCCACTTACTTTACACACTGAATTTAACTTAACTTTCATGTTTAACTATCATGAAATGGTTGCACTTTAGTCAGATTTCAGGTATTGTTTGTTTTTTGTTTTTTTAAATTTTTATATTGTTTGTATTTTGACCAGGACTGTTATGACATTGGACTCCCGCACCCTATCCACCAACTGCAAAAACTTAAGCCTTTGACTCCCACACCCTATCCACCAGCTTGTTGCAGCAAGTTGGCGGATAGGGTGTAGGAGTCAAAGGGTTTAGGTTTCTGCTTTGCTAGCATGGTTGACAATGCAGAATGCTGGTGGACAGAGTGCGGGAGTCAAAGGGTTAATATTTTATGGGGTCTTGTGATCTGATTTTCTTTATCGTTTTGATTTTTCTGTGTTTGTGTGTTGATTAGGTGTGTTGGTAGTGAACAGCTACCTCTTGGTCTCAACACCTATCATTCCTCCTCCTCCTCCTCTTCCTCCTCCTCCTCCTCTTCCTCTTCCTCCTCCTCCTACCTGTCCCCATACACACACCTGTGTTGTCTTCGCTTTGAGTGATTAACAGAAATGTACATGTCTACAGTCCATAGTACTGGAAACTCAAAGCTATGTAATAACACGAATTTATATATCTGTAGTTTACACTATTGGAAGCTTTAAGCTGAGTAATAGCAGAAGTGTACATATCTGCAGTTCACAGTACTGGAAACATTAAGTTGAGTAATAACAGAAATGTACATATCTACAGTTCACTGTACTGTAAACACAGCTGAGTAATAACAGAAATGTATATGATTATCTGCAGTTCACAGTACTGGAAACTCAAAGCTGAGTAATAACAGAAATGTACATATCTGCAGTTCACAGTATGGAAACACTGAACTGAGTAATGGGTGCTCCATTCTTGAACAGGTGCATGATGTCCTGGTCTGTCTAACGTTTAGTAATCATTTGTGGGCTAGTTGGTAGAGCCATTCACTCAAGATCTGATATCTTGAGTTCAATCCCACCCCGCAACACTAAAATCTGGCCTGTTCACTGCCCGTCTTAATGTTTCCATCATTCTGGTGGTATCAGCTTAGTGTTTGATAGGTCCCTTCTCCCCTTTCCTGTTTCAATACCTTGCCAGTGCATAGGGTTTTGTGCAGGCTCAGGAAATCTGTCAGATGATTGCTGGCAGATTTGGATGGAGCACATATGGAATTGTCCGAGCGCGGTGAATCCCTTTTGAAATAAATCCAATAACGTGTTAACTGAAAGGAAGATTTTTTTTTTCAAGAAAAAAGAGTCTACTAACTGTTGAGAATTATTTTGTGTTGAAGTGTGTGCCAGAATGACAGCCCAGTTGAAGATATGCTGAGAGGTGGTCACTTTGTGAGGCTGTATAAACCAGGCCTGAGAGATACAGACACCTGCAGTGCTGTTAGGAGATTTGAGCAACATCCTAAATGATGCATCGGTGAAGTGGATGAGACCCGACTGTGTTGTCCCAGTCATCCCAACAAGCCCATAGTACACCCAACTCTGGGTAAGAGCTGGTTAGAGCCCAAATTCCCACAATGATGTTTGAAGGGGCTTGAGGGGATTCGAACCCACAACCTTCCAGTCGGTTGTCTATTGTGCTAACCACTACACCAGGTGACTGGTCTAATGTCTGAAATTAGTCCACCCCATAACCTAGAAGGTGGTTTGTTTTGTTTAGTTTGTTTGTTTATTTACTGCCTATCTGATATGCTGCAACATACATACACCCCCTTGGGGATGCAGGGGCTCTTTCAGTATAAATACGAGTATCCCCACCTTCTGGAAATTCTACACTAGAAATTTCCTCTTTTCTGTCACTGTCTTTGTTTCTGCCTTGTTCCTTTGCTTTCTGCCATTTCTTCTCATCATTTTCTGCCTTGCTGGTCCATTCACCTGTATGTGTTTGATAAGTCTTACACACTTTCTCTTAGAATTGATAATTGGGTACATGTATTTAGTGCATTTTTAGCTCTAAGGAAAAATATGATGTGTTGAAGCAATGTTAGGTAATTTAGGCCTGATTTTTATATATTTTAATGTCCATAGTCACGTTTACATTTTTATTAAGTTTTTTTTTTAAATCCACTGATGATACATTGGACAGAGTGGTCAACACCAGAGAGATATCTGTAGATGATGTTCATGAATGTATTGATTTGTGTATTTAATTTTCTTTTCCTGTTTTTTTTTTTTTTTTTTCATAATCATATGCTTGAATGCATTTCTTTTCCTTTCTTTTTTTTGATAATCTGTGAGACCATTATAGCCCTGATATGACTGTGCAGTCAGCTAGGCTTTAACTCTTTGACTCCCGCACCCTATACACCATCTGCAAAAACTTAACCCTTTGATTCACTTCCTATCCACCAGCTTCCTGTGGGAAGCTGTGGATAGGGTGAGTGAATCAAATGGTTAAGTTTTTGCTTTGCTGGCATGGTTGGCAATGCAGGATGCTGGTGGACAGGGTGCGGGAGCCAAAGGGTTAAGCAGCAAAAATTACAGTAATTGTGGTAGTGTCAGCATCATGCTTGATAAGTCACGTCCTCCGTCCCTCATTCCCATGTCAAGACCTGGACAGCATGTAGGGTGTTGCACAGTGTCCACAAGTCCACCAGGTAATTACTAGCAAGTCTGGGTGGAGCGAGTGCATATGACACTGTCAGGCGCAGACAGTCCCTCTTGAACAAACCCCAATGTCAAATTCATTATAAATTTGATCATAGGATTCTGTCTTATTTCCGCGCTGACACATCTGACAAAAGAAACGAAATATTTAGAAAGCTTAGTGCTTTGTGTTTGTTTGTGCTTCGTGTTTGTTTGGTATTTTTACATTTGACAAAGAAATCAAGTGTTTTGAAAGCTTAGTGCTTTGTGTTTGTTTGTGCTTCGTGTTTGTTTGGTATTTTTACATTTGACAAAGAAATCAAGTGTTTCGAAAGCTTAGTGTTTTGTGTTTGTTTCGTATTTTTGTTTCACTTTTTGTTTAATGGTGGAATTAGGAAACAGCTTATAACAAAATTAGGATACAACTTCCTCACGAAATTAGGACACAACTTCCACACAAAATTAGGAAACAGCTTCCACACAGAATTAGGAAGCAGCTTCCACACCTTCATGATTAACATAACTACTAATGATTACAGTACTGTAGTATTATGCATGCTGTTACTGATAACTGCTCACATTTTATATAGTGATAAATATCCACATTTTATATTCTGATAAATACTTATATTTTATATACTGATAACTACTAACATTTCAAATTGTAATCTTATAATCATTACTGACATTTCAGTTTCAAGCATCTTGCCTTCTTTTCTTTTTTTTTTATTTTTCTTCCTTTTTTTCCTGCAGAGAACTGGAAGTGAAGGCTAAATAGGTAGACATTGTCTGAACTTGTAATGGTGGTGTTGGTCCCTTGGCATGGTGCACACACCCTTCCTGTCTTTCCCGTCTTTCTTCACGCTCTTTCTGACTCTTCACCCTTTTTCTCTGTTAAATCAGTTTTATCCACCGGAGAGGTATGTCTGTCTGTCTGCCTGTCTCTGTGTCTCTCTCTTTGTGTGTGTGTGTGTGTGTTTGTGTTTGTGTGTGTGTCTGTCTGTCTGTATGTCTATATTTGTCGGTGTGTGAGTGTGTGTGTGTGTGTGTCTGTCTGTCTGTCTGGCTGTCTGTATGTTTGTGTCTGTCTCTGTGTGTGTGAGACAGAAGCAACATTTTCACAGCTGTGTATTTACTGGCCTTTCCTAAATTTGGGTTGAAGTTATGACCGTCCAGGATTTGCTCATGCATAATTGTGAAAGTCATGGCATCAAGGTCATGGTCAGAGGATAAAAAGAACTGCCTGACATCAGTACCTTTTGAGAAAAAGGTGTATGTACATACAACATCTTCTGAGAAACTTCCAAAAGTATTTACATTGTTTCCACTGTTGTGTCAGTCTTGCATTGTCCTCATGTACCTCATGTACAGCAAGCTTTAGTTCATCGGATGCTTGTGCAAGGTCACAGAACCATGAGATATGCAGTTTCAAATAGAAAAGAAATGTTTAATCAGTTTTTTGTATATAAAGGAAGATTGTTAGAATGGCTTGATTATCCTGGTCATTGTTTGACCCAGGGAGATTGTATGGCTTGACTATCGTGTTCACTGTTTCATTCAGGGAGAATGTTAGTATGGCTTGACTATCGTGTTCACTGTTTGACACTTGGAGATTGTTAGTATGGCTTGCCTATCGTGTTCACTGTTTGACACTTGGAGATTGTTAGTATGGCTTGACTATCGTGTTCACTGTTTGACACTTGGAGATTGTTAGTATGGCTTGACTATCATGTTCACTGTTTGACACTTGGAGATTGTTAGTATGGCTTGACTATCATGTTCACTGTTTGACACTTGGAGATTGTTAGTATGGCTTGACTATCGTGTTCATTGTTCAACACAGGAAGATTGTTAGTATGGCTTGACTATCGTGTTCACTGTTTGACACTTGGAGATTGTTAATATGGCTTGACTATTGTGTTCACTGTTCGACGCAGGGAGAATGTTAGTATGGCTTGACTATCGTGTTCACTGTTCGACACTTGGAGATTGTTAGTATGGCTTGACTATCGTGTTCACTGTTTCATTCAGGGAGAATGTTAGTATGGCTTGACTATTGTGTTCACTGTTTGACACTTGGAGATTGTTAATATGGCTTGACTATCGTGTTCACTGACACTTGGAGATTGTTAATATGGCTTGACTATCATGTTCACTGACACTTGGAGATTGTTAATATGGCTTGACTATCGTGTTCACTGACACTTGGAGATTGTTAATATGGCTTGACTATCGTGTTCACTGACACTTGGAGATTGTTAATATGGCTTGACTATTGTGTTCACTGTTCGACACAGGAAGATTGTTAGTATGGCTTGACTATCCTGTTCACTGTTTCATTCAGGGAGATTGTTAGTATACTGTTCACTGTTTCATTCAGGGAGATTGTTAGTATGACTTGACCATCCTGTTCACTGTTTCATTCAGGGAGATTTTTAGTATGGCATGACCATCGTGTTCATTCATTCAGGGAGAATGTTAGTATGGCTTGACTATCATGTTCACTGTTTCATTCAGGGAGAGTGTTAGTATGGCTTGACCATCCTGTTCACTGTTTTATTCAGGGAGAGTGTTAGTATGGCTTGACTATCGTGTTCATCGTTTCACTCCTTCTCTCCCTCTTTCTTCTTCCTTTGTCCGTTCACTGTGTCGCTGATTTTTTCTGTTTGAGTGTTACTGCACTGTGGTGTGGACACATGGGTGTATGGTAGTGAAGCTGTCACTTTGTGGAATTTGTTATATGGGTGCACCATACCTTTTTTGTTTTCTTTCCTTTTTCAAATGTTTGTTTGGTGATGGGGGAAATCATGCGGATGTGTGGAGTGACAAGGGATAGGGATATGTTGGGTATTTTGTAGTGTGTGTGTGTGTGCCTGTGTGTGTCTGTGTGTGTTTGTGTGTGTGTGTGTTGTTGTTGCTATTGTTGTTTTAGCATATCAACTTCTGTTTTACGAAGAAACAGATAAAAACTTCAGGGCTTGAAATCTTTCATCTTGGGTGGATTACCATTCTTTACACAAGGCATCTTTCACACACACACACACACACACACACACACACACACACACACACACACACACACACACACACACACACACACACATACACACACACACACACACATACACACACACACACACACACACACACACATTTTCTTTTAACCCTTTGACTCCCGCACCAGATATACCAACTGCAAAAAGCTTAATCCTTTGACTCCCTCACCCTATCCACCAGCTTCCTGCAAGGAAGCTAGTGGATAGGGTGAGGGAATCAAAGGGTTAAGGTTTTGCTTTGCTAGCATGGTAGACAAATGCAGGATGCTGGTGGACAGAGTGCTGGAGTCAAAGGGTTAAATATCAATTCACCAAGAGCTTACAGGGAGCTCTGCCCTACAGACTCCCTCCCCCTTAACCCCCCTGCCCACCACAACCATCCCCACAGCAGAATATTAACCCAGCACCCATCACTGATTGATCTTCCCCAACCCTCAGCAGTGGGCAAGGTACCCATTCTCCACTGAGTTTGATTGGAGCCTCGTAAACGTTTTCTCTCTCTCTCTCTCTCTCTCTCTCTCTCTCTCTCTCTCTCTCTCTCTCTCTCTCTCTCTCTCTCTCTCTCTCTCTCTCTCTCTCTCTCTCCATCTTTATCTCATCATGATATCAAATGATCATGCTGATTATAAATGTGTACTAGTTCATGGAGGGTAGTGACATGTATAGAAGCAAACCATCTGGTCTGAAGTCAGTCTTGATCATGTTTCACTTGTGTCATCTACCAACTCTCTACACAGTGCGCTATTGCTTTTGCTTGTACAATATTGTAGAAGGTAATTTGATTATTATCTGCAGATTGTTTTGTGTTACTGTTTGATTGCCTGAAAACAAATGCAACCGCTCACGTTCAAGCAAACAGGAACCAGAAAAACACGAAAATAGAATCAGAACGCGTATTTAATACAACCAGACAAGACAGGCACAAATTTTCGGCCAACTGGCCTTTGTCAAGCGTAAATGTAAGATCGCAAACAAACAAACGCCATATACGCTAAAACTTCCCTGCTGCTTCCTTCCTCCAGTGGGCGAAAAGGACTAAAGTAAAGACAATGTGTTCCTTAAGAATGTAATCGGAAACACACACACACACACACACACACACACACACACACACACACACACACACACACACACACACACACACACACACACACACACAGTCCTTTTTTTCCCACTGGACGAGGCAGCAGGGAAGTTTCAATCTTTTTCTCCTAATTTTTGTATTTGGTGTTTGTTTGTTTGCGATCTTACGTTTACACTTGACAAAGGCCAGTTGGCCCTAACCACTTTACCATGGTCACTGGTAAATACTCCCGTATTTTTTCTAGTTTTTCTCAAATCTAAGAAAAAAATTTATTAGGATTATTGCACTCAGGGAGGTTACGTTTGTGCTCATCTTTTTTCTTTCCTTTTTTTTCCATCCCATTTTCCACGCCACCTTAATGGCAACAGAAGCTGCTACAGTTTTTGCAGTGCGGTGATGACGAAGTTGATGGGGATGATAATCATGATGCCATGGAGTTCCATCTAGGATTGAGACTGCGTGGCATGGCTGTACTGCCTGAGAGATACAGACATCTGCAGTGCTGGTCAGAAGATTTGAGCAGCACCCTCGGTGACGTATCTGTGAAGTGGATGAGACTCATGAAGTGGATGAGACTCGACTGTGTGGTCCGTCTTCCCAATGAGCCCATATCATGCCCAACTCTGTATAGGAGCTGGTTAGAGCCGAAAAATCCTGCAATGATTTTTGAAGGGACTGATGGGGATTCGAACCCACATCCTTCCAGTCAGTAGTCTGTTTCGTTAACCGCTACACCATGGCGACTGGTTTTTTTTCTCAAAATTATGACCCCTTTATAATTTACGAACACTGGAAAGACAGAATACAAACACTAGAAAAAAAATTTAACAAAAATTTTCAAGTACCTTTTTTCTTCAATGTATTACATTAAGACAAAGCATATACTTCTGTGACAAACACATGACATAATTTTTCTTGCATATGTTATTTCTTTTCAGGTATGATGACTACGATGACTACGACCCCTACATCCGACCGGAGGCTCATGTAGGTTTTGTGGACGGACAGCGAGTTGAACGCTACGGTGGTTTCGTTGATGGACAACCCGTGGATCAGTATGGCCGGGCACTTGAGTTTGGCCAGTATGCCCCTTATGGAAGTGATGAGGATGAGTTTTCCTACGGCATGCGGTAGAAATCAAAACTTTTGTCAGTTCGTGGGGCATGGAGATATTGATCTTTGTGGACATGGGTAGATGTGATTGTGATGTTTGAAAGGGTGGCGAAATATCTAAGACTGAAACTTTACTGTGTAGTGGTGATTCTCTCTCTCTCTCTCTCTCTCTCTCTCTCTCTCTCTCTCTCTCTCTCTCTCTCTCTCTCTCTCTCTCCTCTCTCTCTCTCTCTCTCCTCTCTCTCACTCTCTGTCTCTGTCCCTCTCTCTCCTCTCTCCTCTCTCTCTCTCTCTCTCTCTCCTCTCTCTCTCTCTCTCTCTCTCTCTCTCTCTCTCTCCTCCTCTCTCTCCTCTCTCCCTCTCTCTCTCTCTCTCTCCCTCTTACCCTTCCCCCTCTCCTGTTTATTTTATTTTTTTATTTTTGTTTGATTCAAGTCAAACTATTGTGTTTTTGTGTCAGTATGTGAATATTCGTTAATATGTGATTATATTTCTTATCAAAGATTTTTGTATGATTTAATAAAATCACGAGCTGGCTGATTTTGAGAGCCCAAAAGGCTAAATGTAAAAACGTGCAATTTTTGTGGCGAGAAAACTTGCAAAAGTATGATTAGAAATGAATCGCCGTGTTTTGAAAAGCTGTTTAAATTTTCTATCAATTCAGGAGCAAATAGTCATCATATTTGTAGATAAAGTAAGTTATGACATTGACAGTGTATATGAAGTACATGTAAGTTATGACATTGACAGTGTATATAAAGTACATGTAAGTTATGACATTGACAGTGTATATAAAGTACATGTAAGTTATGACATTGACAGTGTATATAAAGTACATGTAAGTTATGACATTGACAGTGTATATAAAGTACATGTAAGTTATGACATTGACAGTGTATATAAAGTACATGTAAGTTATGACATTGACAGTGTATATAAAGTACATGTAAGTTATGACATTGACAGTGTATATAAAGTACATGTAAGTTATGACATTGACAGTGTATATAAAGTACATGTAAGTTATGACATTGACAGTGTATATAAAGTACATGTAAGTTATGACATTGACAGTGTATATAAAGTACATGTAAGTTATGACATTGACAGTGTATATAAAGTACATGTAAGTTATGACATTGACAGTGTATATAAAGTACATGTAAGTTATGACATTGACAGTGTATATAAAGTACATGTAAGTTATGACATTGACAGTGTATATAAAGTACATGTAAGTTATGACATTGACAGTGTATATAAAGTACATGTAAGTTATGACATTGACAGTGTAAGTGTGCTAGTGTTAAGACTATAGTAAGGGGGACAGTGTAAGTGTGCTAGTGTTAAGACTATAGTAAGGGGAAAGTGACAGTGTAAGTGTGCTAGTGTTAAGACTATAGTAAGGGGGACAATGTAAGTGTGCTAGTGTTGAGACTATAGTAAGGGGAAAGTGACAGTGTAAGTGTGCTAGTGTTGAGACTATAGTAAGGGGGACAGTGACAGTGTAAGTGTGCTAGTGTTGAGACTATAGTAAGGGGAAAGTGACAGTGTAAGTGTGCTAGTGTTAAGACTATAGTAAGGGGGACAGTGACAGTGTAAGTGTGCTAGTGTTAAGACTATAGTAAGGGGGACAATGTAAGTGTGCTAGTGTTGAGACTATAGTAAGGGGAAAGTGACAGTGTAAGTGTGCTAGTGTTAAGATTATAGTAAGGCGGAAAGTGACAGTGTAAGTGTGCTAGTGTTGAGACTATAGTAAGGGGAAAGTGACAGTGTAAGTGTGCTAGTGTTAAGACTATAGTAAGGGGGACAGTGACAGTGTAAGTGTGCTAGTGTTGAGACTATAGTAAGGGGAAAGTGACAGTGTAAGTGTGCTAGTGTTGAGACTATAGTAAGGGGACAGTGACAGTGTAAGTGTGCTAGTGTTAAGACTATAGTAAGGGGGACAGTGACAGTGTAAGTGTGCTAGTGTTGAGACTATAGTAAGGGGGACAGTGACAGTGTAAGTGTGCTAGTGTTGAGACTATAGTAAGGGGAAAGTGACAGTGTAAGTGTGCTAGTGTTAAGACTATAGTAAGGGGGACAGTGACAGTGTAAGTGTGCTAGTGTTGAGACTATAGTAAGGGGAAAGTGACAGTGTAAGTGTGCTAGAGTTGAGACTATAGTAAGGGGGAAAGTGACAGTGTAAGTGTACTAGTGTTAAGACTATAGTAAGGGGAAAGTGACAGTGTAAGTGTGCTAGAGTTGAGACTATAGTAAGGGGGACAGTGTAAGTGTGCTAGAGTTGAGACTATAGTAAGAGGGAAAGTGACAGTGTAAGTGTGCTAGAGTTGAGACTATAGTAAGGGGGACAGTGTAAGTGTGCTAGTGTTGAGACTATAGTAAGGGGGAAAGTGTAAGTGTGCTAGTGTTGAGACTATAGTAAGGGGGAAAGTGTAAGTGTGCTAGTGTTGAGACTATAGTAAGGGGAAAGTGACAGTGTAAGTGTGCTAGTGTTAAGACTATAGTAAGGGGGACAGTGACAGTGTAAGTGTGCTAGTGTTGAGACTATAGTAAGGGGAAAGTGACAGTGTAAGTGTGCTAGTGTTGAGACTATAGTAAGGGTGACAGTGTAAGTGTGCTAGTGTTGAGACTATAGTAAGGGGGAAAGTTACAGTGTAAGTGTGCTAGAGTTGAGACTATAGTAAGGGGGACAGTGACAGTGTAAGTGTGCTAGTGTTGAGACTATAGTAAGGGGGACAGTGACAGTGTAAGTGTGCTAGTGTTGAGACTATAGTAAGGGGACAGTGACAGTGTAAGTGTGCTAGTGTTGAGACTATAGTAAGGGGGAAAGTGACAGTGTAAGTGTGCTAGTGTTGAGACTATTGTAAGGGGGAAAGAGCCGGCAGCTATGTGAGCTGGTGGTGGGGCGGGCAGCCCGAAAAAGAGATGAAGACCAGAGTCGGGCAAGAGAGGATTCTGCCATTCTCTCTTGGTCCGGAGGCTTGGCTGGACCTGGTTGGTGCACATTGTGTGGCTGTGTCCCTGGGTCTGTCATCTCCTCACCTTGCCGTTCGGTTTGTAAACAAGGTGACTGATGACTGGATCCGAATGGGTTATGGAATGCATGGACAGCCCCTTTGCTTGGTGGAATGACTGTCCACTCGTGTTGGGACTTTGGGAGGTGATTGTCCTGAGAGTGGCGAGACATTGGTGCTTTGGGTCTCATCTGCATAATCGTAGTGTTTCTTGTTAATTTGTTACATTGACAGTGTAAGTGTACTGGTGTATAAGTGTAGTTTATGTTAAAAACAACCTACCTACTGACCCAAGCTGTATGGCACACCAGCTGTGTCACTGGGCTTGGTGGATAGGATGAAGGAGTCAAAGGGTTAAGTTTTTGCTCAGCTGGGAAGGTTGACAAGGCAGGATTTGGCAGACAGGGTATGGGAGTCAAAAGGGTTAAATGTGTGTATTGTTTTAAGTTTACCATGTTAGGAGCTTGAGAAAGTTGATTTTGAGTACAAGGCAGTAGCGCTTTAAGTGTTGAAAGTATTCAGGTAATTGAAGTATTGAGTGAGAACTTGTACATGGTGTAAAGAGAAGTCCACATCAGTTGTAATTATTGCAGTGTTATACATATATAATATGTGTGTATTTGGTTACACAGATCAGAACCAAAGTCTTAGACAAACTTACAGTCATCTGTTTGTAAGCTTGGACATTTTTGGTGACCCTTTTTTGATCTCGCCCCCCCCCCCCCCCTTCTCTCTCTGTCTCTCTCTCTTTCTTTCTGTCTTTCTCTGTCTCTCTTATACTCTCTTTCTCTCCTTTCTTTCTCTTTCTTTCATACTCTCTCTCTCATGCTCTCTCTCTCTCTCTGTCTCTTTCTCTGTCTCTCTATGTCTCTGTCTCTCTGTCTCTCTCTCTCTCTCACACACACACACACACACACAAGCACACGCACGCGCACACACACACGCACACACACACACACGCACGCACACACACACACACACACACACGCACACGCACGCGCACACACACATGCACACGCACACACACAAACACACACACACTCACACACCACCTCCCTTTTGCAGGGAAAGGTAACTCTGTGTATGTGACTCATTCATGCTGTGTGATTTTATCTGACCATGGATTGTTTTCAGCACAAATTGATTTAGTTTTGATGACCATAGTTGATTGCAAATTGTCATTTAGATATCTGTGCAGTTTGTTTAAAAAGAAAAGAAAGAAAAAGAAAATTTATCTGAGGCCTATCTCAGTTTGTACTTAACTCTTTGACTCCCTCACTCTGTATATCAGCTTTTTTGCATTGTCACTCGTGACACAAAGCAGAAACTTAACCTTTTCAATCCTCCACAGACATTGTCATGACAACAAAGCAGAAACTTAACCTTTTCAATCCCCCACTGATATTGTCTGTCATGACACAAAGCAGAAACTTAACCTTTTCAATCCCCCACTTGTTTTGTTTGTCATGACAACAAAGCAGAAACTTAACCTTTTCAATCCCCCACTGATATTGTCTGTCATGACACAAAGCAGAAACTTAGCCTTTTCAATCCCCCACTTGTTTTGTTTGTCATGACAACAAAGCAGAAACTTAACCTTTTCAATCCCCCACAGACATTGTCATGACAACAAAGCAGAAACTTAACCTTTTCAATCCCCCACTGATATTGTCTGTCATGACACAAAGCAGAAACTTAACCTTTTCAATCCCCCACTTGTTTTGTTTGTCATGACAACAAAGCAGAAACTTAACCTTTTCAATCCCCCACTTGTTTTGTTTGTCATGACAACAAAGCAGAAACTTAACCTTTTCAATCCCCCACAGACATTGTCATGACAACAAAGCAGAAACTTAACCTTTTCAATCCCCCACTGATATTGTCTGTCATGACAACAAAGCAGAAACTTAACCTTTTCAATCCCCCACTTGTATTGTCTGTCATGACACAAAGCAGAAACTTAACCTTTTCAATTCCCCACTGGTATTGTCTGTCATGACAACAAAGCAGAAACTTAACCTTTTCAATCCCCCACTGGTATTGTCTGTCATGACAACAAAGCAGAAACTTAACCTTTTCAATCCCCCACTGGTATTGTCTGTCATGACAACAAAGCAGAAACTTAACCTTTTCAATCCCCCACTTGTATTGTCTGTCATGACACAAAGCAGAAACTTAACCTTTTCAATCCCCCACTGATATTGTCTGTCATGACAACAAAGCAGAAACTTAACCTTTTCAATCCCCCACTGGTATTGTCTGTCATGACAACAAAGCAGAAACTTAACCTTTTCAATCCCCCACGTGTATTGTCTGTCATGACAACAAAGCAGAAACTTAACCTTTTCAATCCCCACTGATATTGTCTGTCATGACAACAAAGCAGAAACTTAACCTTTTCAATCCCCCACAGACATTGTCATGATAACAAAGCAGAAACTTAACCTTTCCTATCCCCATCCTGTCCACCAGCTCCCAGCATAGGGTGGGGGACTGAAAGCGTCAAGTTCACATATAGAGGATAGGACGTGGGAGTCAGAGGGTTAAGAATGCACAAATGTTAAAAGGCACAACCAAATGTTCAGATTGTTTCAGGTAACATTTTGTCCTTTGTGTGTGGGGTATTTTTGTGTTTTTGTTTTTATGTTTGCATGATGCCTCTGACTCCATAAGAGTCTTGCATGGATAATGTTAATTGATCGTGACTTGTTTTGTGAGTCGTAGCAGCCTATAGTGTACCTACAAGTGACAGAAACAAGGGGAAGTAAGCCAGGCTTGTCCTTTTTGTCTTTTACTGTGCATATCTGTGATACTACGCTCCCAGCAGAGCTATTTGTATTCTTCGTCTTTTTTTTTTTTTTTTTTTTTTTTTTTTTTGGTGTGGGGGGAGGGGGGGGATATTTTAACCACCAAAAGTTTGATGTCACAGTCATTTGTTGTTGTATTTTCAAACCAACAGTATGGGTTCCACCCTACTCTTGACTTCAGTTCCGTCCATCTTTCCTGTTGGTTTTATGAGGTGTGTTCACGCTAACCACTGGCCAGCTTGTGATTAGTTGCCTGCCGTTTTGGACAACACAGCAATGGCGACCACTGTCGGCTTCATTGTTAGTGATAGTGTGAAGGTTCAGTGTCATGGTCCAGCAGTTGTAAATGATATTGAGTGATAAAGTGGTTTGAAGTTTGAAACTACCAAAGTGCTGCGCATGCTGCAAATCAAATTTGCTGTCACTAATTAGCTAACGTACTGTACAGATCTGTAAGTTGTGCTGTACAAAGCCTTGGAAAATACGTTGACTGTCTTTGGTAACAAGTGCCTCAGGAAGACTCAAGGCAGTAGATTGAATTTTAAGCCAACCAATCACACAGCAACCATCATATCAAATATCATCAGAAAGAAAAGATTGAAATATTATAGCCATGTATTGAGAATGGACAATAAAAACAGAAATATTATGGCCATGTATTGAGAATGGACAATAAAAACAGAAATATTATGGCCATGTATTGAGAATGGACAATAAAAACATAGAAATATTATGAGCCATGTATTGAGAATGGACAATAAAAAACAGAAATATTATGGCCATGTATTGAGAATGGACAATAAAAACATAGAAATATTATAGCCATGTATTGAGAATGGACAATAAAAACAGAAACTATTATGGCCATGTATTGAGAATGGACAATAAAAATATAGAAATATTATAGCCATGTATTGAGAATGGACAATAAAAAAGAAATATTATGGCCATGTATTGAGAATGGACAATAAAAACAGAAATATTATGGCCATGTATTGAGAATGGACAATAAAAACATAGAAATATTATAGAGATGGAAATATTATAGCCATGTACTGAGAATGAACAATAAAAATATAGAAATATTATGGCCATGTATTGAGAATGGACAATAAAAGATTGAAATATTATAGCCATGTATTGAGAATGGACAATAAAAGAGATGAAATATTATGGCCATGTATTAGAATGGACAATTAAAAATATAGAAATATCATGGCCATGTATTGAGAATGGACAGTAAAATATAGAAATATTATGGCCATGTATTGAGAATGGACAGTAAAATATGAAATATTATGGCCATGTATTGAGAATGGACATAAAAATATAGAAATATCATGGCCATGTATTGAGAATGGACAGTAAAATATAGAAATATCATGGCCATGTATTGAGAATGGACAGTAAAAATATAGAAATATATGGCCATGTATTGAGAATGGACAGTAAAAAGATGGAAATATCATGGCCATGTATTGAGAATGGACATTAAAAATATAGAAATATTATGCCATGTATTGAGAATGGACAGTAAAAGAGATGGAAATATCATGGCCATGTATTGAGAATGGACAGTAAAAGAGATGGAAATTTATAGCCATGTATTGAGAATGGACAATAAAAGAGATGGAAATATTATGCCATGTATTGAGAATGGACAATAAAAGATGGAAATATTATGGCCATGTATTGAGAATGGACAATAAAAGAGATGGAAATATTATGGCCATGTATTGAGAATGGACAATAAAAGAGATATAAATATGGCCATGTTTGAGAATGACGGGTAAAAGAGATGGAAATGTCATGGCCATATTGAGAATGACAGTAAAAAGATACAAAGGCTGCACGTCGTGGAGGCTAAGAGGCAAGAAGAAGAGAAGACCAAAACAACCCTCAAATCAACAAACTCAGTTCATGAGGAAGAGCAGTAAAGATGACAATGTAGTTTGCTAGTGTTGGTCAGGTTGACACTGGAGGACAAGACAAGACAAGACAGACAAAGACAAGAAAGACAGGTACAAGATGAGACGAGGACAAGACAAGACAAGCAGATGAGACAATGTAGTTTGCTAGTGTTGGTCAGGTTGACACTGGAAGACAAGACAAGACAAGAGACAATCTAGTTTGCTAGTGTTGGTCAGGTTCAGCATGAATGCTAACCACCAGCTGACATGACAGTAGAGAGATGCTCAACATACGCGAGGTTCCAACCAGTGGCTGCTGGTATCTTGCTGGTGTTAGCATGAACACACCTTTATTGTGACTCGATGCAAACTCTTGTCTGGCTTATTTGCTTACATTGTATTGAATGCAAAGATATTGTCATCTTGTCTCGTTTATGCATGTCTTGAATTTTATGCTAAAAAAATCCTGTTTTGTGGTGTTTATATTTATATTGAAGTGCATGCAAACACAGTGTGTTGTGTTATTTGTTTGCTTGTTGTATATTTGTAACATGTTGACTTTGAATGAGAAAACAGGTCTATGATTATGTTCATTCAAACTTGTTCTTAGCTATGTTGGTGGGATTTTTTTCATACACATTTTGAGAGAAAAAAATTGTGTATGACAGAAAAGAAGAAAGGTTATAGAGAAAGACATGAAAACATGAGAGCAAAGAGTAGAAAATATGTGGCTTGAGTGTCAAGTTATGTTCAGTCATTTTGTGCTCCTAGTCAGCTTAGAGAATGACACTGAATGTTGACCAAGCTTTTCTCTTTCGGCGCCAACATTTATGAATTCTCTGGGGTTGTCACATAATGTTCTGGAATGTTGTTAAGTACTGTAGTCAGCAAAGCTGGAAGGATGTTCAGCATAGGACTATAAGACAGCATGTTAGTGGGTAGAGAGTTGTGTGACTGATTGGTACAGACTGTTGTTCCAACTCATTTTTTTAACCAATTTTTCTGATCATAATCATGAACAAACAGGTTTGTTAGTCAAGACAAAACTTGTATGATTTCTTTATCTGCTGCTAGATGCTAAAAAAAGATGGAAAGAAAGAAATCCACTCAGTAGTGTTTAGAAAATAACAGTCACACTCCAAAATGTGCTGTATGCTATTCTATTGGTCTTTCTTTTTTGTCACAATGGATTTTCCATATGAAATTTGGGCCACGCTCCCTGGGCAAAGCGTGTTGCTGCATTGGAGAACTGCCCTTTTTTTCCCCTGTATGTGTGAATTTCTTTTTCTTGTGAAAGTGGATTTTCTGATGAATTTTGCCAAGGGGCACACCCTGTGTTGCTGTGGTATCTTTAACCTGCACACAGTTTGTGTTCCCTTTTTTCTGTATGTGTATTTTTTTTTCTTGTGAAAGTGAATTTTTCTTATGAATTTTGCCAAAGGACACACCCTGTGTTGCTGTGGTATCTTTAACATGCACACTGTTTGTGTTACGCGTAGGACCTCAGTATATCGTCTTATCCAAAAGACTTATAACAAGACCACAGTTTCAGATCTACATGTAGTGAAGGGTTTAGCAATATCCACGTCTGATCTGTATCTCAAACCCTGAGTCTCCGACATGTTAGCTATTTCTTTTAACCCATGGACCACACACTCCATTCAGCATGTGAAGCCGCACTCATAGATTATGAAAACTTGGAATCTTAACCCACTGATCAAACCATGTTCTTGGCTTGTTAGGAATTTCCAACTTGATTGTGAGCCAAATTCTTGGCTTATCGTCTGTCTCACTCCCCTCCTGTCCTCTCCCTCTGTGTGTGTGTGTGTGTGTGTGTGTGTGTGTGCCTTTTGCTCTTTGAGTGTTTGTTATTTGTGTGTGAATGTTTTGGTGACTGATGAGAGTGGGTGCTTTGATTAGCTTTGTGTTATCAAAATTTGGCGCCTTATAAACATGATTATGGTTAGTAGTGGTAGTAGACACCAGCGGACAACACCATTTTTGCTGTGAAGCTCAGGCCAGGAGACGGCTTAACTTCTTTGGGTCAGGGTTGGCAGGATTGAGCACTGTTGTCGTCATGTTTTATTTCTGTGTGCTTTAAAGTCCTCCAACACACATGCCCAAATGTCCACAATGTATACCTCTCTCAGTTTACCAGATCTGTGGGTTTTCATTGTCATGGCTCCCCTATCTGATCCAGGTCCGTAAATTCGCCAGGAATAGCGGGTTAAGGAGTATTGAATTTTATCAGTGGAAAATGTTTAATTTATGATGCACAGTTGTTATCTGCTATCCGTCAAGTATTGTTTTGAAATTTATTTTACAGTTATATAAATGTGTGAGAGGAGTATATGGGACACTTGTCACGAGAAAAACGAATGGATTGATTCTTTTATGGCACGCATGTCAAGAAAACCGTGTTGTTCTTTTATTGATCAGGTTGTACATAATATCTGTTTTTTACCAAATAAATGTGTCTGTGTTTGTGCTGACATATTTTATTTTCATCACAATTTGCTGGTTTGGAAAAAAAACACGTTCAGCTGCCATATGGTTATTGATATTGTGGATAATGTGGTTTTTTCTTTTCCTTGAAAAAAAATGGAAATTTTATTTTCTTGTGAAAATTGAAAGTGACAATTTCATTTTTATGTCAGGGATGTAAGGAGACTTTAGGTGTGGTCCCACATCTTTAATATGAACTAATGCTTGACATCTTCCACCCCACCCCCTCCCCCCAGAAAAAACGGGGGGTCCTCTCCTTGCCTTTTCCTGTCTCTAAAAGAATTTTTGAAGGATCATTGCACTTGGGGAGACTGCCTTTGTGCTCACCCCCCCTCCCATTTTTTAAGCAGCTGATGTCCACATAAGCTGCCAGTTTTTACAATGCTGTGATGATGGTGATGATGTCTTCTGTCAAATCTTTCTCTCCACACTTCATCTTATTTCTGTCAACAGTTATTCATCTTTCTACAGAAAAACTCAACAGTTATTCATCTTTCTACAGAAAAACTGCTGTGATGAGGACAAGTTGTATTTAGTTCCTATCTGTTAATTTCATTTTAGTGTACTTCATTTTCTTTTCCTTTTTTCCTGTTGAAGTATAGGTATGTTTTGAAACGGTTATAGCCCCAATATGGCTGTACGAAGTCGACTGAGCTTTAAACAGAAATAACAAATACCAAAAATAACAGATTTTTGTAACTGAAATAATTGTAGTGGACAAAAAACACATGTACCTATGTTTGCTTTATCCAAAATGAAGGAGTAACCAAATTGATACTTTTCATCTGACATTGTTCTCCCTCTCTCTCCCCACTGTCCTATTCATGGGCTCAAAACGCACTTGAATGTTAAAGTGGGATTTTACAAGAAAAGCCGTTTATTTCTGTTGTTTTCTTTTTGAGGGGGGGGGGGGGGGTCTTTACCCCAGTATTAAGGCATCATACTTCGTTTTCGAGGGCAAAATTATTGTCAAAGATCAAACCATAGTACTGTGCTGAAGGTAGATCTACAAAGTTAATTTCTTTTTTTTTTTTTTTTGATTGTTAACAAATTCTTATTCAACTTGGATCAGTGATTCAGTGGATTGACTGTTGCAGCAGAGGTATATGTTTGATATTTGCCAGGTATCGATGATGAGGTGTGTGGGAGTGTGTGGCTTTTCTTTTAAAAGTTTGTGAACATGTGGTATTCGGTATGTACAGTGTTAAGACAGGTGTGAAAATGAACATATGTGTAAAAGAAAGTACTTATCTTGAATGCTGATGTGAATTTCTGGACAGATAATAAATTATCCTTTCCTGTAAACATACAGTGTGTGCTAAGTGTGTGTGTTAAAAAAAGTATGATGCTGGTTAAAAACAAAGTTATGTGCGAGTTGGTTTGCTGGTTTTGTTTGTGTATTTTTCTGTGACATCAAAATAAAAACTGGAGACTACTACGTGTCAAATGGACAGACAGAAGAATAATGAAAGTAGTACCTGAAAGAACTTGATACCACCAGAAAACTACTAGCAGACATCAACAAGAGAAGACTAAAATACATTGGCCATGTGTCATGCAACAAGAACACGGACTCTCATGATCATGCAACCATTTATCAAGGCAAAACAATGGGAAAAAAGGAAGAAAGGCAGATCTCTAATCTCATACATCGAGAACATAACCAACATCAATGGCCTAAATATTCAAGAAATTGTCCACAAAAGTCAAGACAGAGCGGCCTGGAGGGAGATAGTGGTTTCAAATTGTGCGGCGGCCAACACTGAACCCTGTGAAGCCAACAGGTGAGTTGAGACAGGTGATCTTTCTGTGCAGGTAAACTCACAAAACACAAAACTGACAGCAATACTGGTATTGCTGTTATTGTTGTCTTCAGGATTTTTGTGTCTGTCTTAGAGCATGAAATCCAAAACAAATGTGACACACCTGCGTTCAAACTAGTCATCATCACCATGTGCCCTGCTGCATGGCGTTGGCGATCATGGCCCTCCATACGCATCTATCCCTTGTTGCCGCAAGCACATCCTCCACCCTCTGTGCAAGTCTGTCCAATATTTTCTCCCTGAGTCTTCCTGGTGCTCTCTTTCCCTCCAGTTTTCCTGTTGGGACCAGGTGCTCTAATTCCCGTTTCCTCATAAAATGGCCTGTAAATGTTGCCTGTCTTTTCCTAATCTTCCTTATCAATGATCTTCTTGTGTCTGCCTTCATCAAGACTGTCTCGTTTGTTTTCTCTGCTGTCCATGGAACTTTCAACATTCTTTTTAGAAACCACATCTCAGCTGCCTCAATCTTGCTCAGGCTTTGCATGTTGACTGTTCCACGCCTCACAACCATATAACATTATCGGTTCTATCTAACAATGAAGAACTCTTTTCCTGATGTTAAATGATAGGCATTTGTTGGCTAGAATGCTTTTCATCTTCTTGAATGGTTCAAACCAGTAGGAACTAGAAAGATGCAAAAACAAAGTCAGAATGTGTAGTTAACCCTATGACTCCCACACCATGTCCACCAGCACCCTGCATTGCCAACCATGCTAGCAAAGCAGAAACTTAACCTTTTTCCATTCCTGCAGGAAGCCGGTGGATAAGGTGAGGCTGTCAAAGGGTTAAGTTTTTGCAGTTGGTGGATAGGGTGCAAGAGTCTAAAGGGTTATGCACCTGAGGATCTGGCCAATGTGGACAACAAAGCAAGTCGGCTTACATCATCATCATCTTCACCAACAGCATCATCATCCATCATTCTGATCATCATCATCATTCTTACCATCATCACCCATCATCTTCATCATCATCATCATCTCATCATACTCATCTATCGTCATCCATCATTCTTATCATCATCATCTATCATTCATCGTCACTCATCCATCATTCTTATACATCACTCTATCATTCTCGTCATCGTCATCCATCATTCTTATCATCATCATCTATCATTCTCTCATCATCATCCATCATTCTTATCATCATCATCTATCATTCTTACCATCATCATCTATCATCTCGATCATCATCACATCTATCATTCTTACCATCATCACCCATCATTCTTATCATCATCATCTATCATTCTTACCATCATCACCCATCATTCATTATCATCATCTATCATTCTTACCATCATCACCATCTTCTATCATCATCATCTATCATTCTTATCATCATCACCCATCATTCTTACCATCATCACCATCATTCTTATCATCATCATCATCATTCTTACCATCATCATCCATCATTCTTACATCATCATCCATCATTCTTATCATCACATCATCATCTCATCCATCATTCTTATCATCATCATCATCATTCTTACCATCATCACCCATCATTCTTATCATCATCATCTATCATTCTACTCATCATCATCCATCATTCTTATCATCATCATCTATCATTCTTACCATCATCACCCATCATTCTTATCATCATCACATCATTCTTACCATCATCACCTCATCTATCATCATCTATCATTCTTACCATCATCATCCATCATTCTTATCATCATCATCATCATTCTTATATCATCTATCATTCTTACATCACATCACTCATCCATCATTCTTACCATCATCATCATCATTCTTACCATCATCATCTATCATTCTTACCATCATCACCCATCATTCTTATCATCATCATCACATCATTCTTACCATCATCACCCATCATTCTTATCATCATCACCCATCATTCATTCACCCATATCATCATCATCTATCATCACATCATCATATCATTTCTACATCATCATCCCATCATTTCTTCATCATCACCCATCATTCTTACATCATCACCATCATTCTTATCTATCACATCATCATCATTCTTACATCATCATCATTCTTCATCATCATCTCATTTCTTATCATCATCATCTATCATTCTTACATCATACCATCATTCTTACCATCATCACCCATCATTCTTATCCATCATCATCCATCATTCTTATCATCATCATCATCATTTTACCATCATCACCCATCATTCTATCATCATCACCATCATTTCATCCATCATCATCATTCTTCTTCCATCATCACTCACTCATTCTTCCATCATCACCATCATTCTTACATCATCATCACCCATCATTCTTATCATCATCATCTATCATTCTATCATCATCATCATCATTCTTACATCATCACATCATTCTTCTCATCATCCCCATCATTCTTCTCATCATCATCATCATTCTTACATCATCATCCATCATTCTTACCATCATCACCCATCATTTTCATCTCATCATCATCATCATATCTATCATCTTCTACATCATCATCATTCTATCTCATCACCCTCATTTTATCATCATCACCATCTATCATCATCACATCATTCTTCATCATCATCCATCATTCTATCATCATCACATCATTCTATCATCATCCATCATTCTCCATCACTATCATCTTACATCATCAACCCATCATTCTTACATCACACATCATCTCATTCTTCATCATCACTCATCTTCTTATCATCCATCTATCATATCATTTCATCATCACCCATCATTCTATCATCATCACCATCATCTTACATCATCATCCATCATTCTTACATCATCATCATCATCTTACCATCATCACATCATTCTACCATCATCCACTCATTCTTACCATCATCACTCATTCTTATCATCATCATCTTCCATCATTCTTACCATCATCACCATCATTCTATCATCATCATCATCATTCTATACATCATCATCTATCATTTTCATCTCATCATCATTTTACATCATCACCTCATTACTCTAACTATCACATCTCATCATCTTACCATCATCACCATCATTCTTACTCATCACATCATTCTACATCTCTATCATTCTTCATCATCATCATCTTCCATCATTCTAATCTCATCATCTTATCTCATCATCATTCTTACCATCATCACCCATCATTCTTACCATCATCATCCATCATTCTTACCATCATCACCCATCATTCTTATCATCATCTATCATTCTTACCATCATCACCATCATTCTTACATCATCATCTATCATTCTTACCATCATCACCCATCATTCTTATCATCATCATCCTATCATTCTTACCATCATCATCTCATCATTCTTACCATCATCACCCATCATTCTTATCATCATCATCTATCATTCTTACCATCATCACCCATCATCATTCTTATCATCATCATCATCATTCTTACCATCATCACCCATCATTCTTATCATCATCATCATCATTCTTACCATCATCACCCATCATTCTTCATCATCATCTATCATTCTTATCATCATCACCCATCATTCTGATCATCATCACCCATCATTCTTATCATCATCACCCATCATTCTTATCATCATCATCTATCATTCTTACCATCATCACCCATCATTCTGATCATCATCACCCTATCATTCTTACCATCCATCACCCATCATTCTTATCATCATCACCTATCATTCTTACCATCATCCTACCCATCAATTTCTTATCAATCATCACCCATCATTCTTATCATCATCTATCATTCTTACCATCATCACCCATCATTCTTATCATCATCATCTATCATTCTCGTCATCATCATCCATCATTCTTATCATCATCATCCTTTCATTCTGATCATCATCACCCATCATTCTTACCATCATCATCTATCATTCTTGTCATCATCATCGCCAGTCATTCTTTGTCATCATCCATCATTCTTATCATCATATGACTTCATACTATGAAACTGCATACCATCATCATCATCATCACCGTTCTTATCATCATCATCATCATCTGATTTCATATCATGAAGTCAGCATACCATTATCATCCTGACCAACACCATATTCATCATCATCATCATCATCATCATTCCTATCAGCATACATCATCATCATCCTCGCCAACACCAAATTCATCATCATTTGACATCATACTGAATAAAGTCGCTTTTTCTCCTTTTTTTTGCAAACAAGTTTATTAACCAGGGCATCCCAGATTGATTGCACCATGTTTGAAACAACATGATGACATTTATATCTATTTTGATATCCCTCATACAGACCATAATATCTCTCTACCTGATATCCCTCACACAGACCATAATATCTCTCTACCTGATATCCCTCCACACAGACCATAATATCTCTCTACCTGATATCCCTCACACAGACCATAATGCTGATTGGTGGACAGTGTCCACTTTTGTTTTCAAGCCACAAAGCAAAGATAGAATAGCTAAGGATGCAGTCTCTGTCATACACACCATCATGTGCAAGCTCACACATCTAACGGTAATTATGTAGTTATGTATGTTAGTGTTATTGTTGTTTAAACCC
This sequence comes from Monoplex corrugatus, assembly GCA_030674185.1. Taxonomy (NCBI): domain Eukaryota; kingdom Metazoa; phylum Mollusca; class Gastropoda; order Littorinimorpha; family Ranellidae; genus Monoplex; species Monoplex corrugatus. Next base: position 6,371,172 of record JAPXFY010000028.1, read on the forward strand.
CAGCCAACTGCATAGAGCCATATCAGGGCTATAAACATTCAATACACACACACAACATTTCAACAGGAAAAAAAGAACAGAAAATTAAGTAAACATATCAATGCAGTTGCGCACATAATCTACGGAGATGCCCCTGGCGTTGACCACTCTCTGTCTTATAACACAGGGGATGTAAAAAACATACATGCAATACAAACTCAAACATAAATAAGGACACTAAAACACATAAAAAACAGGTCTACATTACCTAAAAATTGCTTTCACATATCTCATTTCCTTAGAGCCAAAAATGCACTTGATACATGTACCCAATTATCAATCCCAAGAGAAAGTATGCAAGACTTTTTCAAACACATACAGTGAATGGACCAGCAAGGCAGAAAACAATAGCAAGAAATGACAGGACGGAAAGGAGTAAGAGAGAAACAAAGACAGTGACAGAATAGAGGAAATTTCTAGCACAGAATTTCCAAAGGTGGGGATACTATTCATACTGAAAGAGCCCTGGCATCCCAGGGGACTTGACTGAACTTACTTAGGTTGGCGGTGTGTTATGAGCAAAATGGAATCAACACCACTAAAGCAGCCCAGAAGATGAAGCAGCAAACAAAACACACCACACTCCTCGCCTGCTCATCAGCAACAGCAACAGAGAAAATACACATCTCAAGTTTCAGTATCACAAACAAGGATTGCACTTTCATTGAGGAAGTTACCAACGTGACAATGACCACATAAAAAGAACATTTTTCAAAGATGTGGTTAATCATGGAAGCCATTAAGCTAATGTTCTAATCATATAGCCATCTTTAGACAGATATGTAGTATAAAAAAAAAAGATTATATACACAAGAACTGTCACAGCCCAACATATACCAGAAATTGCATATACAGTCATGAATCTATTGTTATCAGTCCCACACACACACCATATATGTATAATACTTTTATTCAAAAGATCTAAGATCAGTGTGGTGTGTGTGTGTGGGGGGGGGGGGATTTAAAGATTGTGTCACAGTCTTCAACACCACACACATGGAAGCATGCATGCACAAACACATGCGCACACCCACCACACACACACCACACACACACACACACACAACACACACACACACACACATGGAAGCATGCACGCAAAAAACACACACACACACACACACACACACACACACACACACACACACACACACACACACACACACAAACACACACACAGAGGCACACAATTCAAGGAACATAACATCAGCGTGTATGTGCCGTATGCATGTGTATGTGTGCATGAAGACTATATGACAACATCTGTAACAAAAAAAACGAAACAAAGTGATTTACCAAAAATAAGTACAGTCACCTGAAGAACAGATTTCCAATTATCAACCCACACACCACAGCAATGTAAAGTCTTCCACAAAAACTCAGCCACAGTCAAACCAACTGTAAAACTAAAGCAGAACCACATCCTCTGTATGTTCTGTAGCCTATCATTCACTTTTCTCTCACAGGCAGAAAACACTCAACATTCATATTCATAGTACTCATATTCATATTCATAATTACTCATATTCATATTCATTTTTTTGTCACAGTGGATTTATGTGTGAAACTCCTGCTTCTCCCCTTGAGAGAGTGTCACCACAGTGCAACGCCAACCATTTTTTTAACCAAGACTTCAGAAAGGCAAGAGAGTTAACCGACCTTCAAGGCAAGGGATCAGGGAAATCAACCTGTCTCTTGGATGTTTTATACCTGGGCAGTCCTGCTCTTCGTGATTTTTCAACTGCAGTGGGGTGTTTAGCACATGCAGGCCTGAAGGTACAGGGGTCCAACTTGTTTGATATCCCATTCAGAAGGACTAGCTGTTCAGTTCGATTTTCCTGTCAAACAAAGGAGCATTTTCCTGTCAAACAAAGGAGCCATTTTCCTGTCAAACAAAGGAGCATTTTCCTTCAAACAAAGGAGCATTTTCCTGTAAACAAAGGAGCATTTTCCTGTCAAACAAAGAGCATTTTCCTGGCAAACAAAGAGCAATTTTCCTTCAAACAAAGGAGCCATTTTCCTGTCAAACAAAGAGCGATTTTCCCCTGGCAAACAAAGGCATGCCAAAAATTTTCCTGGCAAACAAAGGAGCGATTTTCCTGTCAAACAAGGAAAAAGTCGAGGCCTTTTCAGACAGTGCAACAGGTACAAATGACAGGTGAAGGCATACGTCAACAGGTAAATGACTAAGGAGACCAACGGGTACACGGTTTAGTTACTGTACAGGTGAATGCTGAATCACTCTGTCACTTTTTCTCCTTACATTTCAAATTTATATACAGACTAGTGCCACGTTACAAACAAAGGCAACAGAACAAAATGTACAGGTGATAGGCATGACAGTCAACAGGTACAATGTCAGACTTCCAATTAGACCTGGGTTCGATTCCGCCTGCTTACCTCTCATCTGGTGGATATAGGGTGGATGTTTTCCCCAACACCAAGGTCAACATGTGTGCAGACCCACTACAGCATAAACCCCCTCATGTCCAATGTCAAATACGGACGTTAAAGATCCTGCACATCGTGTCAATGTCTGGTGACATGAAAACATGAAAAACACCCAGCATGCACCACGACCACAAGAGACCCGAGTACGCGCAGACTGCAGCAAGGTATCGTCTGCACACTGTGCGCTAAATAGTGTGCATGCAAGCATCCAAGAAATAAATCAATACTGGAAAGAAAAACAAAACAAAAACACAACCAAGCAAAAGCAAAAACTATCACCACATCTTGTCCTTTTCCAACAAAAAGCAGCAAAACAAATTAAGTGTACATTATTACAGACATGAAGTATAATATTCTCAATCTCTTAACACTTCTCAAATGAACCTTACTGGTCTTTTTTTTTTTTTTTTTTTTAATCTGACACAACCAGAGTAGGGAAACAAAGGTAAGAAAACACATGAAACTAATAAATTATCAGTTTTCAGTTTATTTTTTTTACAACACTTTTCTCAACCAGATATACAGACAGAAACGACTATACATACACTTTGTTCAAATAAACATCACCATCTTTACATTGTGTGGCCACTCGAGTCATCACCAACAACATCATGAGCAACTTGGAGATCAATGGATAAATAATCAGTGAAGATAATCATGTGAACAGGCATTATTTGGACCAACAACTGACATGATGTATAATTGTACATTAACTGAAGCCCAGTCAGCCAAATATGGCCATTTCAGGTTACTAACATGATAGGTTCATTCTTGTCCCTTCCTTTTATTCCTGCACCCTTTCCACCACCAGCAAATACTTAACCCTTTCCCTCCCTCACCCTATCCACCAGCTTCCTGCAGGAAGGTGGTGGACAAGGTGAGGGAGTGAAAGCGGGATGCTGGTGGATAGGGTGAGGGAGTCAAAGGGTTAAGTTTTCAGGAAGCTGGTGGATAGGGTGAGGGAGTCAAAGGGTTAAGTTTTCAGGAAGCGTGGATGGTAGGGTGTCAAAGGGTTAAGTTTTCAGGAAGCTGGTGGATAGGGTGAGGGAGTCAAAGGGTTAAGTTGCTTTGTGTTAAGCTGACAAGCGGAAGCTGGTGGATAGGGTGAGAGAGTCAAAGGTTAAGTTTTCAGGAAGCTGGTGGATAGGGTGAGAGAGTCAAAGGTGTTAGGTTTTCAGGAAGACTGGTGGATAGGGTACGGAGTCAAAAGTTAAGTTTTAGAAGCAGGTGATAGGATGAGAAGTTTCAAAGGGTTAAGTCTTCTCCTTTGCTGTTATGGCTTGACAATGTGATTGCTGTGGATAGGTGAGAGAGTCAAAGGGTTAATTGTCAGAAAGCTGGTGAATAGGGTGAAAGTCAAAAGGGTAGGTTTCAGGAAGCTGGTGGATAGGTAGGGGTCAAAGGTTAAGTTTTTCCAGGAAGCTGGTTGGATAGGTAAGGGAGTCAAAGGTTAATTTTCAGGAAGCTGGTGGATAGGGTGAGGGAGTCAAAGGGTTAAGTTTTCAGGAAGCTGGTGGATAGGGTGAGGGAGTCAAAGGGTGAAGCACCCTGAGTCTACTTGTTGCCACCAACACAGATAACGCTGCTCCGTACACATCAACACACATCATCATCATCATTATCATTATCATCACACATCACCACTGACATTTTCATCATCAATCATCATCGCACACCGCCACAGTCATCATCATCATCATCAATCATCATCATCATCATCATCACTCTTATCATTATCAAGACTTTCACATCAGCAAAATCACTCTAAAGACTATTCAGATGGATAAATCATCAACGGTACAAGATGAACAGCCATTACTTGGATCAACAACTTCAATATTCAAATTTGACGGGTGCCATAGTCAAACAGGTAGAATGTAGGACCCCCAATCAATAAGTTTGGGGTTCAATCCTGCCAAGGTACCTCCCACCTTGTGGGTAAAGGGTGGAGATTTTTCCAATCTCTGGGGCCAACATGTGTACAGACCTGCTGATGCCTTAACCCTATGACTCCCGCACCCTATCCACCAGCATCCTGTATTGTCAACCATGCTGGCAAAGCAAAAACTTAACCCTATGACTCCCGCACCCTATCCACCAGCATCCTGTATTGTCAACCATGCTAGCAAAGCAAAAACTTAACCCTTTGCCTCCCTCACCTATCCATCAGCTTCCTGCAGGAAGCTGGTGGATAGGGTTTTGGAGTCAACAGGTTAAGTTTTTGCAGTTGGTGGATAAGGTATGGGAGTCAAAGAGTTAAACCTCTTCATGTGTTGCAGGCCTCAATAGCTCAGTTGGTTGAGCGTTAGATTCACATGCTAATGGTTGTGAGTTCAAATCCTGGGGTGACTACGTTAAAACTGGCCTTCTCACTGTTCTATCTTAACATCATTGTTGTTGTGGTGGTGTCAGTATAGGATTAGGTAAGTCTCCCCATTAAAACTGGTCTTCTCACTGTCCCATCTTAACATCATTGTTGTTGTGGTGGTGTCAGTATAGGATTAGATAAGTCTCCCCATTAAAACTGGTCTTCTCACTGTCCCATCTTAACATCATTGTTGTTGTGGTGGCGTCAGTATAGGATTAGATAAGTCTCCCCATTAAAACTGGTCTTCTCACTGTCCCCTCTTAACATCATTGTTGTTGTGGTGGCGTCAGTATAGGATTAGATAAGTCTCCCCATTAAAACTGGTCTTCTCACTGTCCCCTCTTAACATCATTGTTGTTGTGGTGGCGTCAGTATAGGATTAGATAAGTCTCCCCATTAAAACTGGTCTTCTCACTGTCCCCTCTTAACATCATTGTTGTTGTGGTGGCGTCAGTATAGGATTAGATAATCCCCCCCCCCCTTCCCCCACTTCTCAGGGATGGTCATCCCCGTCAGCCATATCACCAGAGGTGTGTGCCAACATAAAAACTGAACCAAATCAATCAATCTTCATGTGTACAGGCATGTAGATCATCAGATATGTAGGTAAAGGTCCCACAAACCATGAACAGTGTCTGGTGACTTACAGAAACATGCAAACACTCAGCATGCACGCCCACCGGTTACTGTCTGTTATTTTTGTTTAAAGCCGACTGCGTAGAGCCATATCAGGGTTATAACCGTTTCAAAACCCACAATACTTCAACACAGGAAAATAAAAGAAAATTAAGCACACATATCAATGCATTCGCACATAATCAATATCTAAGGATCTGCTCCTGGTGTTGACCATTCCGTCCAATTTATCACCAGGGAATTAAAAAAAAAAGACATACCTGAATACAAATGCAAACATAAAACTAACACATACATTAAAAAATGTGAACATTAAAAAATGTGACCTCCCACAACGAAATCAGTCTTAACTAGCATTTTGGGCATTTTGAGATATACATATCACTGTATATAACGTGTACATTCTGCTGATTATTTTGGTACTTGAAAAAAGCTTGTACTAAAAAAAATGTAGAAGTTATGTATGTTTAAAGTCATTAAGTTGTATGAAGGCCATTTTGAGAAAACGGCCTCTATAGTTTTTGTGTGCTGTTCTACACATTTTCCTTAAATGTCTTTATTTGGTGGCTTTGACCCAGTTTGTTTCTAATTTTCGCTGTCAATTTCTGAAAGGTGCACCAAAGAGCTTTCCATCCGTATATTACATATGTGGGTACTGTACAGGTTACGGTTCATAATAAGAGGAAAAAATAGGTACTTTTGGTTGGCAATTGCGTTCTTTCCGCTGCGATCAGTGCATCAAAATACCATTTTAAATTGATTAATAATATTTTTTCAAGAAAAAAATTTCTGTGAGGGGATAGATTATAGTCTACAGAAATCAATTTTGAGAAAAAAAGTCAAAACACCCCAGATAGACCTTCAGTCACCTTTTCAGCTCCTAGTGCTGTTCGACTGACTGCGAGTTAAGACTGATTTCGTGGTGGGCGGTCACAGATGGGCCTAAATTACCAAAAACTGCTTCCGCACATCACATTTCCTTACAGCCAAAAATTCACTTAAAGAAGACAAAAGACACAAAAGGAAAACACAGGGACAAGGGGGGGGGGGGGGGGGGTCCACCACTCACAAGGGGGGGGGGGGGTCCTACCACTCACAACAAGGGGGGGGGGGTCCTACCACTCACAACAAGGGGGGGGGTCCTACCACTCACAAGGGGGGGGGGGTGTCCTACCACTCACAACAGGAGGGGGGGGTCCTACCACTCACAACAAGGGGGGGGGTCCTACCACTCACAACAAGGGGGTGTGGGTCCTACCACTCACAACAAGGGGGGGGGGGGGTCCTACCACTCACAACAGAAAAAAAAAAAAAAGATAAAAGATACACAACAGAAAAATGGCACTCACAGGATACCACACTCAGAAATAAAGGAGTGCGTGTGTGTGTGGGGGGAGTGGGGGGACTATGACTCACAATCCAGAAACCCACCATAAATTACAATAACACAAATAAGACATGAATAGAATAACTGATCTAAAAAAAAAATAAATAAATAAAAAATAAAACATGGAAATAGACACAAAAGAAAGATAACCACAAAAAGGAAAAAAGCCCCACATATTGGAATGATGGCTTGCAGCTCAATACAAAATCAACATATATCATCATCAACAACAACAACAACAACAAAGCTGCCTCCACATCCAACAGCATTATGTTTGCGATATGCATTACATCAAAACTAAGCTACAATTCAACAACAAAAACGAAAAATCAAAACACACTGTTCCCTCAACA
>JAPXFY010000028.1:6380905-6425905 GCA_030674185.1 Monoplex corrugatus
GGACTGTCAGACAGAGCTGATCTCTACACCGTTTATCATCATCATATAATATAATATATCCTGGCATCAACCAAGCCTGAAAGACACAAGACACCTGTGGTGTTGGTCACGAGATCTGAGCAACACCCTCAATGACGTAAGCATGCAGTAAACAAAACTCAACTAAATAGTCCAGTGTTCTCAATGAACCCACAGCATGCTCAGCTCAGCATGCTCAGGAGCCGGATGGGGGCTGAAGAATACCACAATAATTTTGACAAGACGATGGGGATTCGAACCACAACCTTCCAGACGTATTAACATCTGGGGACTTATGACTCATTCTGTGCTGGATGGTCACATAAGTGACCTGTTCTGACCAAGTGACCCCAAAGTCACACAGGCTGAGTTACATTTGCCCCTGTGACTCCTAGACACTGTCCACCATGCTAGCAAAGCAAAACCTTCACTCATTAATTCCCTCATCCTATGAAGCAGCTTTCTCCAGGAAGCTGGTGGATTGGGTTAGGGAGTCAAAGGGTTAAGTTTTTGCAGTTGGCGGATAGAATGAGGACTCAAAGGGTTAAGTTTCTGCAGTTGGTGGATCGTGTGTGGGAGTCAAGGAGTTAAAGGTGCAGACAAGCAATCAGGGGTCAGATGTCAAAACTGGGATTTTTCACAGTTCGAGGACAGAGTTGTCCATTCTATCGTTTTCCATTTCACATATTTTGAAAATAATACATTCTAATGTTACAGAAGACAATTTTTAGCTAACTTTTCATCCACTGATGCCTGCATTCATAATGATTGTAGAGCTAACTTTGCTGTTGTCATAACGATTGTAGAGCTAACTTTGCTGTTGTCATAACGATTGTAGAGCTAACTTTGCTGTTGTCATAACGATTGTAGAGCTAACATTTGCTGTTGTCATAAGATTGTAGAGCTAACTTTGCTGTTGTCATAACGATTGTAGAACTAACATTGCTGTTGTCATAACGATTGTAGAGACTAACATTGCTGTTGTCATAACGATTGTAGAGCTAACATTGCTGTTGTCATAACGATTGTAGAGCTAACTTTGCTGTTGTCATACCGATGTAGACTAACAATTAGCATGTTGTCATACCATGTAGATCTAACTTTGTTGACTAACTTGTTGTTTGTCAATACTGTTAGTCATAAAATTTTAGACTAACTTTGCTGTGTCATAACGATTGTAGAGCTAACTTTGCTGTTGTCATAACGATTGTAGAGCTAACTTGTGCGTTGTCATAACGATTGTAGAGCTAACTTTGCTGTTGTCATAATCGATTGTAGAGCTAACTTTGCTGTTGTCATAACGATTGTAGAGCTAACTTTGTGTTGTCATAACGATTGTAGAGCTAACTTTGCTGTTGTCATAACGATTGTAGAGCTAACTTTGCTGTTGTCATAACGATTGTAGAGCTAACTTTGTTGTTGTCGATACCTGTAGTCATAACGATTTTAGAACTAACTTTGCTGTTGTCGATACTGTAGTCATAACAATTTTAGAACTAACATTGCTGTTGTCGATACCTGTAGTCATAACAATTTTAGAACTAACTTTGTTGTTGTCGATACCTGTAGTCATAACAATTTTAGAGCTAACATTGTTGTTGTCGATACCTGTAGTCATAAGGATTTTTAGAGCTAACATTGTTGTTGTCGATTCTTAGTCATAAGATTTAGAGCTAACTTTGTTGTTGTCGATACTTGTAGTCATAAGGATTTTAGAGCTAACATTGTTGTTGTCAGATCCTGTAGTCATAACAATTTTAGAGCTAACTTTGTTGTTGTCGATACTTGTAGTCATAAGGATTTTTAGAGTAACTTTGTTGTTGTCGTTCCTGTAGTCATAACGATTTTAGAGCTAACTTTGTTGTTGTCGATACCTGTAGTCATAACAATTTTAGAACTAACATTGTTGTTGTCGATACCTTAGTCATAACAATTTTAGAACTAACTTTGTTGTTGTCGATACCTGTAGTCATAACAATTTTAGAACTAACTTTGTTGTTGTCGATACTGTAGTCATAACAATTTTAGAACTAACTTTGTTTGTTGTCGATCCTATAGTCATAACAATTTTAGAACTAACTTTGTTGTTGTCGATACCTGTAGTCATAACAATTTTTAGAACTAACTTTGTTGTTGTCGATACCTGTAGTCATAACGATTTTAGAACTAACTTTGCTGTTGTCGATATCTATAGTCATAACAATTTTAGAACTAACTTTGTTGTTGTCGATACTATAGTCATAACAATTTTAGAACTAACTTTGCTGTTGTCATACGATTTGTTAGAGCTAACTTTGCTGTTGTCAATGATTGTAGAACTTTAACTTTAGCTGTTGTCATAACATTGTTAGAGCTAACTGTTGTCATGATTTAGAACAATTTGAGTAACTTTGTCTGTTTAGTCATTAACATTTGTTGTTATTACATTTAAATTTAAGCATTTGTTGTTGTCGAACCTGTAGTCATAAAATTTTAGACTAACTTTGTTGTTGTCTACGTGCATAACAATTTTAGAACTAACTTTGTGTTGTCATAAGTATAACAATTTTAGCTAATTGTTTGTCAAGTAGTAACAATTTTAACTTTTGTTGTCATACAGATAATTTTAGAGCTAACTTTGTGTTGTATGTTCATCAAAATTTAGACTAACTTTGTTGTGTGTACGTAGCAATTAACGATTGTAGAGCTAATCTTTCGTTGTCAATTAACGACTTGTATGAGCAACTTTGCATTTTGTATAATTGATTGTTAATGCTAACTTTGTGTTGCTAAACGTATTGTAGTAACTTGCTGTGTCATAACATTTGAGAGCTAACTTTGCTGTTAGTCTATTAACAATTGTGGTAATTGCTGTTAATTAACATATTAGGCTTACTTTGCTGTTGTATAAATTTAGAGCTAACTTTGTGTTGTACATAACATTTTAGAGCTAACTTTGTGTTGTTGTACATAAATTTAGAGCTAACTTTGCTGTTGTCATAACGATTGAGACTAACTTTGTGTTGTCTAACGATTGTAAGCTAACTTTGCTTTGTCTATGTTTGTAGCTAACTTTGCTTTGTCAACGATTTTAGACTAACTTTGCTTTGTCATAAGAATTGTTGAGCTAATTTGCGTATACATTTTAGCTAACTTTGTGTTGTCAACGATTTAAGCTAACTTTGTTGTCATAATATTTGTTGACTAACTTGTTGTTGTCATAAATTTTAGAGCTAATTGTTTTTCTACTAAATTTTAGACTAACTTGTGTTGTCAGTAAGCAAATTAACTAACTTTGTGTGTCTGTCAGTCATACATTTTAAACAACTTTGTTGTTGTCGATACCTGTAGTCATAACAATTTTAGACTAACTTTGTGTTGTCGTATATCTAAGTCATAACATTTTGAAACTATCATCTTTGTTGTCTTTGTAGTCATACACATATTTAAACTAACTTTGTTGTTGTCAATGTTACGTCATAACAATTTTAGACTAATTGTTGTTGTCGATAACATTAGTCTAAGGATTTTAGATGCTAACATTGTTGTTTGATACCTTGTATACATTCTAGATCTAACATTGTTGTTTGTTGTTGTAGTCATAAGTTTAAGCTAACATTTGTGTTGTCATACCTAGTCTAACAATTTAATATGTTACTTTGTTGTTGTCACATACTTGTAGTTGTCAAGATTTAGACTAACTTTTTGTTGTGATACTGTAGTCATAACATTTTAGAGCTAACTTTGTTGTTGTCGATACTTAGTCATAACAATTTTAGAACTAACATTGTTGTTGTCGTACCTAGTCATAACAATTTTAGAACTAACTTTGTTGTTGATACCTGTAGTCATAACAATTTAGAACTAATTGTTGTTGTCATACCTGTAGTCATAACAATTTTAGACAACTTTGTGTTGTCGATACATTAGTCAAACAATTTAGAACTACTTTGTTGTTGTCGATACCGAGTCATAACAATTTTAGAACTAATTTGTTGTTGTCGATCCTGTAGTCATAACGATTTTAGAACTAACTTTGTGTTGTCGATCTAAGTCATAACAATTTTAGACTACTTTGTTGTTGTCGAACCTAGTCATAACATTTTAGAACTAACTTTGTGTTGTCTTGATATCTGGCTAACGATTTTAGCTAACTTTGTTGATTTGATACTTGTGTCATAACATTTTAAACTAACTTGTTGTTGTCGATACCTGTAGTCATAACAATTTTAGAACTAACTTTGTTGTTGTCATACCGTAAATAACAATTTTTGACTAATTTATTTGTGATACTGTTGTTAACAATTTTAGACTAACTGTGTTCAGTCATACAATTTAGACAACTTTTAGTAAGCTAAATTTTAGAGTAACTTTGTTGTTGTCAATTTACAGTCATAACAATTTTAGAACTAACTTTGTTGTTGTCATGTTACAGTCATAACAATTTTAGAACTAACTTTGTTGTTGTCAATGTCTTAAGTCATAACAATTTTAGAGCTAACTTTGTTGTTGTCGATACTGTAGTCATAACAATTTTAGAGCAACTTTGTTGTTGTCAATGTTACAGTCTAACAATTTTAGAACTTGTTGTTGTCATACTGTGTCATAACAATTTAGAAACTTTGTCAATTTGTCAAAACAATTTAGACAACTTTGTGTTGTCAATGTCTACAGTCATAACAATTTTGAGCTACTTTGTGTGTCGTTTCGTCTACTTAGGCTCTAATCTGTTTGAGTAACTTTCTCAATTTAAGCTAACATTGTTGTATGACAATGTTCACGAGTCAATCGAGTTTTACAGGGCTAATGTGTTTCGGTCCGGTATACAATTTGAGCTATTTGTGTTGTCAATGTAGATGCATCTAATTTTGAACTTTTGTAATGTATATAAATTAGACTTTTTGTTGTCTCTAGCTCATTAGATAATGTTGTGTCAGTCTACGTATAATCACTTTGTGTTGATACTAGCATAACAATTTTGATAACTTGTTTTGTCAGTAGTATAACATTTTAGACTATTTGTTGTTGTCGTACGTATAACAATTTTAAATTTGTTGTTGTCTCTGTAGTCTAACATTAACTAACTTTGTTGTTGTCATGTCTACAGTCATAACAATTTTAGAGCTAACTTTGTTGTTGTCAATGTCTACAGTCATAACAATTTTAGAACTAACTTTGTTGTTGTCAATGTCTACAGTCATAACAATTTTAGAGCTAACTTTGTTGTTGTCATAGTCTACAGTCATAACAATTTTAGAACTAACTTTGTTGTTGTCATGTACTTTGTCATAACAATTTTAGAACTAACTTTGTTGTTGTCAATTCTCAGTCATAACAATTTTAGAGCTAACTTTGTTGTTGTCGATACCTGTAGTCATAACAATTTTAGACTAACTTTGTTGTTGTCAATGTCTACAGTCATAACAATTTTAGAGCTAACTTTGTTGTTGTCGATACCTGTAGTCATAACAATTTTAGAGCTAACTTTGTTGTTGTCAATGTCTCAGTCATAACAATTTTAGACTAACTTTGTTGTTGTCAAGCTTAAGTCATAACAATTTTAGAGCTAACTTTGTTGTTGTCGATGTCCTTAGTCATAACAATTTTAGAGCTAACTTTGTTGTTGTCGATACCTGTAGTCATAACAATTTTAGAGCTAACTTTGTTGTTGTCGATACCTATAGTCATAACAATTTTAGAACTAACTTTGTTGTTGTCGATACCTATAGTCATAACAATTTTAGAACTAACTTTGCTGTTGTCGATATCTGTAGTCATAACAATTTTAGAACTAACTTTGTTGTTGTCGATACCTGTAGTCATAACGATTTTAGAACTAACTTTGTTGTTGTCGATACCTGTAGTCATAACAATTTTAGAACTAACTTTGTTGTTGTCGATACCTATAGTCATAACAATTTTAGAGCTAGCTTTGCTGTTGTCATAACGATTTTAGAGCTAACATTGCTGTTGTCATAACGATTTTAGAGCTAACATTGCTGTTGTCATAACGATTTTTGAGCTAACTTTGCTGTTGTCGATGCCTACAATCTTAAAACTAAACTAAAAACACAAAGACACTAAACTTGACTGAATGAATAAATGAATGACATTGCAAACTGTATTGCATTCTATCTCCTTAAAAGTTTTTAAAAGTTTCATTGAGATTTAGACCTATTGCTAAGGACTACAATCAGTTGCACTTAGATTTGATTTTATCAAGATTTTGCGCTATATAAATATTGTAATTATTATTTATTATTACTGTTACTGTTATTGTTACTTCTGTTAAAACAAAGCTGACTGCGTAGAGCCATATCAGGGCAATAACCATTTTAAAACTGAGACTATACTTCAACAGGAAAAAAAAAGGAAAAGAAAATTAAGTATACATATCAATGCCTTCATGCACAAAAGTTAAGGAGATGCCCCTGGCATTGACCACTCTGTCCAATTCATCGTACACGGGATTTAAAATGACATACCTGATCAGAATCTTAAAGGTTTGTTTTCTCAAATATGGCTGATGCTACACTTCCAGGTTTCTGAACACACATCTCTGTTATTTTTCACAGCAGAAAAATAAAACTGGTATCAACATCAGCTGAAGAGTCTGCACTTTGTTTTTTTCTGGTATGCAAAACTAAAAATGTATCAAAGCGATTTTGTGAGAAGGGGTCACGGATGTGTACAGTCCTGGTCCCGAGTTCTGAGACTGGTGGAAAGGCTGAAAGGGTAGGGAAGTGAATCACTTCCCCAACTCGGTTCAGTTGTGTAAATATCTTCTCTGTCATCGAATGCCTTGTGGTCAGATGCATCAAAAATCTTCAGCTTCACTTGTGTAAATATCTTCTCTGTCATCGAATGCCTTGTGGTCAGATGCATTAAAAATCTTCTGCTCCCCAGTCTCCTTCATCACCCCAACCAGCCGACTCCTGTAACAATTATCAAGGTCACCTGCATCATCAATATCAATATCATTATCAAGGTCATCTGCATCATCAATATCAATATCAAGGTCATCTGCATCAACACTATCATTATCAAGGTCATCTGCATCATCAAGATCATTATCAAGGTCATCAGCATCATCAGTATTATTATCAAGGTCATCTGCATCATCAAGATCATTATCCATGTCATCCAAGGTCATCAGTATTATTATCAAGGTCATCTGCATCATCAAGATCATTATCAAGGTCATCTGCATCAACAATATCATTATCAAGGTCATTGCATCAACACTATCATTATCAAGGTCATCTGCATCAATATCATTGTCAAGGTCATCTGCATCAATACTATCATTATCAAGGTCATCTGCATCAACAATATCATTATCAACGTCATCTGCATCATCAATACCATTATCAACGTCATCTGCATCAACACTATCATTATCAAGGTCATCTGCATCAACACTATCATTATCAAGGTCATCTGCATCACACTATCATTATCAAGGACATCTGCATCAACAATATCATTATCAAGGTCATCTGCATCAACAATATCATTATCAACGTCATCTGCATCATCAATACCATTATCAATGTCATCTGCATCAACACTATCATTATCAAGGTCATCTGCTCTATTATCACCATCATCATCACGATCATCAAGCACATTTACATCGTCATCATATTCACAATTACCATCATAAGCACTACAACCTCCCTCACCTGCGTTGACATCACCATCACCATATTCATCAATATCAAAAATGGGTGCCACTGCACTGCGGCCACATGCTCTCAGTGAGGACAGCAGTCCAAGTTTCACATGGTAAATCCACTTTTTCAGTTTCTCAAGATGACGTCTCTGTGCATGTAATGAATTCCATATGCACTATCATCACAGATGCCATGTGATGCAGAAGATCCACAATGATCACAGCACAATCCTTAAACCTGCACATAAACCCACGAGCTGGCCAGGTCCTGAGATCCTACCTAGATAGTTCCATAACCCTGGGGTCGTAGGGGAGCGAGGTGACAGAGACCTCAACTTTTCCCATGACCAGCATTATGAGGGCAGCGCCCATCCCCTCTCCCTCACTTCAAAATCATATTCATATTCACATTATTTTAACCAAGACTTCAGAAAGGCAAGAAGGCTAATTGGTCTTCAAGGGGAGGGACCTGGGAAATCAACCTATCTCTCCAATGTTCTATATCAAGGAAGCAAGCAATGCCCTGCTCTTCACACGATTTTCAACTGCCATGGGATTTTTAGTTTGATTTTCCAGTCAAACAGGAGAAAAGTCGAGGCCTCTACGGGAGCGAACCCTGGAACCTCAAGTTTAGTTATTGGCAGGCAAATGTCTGAACCATTCTGCCACTCTTCTCCCTAAATCCATTGTGACACAAGAAAATGGATATCAATATCATCATCATCATCATGTTCCCCAACCACCACCATCTGCAACATCCTCATCATCTACATCATCATCATCATCATCATCACTGTCACAGTCACTACCATTATCTATGCATCATCACAATCATCACATCAACAATTCGCAGCATATCACATGATCATCATCTGCAGTGCCAACATCGTACATTACTAACAATGGAGCCTATGGAGTGGCACACTTCTGTGGAAGTCTATTTTCACAATTAATTAACAAACAAACACATGCAAAGAGAAAATAGAATGGTCCAGCCATTCTAAAAATCCCTCTTTTTTATTAAAACCTGATTTTAAAAAAATATAACTATATTTCTCAAGGTCACTGCAATTTTGAAACAGCTTCCATTGAAATAAAACTTGATGTGCACTGAATACAGTGGTTAAACTATCACAACTGTGAAAACAGATTTTAAATAGTATCCACAGTTCCTGGAGAAGGGCTTTCAAACCTTTGTCAAATAATGCTGATTTGGGCACTTTTTTGGATCCATGTGCTCTAATTTCAAGCTGTACCTTCCAAATTCCCCCAAATTCCACAGCTTTGATCAATGTTTCATACATATCTATCCTGTAACAGCTGAGAAACTCTTTCTAACATATTTTTGTCTCTCTCTTTCTCTAACACGCACACACAAACACACACATAATCACACACACACACACATGTGCGCACTTACACAAACACACACACACACATGTGCGCGCGCGCTTGAACACACACACACACACACACACACACACACACACACACACACACACACACACACACAACACACACACACACACACACACACACATATTTCTGGTCAATATAAAACAATCCGCCGTTTTTCAAAAGATTGAAAAGACAGAAAAATAAATGGTACTGCGATGTGGGAAAACTGGAGGGAAAGAGAACACCAGGTAAACCCAGGGAGAAATACTGGACGGACTTGCTGGGTGGCTGAGGACAGAGAGGGAGGGAGATGCACTTGCAGCAACAAGAGATAGATTTGTATGGAGGGCCATGTTCGCTAACGCCATGAGGCAGGGCACATGATGTTGATGATGATGAAGATGATGACTGTACTTTGGCAATGCGTATTCCCCATGCAGTCTGGAATACATGATGTTGATGATGATGAAGATGATGACTGCACTTTGACAATGCGTATTCCCCATGCAGTCTGGAAGATTCCTTTGACAGAGGTGGGGACTCAAGATCTGGCATCTCCCATTCACTCCCAGCCCACAACATTAAAGTTGGCTTTTTCCCTGACTGTCTTAACTCTTCGGAGACGTAACAGTGGATATTCCGCTGCAGCTGCCAAACCATTAGAGACGTAACAGCGGACATTCCGCTGCAGCTGGCCAAACCATTAGAGATGTGATAGCGGATATTCCGCTGCGGTTTTTAAAAATAGATGCAAGCCGGTCGCTGGTCTAAGGGAACTAACTACACATATAGGAACACTCTTTGGTATCTTCTGAAGTGTTTGTTACTTCCCTTGCATCGATTTTATCCCGATTAGTCACAGTTTCTTGCTTTTATCCAAACCAACCGGAGTGACCGTCCTTGCACCAAAATGGCGACATTTAGGCCTTCCTCTTCTTCTTCTTCTTCTTCAAAGGATCGTCATAATCACTTTGCTGCTTCACCTGTGTGAAAACAAAGCTGTGTTTGTTCTTTTATATCTTCTGGTCATACCAAGGACTTGTGATTACCTGGATTTTTGGATTACCTGGTCAAGAATGGGTGTTTCACTGACTTTATGTGTTGGATTACTGTCAATCAAAAACTTCTTTCCCAGAACCAAAACCCTACCCCATTTCACCTTCTAGGAAGGTAAGTAGAATAGATGTATTGTCCTTGTATGTAGCTTCAGCTCAAAGAGCGTAAACTGAATTTTATTTTGATATAAAATATGTTCTTGTGCTGTAAAATCTGTATTTTTGAGAATTTTTTGAAAAAAACCCAAAATCGTGCGTCACCAAGGGTTGTGGCAGGTCCCATTGATCGCGTCCACAGTGGTTGTGCAAGGCAACTATATTACGTCTTCAAAGAGTTAAAAGTTGGCTTTTTCCCTGACTGTCTGAATGTTTCCATCATCCTGGTCGTGTCATCTTAGCATCTCATACATCCTTTTCCCATGTCAAGACCATGCCAGCAAACAGGGTTTACACAGGCTCAGGAATCTGCCAGGTAACTGCTGGCAGGTTTGAGTTCGGTTCAGATCAGTTTCATATTGCTTACAGCCCAGCTGACTACTACAGCCATATCTGGGCTACCACCACGTCAAAAACAGCAACCAGGTTAAGATAGAAGACAACAGTTAAAAACCATGTTCACTATTAATCTTGCAAGTCTACAATGCAATTAAAGAAAATCATACTTGGACTTAAAATCACATTAGGTGAAATCTATTGATCTCTCGTAAAAACTGGAAAACTACATCAGGAGGGACGTCTCGGAAGAGGTTCTTTAAAGAGTCTGCCATGTAGTGCTTTTGTCTCACAACATACAAGTCCCAGCAATCAAGGAGGAGGTGTCTGATGCTGAACGGCTTGTCACACGGTATACACCACGGTGAAGCTCATATGGAATTGTCTGTGTACAGAGATCAAACCCTGTTGAACAACCCCCCCAACTCTCCAGATACAGCAGGCAAAGTTTACACAGAAAATTCTTTGTGCCAAAAACATAACCACAAAATACAAACGAATTTCACAGAGAAAATTCAACATAGCCACAAAATACAAACGCTAAATGCTTACCTCAGTGACAGCGTCAGCCACAGCAAAGAGAGATGATCCTGACTCTCCACCTGGCTGCTTAGACGACGTCTTGCCGTCCACGTTCAGGCCAGCATCCATCAAACCTTTGTCCTTCACAGGCTTGATCTCTGGCATCATGTCTGCAAAAAAGTCTTCCTCTTCCTTCACCAGAGAGAGCTCAATGCTCTTGATGTCATAGCCCAACCCCAAATCATCCCCAGCGGTTGTTTTCTTGGCTTGTGTGGTTTTTGCAGCGGAGGCCGCTTTGTGCTTGGCCACCAACTTCAGACCTTTTCCTAACGTCTGTTTCGCGTCCGATGATTTTTCTACTTTAGAGGTGGAAGTGTCTTTTTCGAGAATTGTATGCTGGTCTTTCTTTATTTCCACCTGATCTGTTTGGAATTCATAGGAATTGTTAATCACAGGGTCAAACTGGGAATCTGACCACTCCACTTCTGACGGCGAGCTAGGAGTGTAGGGGTCGGGGGAAGTGGGACTTTCTTACCTCCCCCTCCCCCCCTCAAAGGTGTGTTTCCTGACATCCGGCTCAACTCCGCCTCAATTTCCTCGCTGATAATGTCGTCTGGAGACGGATGTACGGAGTCCGGGTTCTTGTCTTCCCAATCCTCCCAATCTTCCTCGCTTTCCTCGCTGGCGAACTTTTCCTCTTCTACATGCACGCTGCTGACCACTCTCCGTTTACCGTCTTCACTGGTGGATCCTTCATCATCGCTGTTGTTGAGGCCGTCATCGGTTTTGTTGATGATGTCCACTGTGTCTGCGCTGTCTTCATCAGGATCTATTCTGGTCTTGCTGGGGCTGTCTGGTCCAGGAGTTGCGTCAGTGCCGTCAGTGGATCTGATCTGCTTGTTTTTGTCCAAGGATTTCACTGAAACACAGCAGCACCGGCAAATAATGAAACAAAACAATATTATCAATAACAATCAATCAACAAAACAAATTAACCAAACAACAACCACACATCAATTCTGTCAATTTAATGCACAAATAACATTGTCTGCTGCTTGTTTTCATTCTTCAACCAAACAGTCCAAATAATATCATTACCATCAACAACAAGAAGTGCAACAACAACAACAACAATAATAACAACAAAAATGATAATGATAACAACAAAACCAACAATACAACAACATCACTAATAATAATAATAATAAAACAAAAATAATGATAATAGTGGTAATAATAACAATGATGATAATGATAATGATGATGAAGAAAATGATGTCAACGACGATGACAACGACGATGACGATGACGATGATGATGATGATGATATCATCATCATTATCAGCATCAGCATCACAATAATAACAACAACACAAAGAAGAAGAATGACCACTTGTACAGCTCCTTATCACACAAAGAACTCCACATGCTTCACAAATACATGACAGACAAAGGCAGACACACATAGAGCAGACACATTTCAACCCCTACCACTGTGATGAACACAGATGAACTGCCATGTACAGTGGTAAAGAAATTATAACAACGAATTGTTATCAGCTGTCAAGTTTCATATACAAGGGTGACACTTTGAAAATCTGAAAAAACGGAAAATCAGGCTAACTCGAAAACTTTTTCGCTTGAAGGCACTAGCAGCACAATGGCGCGACGTACGTGATGTGTGTAGCCTAACCACAGACATCTAAGATGTCTGTGAGCCTAACAAAGATCGCTGGACCTGTGTTATCTTCAACGATAGAGAGCGCTTCCTCATTCCCGGTCGTCTGCTACAGTGCTGCTTCGGTCATAATACCGCCGATTCAACTGGGTTTTTTCCCCCAAACATTTTTTTTTTTTAATAACGAAAATGAAAAAACGGAATTTCCGTCTGGGGCTTTGCCGAGAAAACGGATTTCTGTCACACAGACGGAAGAGTGGCACCCATGCATATACCATAAAAACAGTCTTACATATTTGCATAATAGACAGACTACACATACATTTCAAAAACAGTCTCACATATTTGCATAATAGACAGACTACACATACATTTCACAGGGCAAAAGCGCTGCATGTTTGACAATATCTGATTCTACCCTGATACATGGGACGACAAATGGCCTGAAGGTTTGACTTCTAAAATGTTTGATCTGGCCAGTTATGACTTATAGCCGCTGTGAAGCCTGGACTCTGAGAAAAACTGATTGCAGAAAAATCAAGGCAGCAGAGATGTGGTTTTATCAGAGACTACTATGTGTCAAATGGACATACAGAAAAACCAATGAAAGTGTCCTGGAAGAACCCGATACCACCAGAAAACTACAAGCAGACATCAACAAGAGAAGACTAAAATACATTAGCCATGTGTCATGCAACAAGAACAAAGACCTCATGACAACCATCTTTCAAGGAAAAACAGGCAAAAAGGAAGAAAAGCAGACCTCCAATCTCATACATCAAGAACATAACCAACATCAGTGGCCTAAATATTCAAGAAATTGTCCACGAAAGTCAAGACAGAGCGGTCTGGAGGGAGATGGTGGTGTCCAGATGTGCAGCGGCCAACACCAAACCCGGTGACGCCGACAGGACCATAATACTGAATGGGAAATTCACAAAATCTTCAAAAGAATCAAAACAAACACAGTTCTATTTTCTTGGCATGGAAACTGTAACATGAGGTATGGCAACACACCGCCAACACAACAAATATTTTCATCATCATCAATCATCATCATCAGGTGCCCTGCCACATGGCATTGGCGATCATGGACTTCCATTTGTCTCTATCTCTTGCCGCCCCAAGCATCTCCTCCACGCTTATCGTCTTCAGCCACTCTGCAACTCCGTCTAACATTTTCTCCCTGGGTCTACCTGGTGCTCTTTCCCTCCAGCTTTCCCGTTGTGACCAGATGCTCCAAATCCCCCTTCCTCATAAAATGGCCTATAAATGTTGCCTGTCTTTTCCTAATTTTCCTTATAAATCTACTTGTGTCTGCCTCCATCAAGACTGTCTCGTTTGTTTTCTTTGCTGTCCAAATATTTTGCTTTAAAAAATCTGTTTGGACACAAAACCAAGATATAACAGGTAAGGGGAAACATGTCAAACGATGGAAGACCACAATCATATTATCCACACTGTCAAAATATACTACACAATCATATTATCCACACTGTCAAAATATACTACACAATCATATTATCCACACTGTCAAAATATACTACACAATCATATTATCTACACTGTCAAAATATACTACACAATCATATTATCCACACTGTCAAAATATACTACACAAATCATATTATCCCACACTGTCAAAATATACTACACAATCATATTATCCACACTGTCAAAATATACTAACTCTCTTCCTGCTCCTTCTCAAGCTCCGCCTGCTGCAGTTTAAATTTACGCTGACGTTCCTCTTTCTTCCTCTTCGCTTCCTCTCTCCGTCGTTCCCTCTCTTGTTGCTTTCTTTCTTGCTCTAGGTCTCTGCTGGGCTTGGAGGTACTGAAAAAAAACAAACAGTCTATTTGAAGACAGTCAAATGCCAAATATATTCCTGGATGCATGTACATATGTGCACAAGCACCCACACATGCATTCACGCATGCAGGCACAGTCGCACGCATACAATGATCAATGATGCATGTATATGCGAATGCATGTACATATACATGCACACACACACAAAGACATATACACAATATGCAGATGCATATTCACACAAATGGACACACACACACACACACACACACACACACACACACAAACACACACACACACACACACACACACACACACACACACACACACACACACAAACACACACAACACACACACACAAACACACACACACACACACACACACACACACACACACACACACACACACACACACACACACACACACACACACACACACACACACACACACACACACACACACATTTTCACTCGCATAAACATAGACAACCGTTAGCTCAAAGTGAAAAAAAATCGACTACTGTGTTGCTGTTGTTATTATTAATCATTATGTAAGGTCAGTGACTGTCATGTTTATCGCTGGTTTTTGTTAATAAACAGTAATCTGTATCAGTGACTGTCAAGTTTATCGCTGGTTTTTGTTAATAAACAGTAATCTGTAGAAATGTACAGTCTGTATCAGTGACTGTGATGTTTATTGCTGTGTTTGTTAATAAACAGTAATCTGTAGAAATGTACAGGTCTGTATCATGACTGTGATGTTTATTGCTGGTGTTTGTTAATAAACAGTAATCTGTAGAAATGTACAGTCGTATCAGTGACTGTGATGTTTATTGCTGGTGTTTGTTAATAAACAGTAATCTGTAGAAATGTACAGTCTGTATCAGTGACTGTCATGTTTATTGCTGGTGTTTGTTAATAAACAGTAATCTGTAGAAATGTACAGTCTGTATCAGTGACTGTGATGTTTATTGCTGGTGTTTGTTAATAAACAGTAATCTGTAGAAATGTACAGTCTGATTCAGTGACTGTCATGTTTATTGCTGGTTTTTGTTAATAGACAGTAATCTGTAGAAATGTATAGTCTGTATCAGATATGTATGAGGGCAATGTCATTTCTACCAGCCATAGTTTCCATACTTTTTGCCCTCTGATATGTAATCTAGACTGTTTCACTGACAGACTGATACAAATATAAGACTCATACATCAGGTAGGACGTCAAGATCCATATGGGAGTTATGTCATTTCTAACAGCTACAGTTTCCATATTTTTTACCCTCTGAAATGTAATGTAGACCGTTTCACTGACAGACTGATACATATATAAGACTCATACATTAGGTAGGACCTCCAGACCTAAGAATTATGTTAAGGCCTATGGCCCCTGCCATGATCATACTGAATCTTCTCCCAATACTTAGCAACGGTGGCATCAGTGCATGTGGAATCTATTCCAAGCACGGAGGTATTGTCTTGAAAAACTGAAACTGAAACTTTACCTGTGACACTGAATTACAAGAACCAGAAGAACAAGTAAACCAAAAAGAACGCGTGTTCAATACAACAAGACAAGACAAGCGCAAATTTTCGGCCAACCAGCCTTTGTCAAACGTGAATGCACAATCACAAATTGACACCAAACAACGGATAATAACAAAAAGACTAAAACTTCCCTGCCGCCTCGTCCTTGTTTTGTTATTATCCGTTGTTTGGTGTCTGTTTGTGACCGTGCGTTCGCGCTTGACAAAGACCGGTTGGCCGAAAATTTGCGCTTGTCTTGTCTTGTTGTATTGAACACGCGTTCTTTTTGGTTTACTTGTTCTTCTGGTTCCTGTTTGCTTGGACGCAGGCAGTCGCACTTATTTTGGATCACTGAATTACAAGTTAAGAAATGTATATATCTCAATGCACATTAGAAATACCCTGCAGTACTGGCCAAGTGAAACAGCATTCAAGAAAATAAAAGCATTCTCACCAACAAACGCCTATCAATTAACATCAGGAAGAGAGTTCTTGAGTGTTATATAGAACCAATACTGTCGTATGGATGTGAAGCGTGGATAGTCAACACACAAAGTCAGAACAAGATTGAGGCAGCTGAAATGTGGTTTCTGAGAAGAATGTTAAAAGAGTTCTACGGACAGCAAAGAAAACAAACAAGACAGTCTTGAAGGAGGAAGATATAAAAAGAACATTAATGAAGATGATTAGGAAAGACAAGCAACATTAATAGGACATTTTATGAGACAACAGAAATTAGAGCACCAAGTCACAACAGGAAAGCGGGAGGGAAAAAGAGCACCCAGTAAACCCATGGAGAAAACACTGGATGGATCTGTGGAGTGGATGAAGACAGAAAGACAAAAGATAGATTCGTATGGAGGGCCATGATCACCAACGCCATGCGGCAGGATACATGATGATGATGATGATGATGATGTATCTTGAAACGGGTCAGGGGTGCAGATCACGTAGAGATGGGGGTAAATCACGTAAGGAAGATGGAAATCACGTACAAAAATTATGTCAAAAGGGTATGAACACGTAAGACTTTGTCGTCTTGAGGGTATGGTCACGTAAGCATTTTTCCTCTGCCGGTCTCATCACGTAAAGGTTTTGAGCCGTGGGGGTATAGACCTATCGCTCCGTTCGCTCGCCTAGCCGCGGCGGGCAAGCTAACGACGCGACCGACATCGCTTAGCTTGCCCGCCGCGGCACATGCAGCATTGGGGTCGGGCATTACATTAGCGGTAAAAATAGTAACTAGGCTACGTCACACTTTTCTACAACTCTTTGCCTGGGCCAATGAAAATGCAGCGGAAACCGAAAGCAGCCCTTCGAGGAAAAGCTTTCCTCAGTGTACGACCACACGCGCTGACTTGCGAAAACAAAATACCGAGTCTTTGCATCGGTGGCTCATACCCCCAGAAATTTTGGCAAAGGGTATGAAAACCCCCTAAAAAAATTATTGGGGGTATGAAAACCCTCAAGTTTTTTTAGTGGGGGTATGAAAACCCTTGACTTTTAGAAGGATCTGCACCACTGACGGGTAAAATCAAACTGGCACTGATCTTGTGCTGATGGGTCAAATATAACACAGAATAATGTGATTTCACAGAACACACACAATAACACAACACAATACAATCATTCAAGAAGATGAAAAGCATTGTTACCAACAATTGCCTATCAATTAAGATCAGGAAGAGAGTTCTTGAATGTTATATAAAACGGATAATGTTATACGGCTGTGAGGCATGGACAGTCAACATGCAAAGCCAAAACAAGATTGAGGCAGCTGAGATGTGGTTTCTAAGAAGAATGTTTGAAGTTCCATGGACATCAAATGAGACAGTCTTGATGAA
Organism: Monoplex corrugatus; assembly: GCA_030674185.1. Taxonomy (NCBI): domain Eukaryota; kingdom Metazoa; phylum Mollusca; class Gastropoda; order Littorinimorpha; family Ranellidae; genus Monoplex; species Monoplex corrugatus. The sequence continues at coordinate 6,398,902 of JAPXFY010000028.1, forward strand.
GTCAGACACAAGAAGATCATTCATAAGGAAGATTAGGAAAACATGCAACATTTATAGGCCATTTTATGAGGCAAGAGAAATTAGAGCAACAAGTCATAACAGGAAAGCTGGAGGAAAAGAGAACACCGGGCAGACCCTGGGAGAAAACACTGGATGGATCTGTGAAGTGGATGAAGACAAAAAGACAAAAGATAGATTTGTATGGAGGGCCATGATCACCAACGCCATGCGGCAGGGTACATGATGATGATGATGATGATGATGTATCTTGAAACAGGTAAAAATCAAACTGGCACTGATCTTGTGCTGATGGGTCAAATATAACACAAAATGATGTGATCTGACAGAACACACACAATAATACAACATGATACAACCATACTCACTATCCAGCTGCTAGGTCTTTAAGCAAAGGTTTCCCGTTGGACAGGGCCAGCGACTTGACAGGTTTCAGCATCTGCATCACATTGCTGGGCTGTTCCTCCTTCTCCCTCGCCGGCAAAAACTGAAAAACAAACGACGTCATGGTTACTGACGCATCCTTCCGTGCTGTTTTCTTTTTCCTTGTCACAATGGCACTTGTCTGCAAGAGATACTGGCTACTCTCTCTAAAGAAACAAGTATCACCAAAGTTTCATATCATCTTTTGGTGGTTTTTCATAACCTTTTGACTCCTTCACCCCATCCACCAGCATCCCGCATTGTCAACCAGGACAGCAAAGCAAAAACTTAACCTTTTCATTCCCTCACCCCATCTACCAGCTTCCTTCAGGATGAGGGAGTGAAAGGGTTAAGTTTTTGCAGCCGGCGCATTAGGTGTCGGAGTGAACTGTTACTGTTATTTTTGCTTAAAGTACAGCCAACGACATAGAACCATATCAGGGATATAATCTTTTCAAAATATACACAATAATTCTACAGGGGAAAAAGGAAAAGAAAGTAAGTACAGATATCAACGCATTCGCGCACACAATCTAAGGAGATGCCCCTGGCGTTGACCATACTGTCAAATTTATCACACACACCTGACTACAAATTTAAACATAACTACGGACACTAAAACAAACGGGCCTAAATTACCTAAAATTACTTCCACATATCTCTAAACTTTATGCAAGTGTTTCTAGAAGAAACAAATGTCACCATTTCTACAAGAAACAAAGGTCACCATTTCTGTGACAGACAAAGGTCACCATAGTGTAGCCATACGCTACAACAAAACAATGAACCGAAAGTAAACCTGTAAGAAGCAGAATGACCCCGGCCCTAGAGTTAATTCCCCTGTCTACATTATTATTGAAATACAGCATATAAAATTCAAAAGAAATGAGTACTGTATGCATTGCCACTTTTGCAGAAAAATATGTTTTTCTTAACACTAATATCATCAACCAAAACTGCTCTCTATAATTTTCCATTGCTTTTATTCTTTCTCCCCATTTATAGCCATGTCTGTGTGTGTGTGTGTGTGTGTGTGTGTGTGTGGTGTGTGTGTGAGTGTGTGTGTGTGTGTGTGTGTGTGTGTGTGTGTGTGTGTGTGTGTGTGTGGTGTGCGTGCGTGCGTGCGTGCGTGCGTGCGTGCGTGCGTGCGTGCGTGCGTGCGTGCGTGCGTGCGTGCGTGCGTGCGTGCGTGCGAGTGCGTGCGTGCGTGCGTGCGTGCGTGTGCGTGCGTGTCTGTTTCTGCGCTTAGATTTGATTTTATCAAGATTTTGCGCTATATAAATATTGTAATTATTATTTATTATTATTATTCTGTTTCTTTTAAAATTAATGAAATTTCATGCTTCATTTTGACACTGTTCAAATTCTGCACAGATAAACCATTACAACCATTGCAAAGTTACAAAGTGAAAAAATTATTAATAGCACAATTAAAATGTTATTACTGTCATCTTTTATTCAAAGTACAGAATGCCTGGAGCTATTAAGCATTAAGTTTGCTTCAGAACAAATCTTATGGTGACCACCAAAAGTGTTCACCATTTGTCAGAAAAATAAATTCAAATTCTGATTGTGTAAAATATAACTTCTAACTCTTTGACTGCCACCAACGTAAAAATTACTGAGCTCCCAAAACTTTCTGTGATGCACACAAACGTAGAATTAATGGAGGTAATCCGACATACGTTTCAGCTTAATGTAAGTGGGTGAGACACACTGATTTGTATTGTCAGTTTCAGAGAGGGTTTATAAAGTGACTGGCTTCACTTGTATGACTTACAGATCTATGCAATTTTCACCAAATTGTTTTTATGTTTCCGAGAATCGAAACTGGTTTTCACCAAAATGGCGATACCAGGACTGTCTCACAATCCGCACAATGTCATCTTTAAAAGCGTGTGAGATGATTTAAGAAATTATAGAAGTATGAGGATTCAGACCACAGAGTTGAAAGCAATGGTAATTATTCACTGCTGCTGTGAAATGCGATTCCTACAGGGCAGACACCACTAGTATTGATCCTACAAACACATGATGAAGGGTTTCACGTTTGTGGTCTCACACACATACAGACAAGCACACACATGCATGCACACACACACACACACACATACACACACACACACACACACACACACACACACACACATAGTGACATACTCTCTCTCTCTCTCTTTCAAACACGCACATACATACTCATACACAGACACACACACATACACACAAACATATCTCTCTCTCTCTCTCTCTCTCACACACACACACACACACACACACACACACATACACACACACAGAGACATACACACACACACACACCAACACACACACACATACACACACACACACACATACACACACACACACACACACACACACACACACACACACACACACACACACACACACACACACACATACACACACACACACACACACACACCTTCACTCTCACCTTAGGCATGCCATGAAAGAAGAAAGTTTTGCGATGACCTCCTATAACAACGTCACCCCCCAACAACGGCACCAGGTCGGCCAATGCCCGCAGACTGCTGGCAACTATAGTGTCACTGCTGTCTCGTAGTCCCAGTAAAATCTGTACAATAAGCGACAGGAAACAGATAACAAAAAAGATTTCAGTTTCAGTTTCAGTTTCTCAAGATGACGTCTCCACGCTCGGAATGAATTCCATATGCACCAACATCACAGGTGCCATGTGTATGGTAATCATGACACATGCCTTAAGCCTGCACATAAACCCATGAGCTGGCCAGGTCTTGAGGCCCTACCTTGACTATATTTTACCTATTCTATATTTTATACTGGTATTTTATCAGCCTACCACTGGAATAATCTTGGTAACATGTAAATGACATATGTATGTGTGTATCTTATCTTCAAAAAAGGAACATAAAGTAAATAAATAAACCCATTGATTATTGTTATTGTTATTGTTATTTTCACTTTTGTTTAAAGCCCAGCCAACTGTGTAGAGCCATATCATGGCTATAACCATTTCAAAATATACAGAATTCTTCAGCAAGAAAAAAAAGGAAAAGAAAATCAAGTACACATATCAATGCATTCATGCACATGACCTAAGGAGATGCCCCTGGCGCTGACCACGCCATCCAGTTTATCGCAGAGAGGATTGAAAAAACACCTAAATATAAATTCAAACATATGTAAGGACACTAAAATACATATAAAAACAGGCCTAAATTACCTATAATTCCTTCCACGTATCCCATTTCCTAGTTCCTTACAGCCAAAACTGCACTTAATATAATTATTATGTGCCCAATTATTAATCCTACGAAAAAGTACACAAGACTTTATCGAACACCTACAAGTAAATGGACCAGCAAGGCAGAAATTGATAGGAAGAAATGACAGAAAGCAAGAGAGAAAGAAACCAAGAGAGTGACAGAAAAAAGGAAATTTCTAGCACAGAATTTCCAGAAGGTGGGGATATAACTTATACTGAAAGAGCCCCTGGCATCCCCACAGGGGAATGAAACCTCTGAAAGTGGAAATTCTATGATTTATACCAAAAGAGCCCCCGGCATCCCTAGGGGGGAATAAAACCTCAGAAAATGGAAATTCTAAGGTAAGCAACAGGACCTTACATCATTAACACAGTCATTCATGATAGAAAACATCAATAGCTGTTTCACGTTAGCAACCTCTGTGACAGGGAAGCATCGATCGTAGTGTCGCCAGTTAAAGGTACAAAACTGGCTTTATTTCTCCCTACATTCAGCTGGGAGTCATCTCCCATATTTGTTTACTTCCGTTAATGTTTGGTTGACATTTAGACTTTGCATGCTGTCAGAACAACTTTCTAGACAATTTAAAAACAAACAACAAAATAGCACAATATCGTGTTCTCAGGTAAGAGGAAATCATGTGATTGCTCCATCTTGATGTCAATAATCTTGGCAAAGGTGAAAATGAAGTTTCTCAGAAAAAAATCTATATATCATCATCATCATGTGCTGTCGCAAGGTGTTGGTGATCATGGCCCTCCATAAGAATCTATCCCTTGTTGCTGCAAGTACATCTCCCACCCTCTCTGTCCTCAGCCATCCTGCAAGTCCATCCAATATTTTCTCCCTGGGTCTACCTGGTGTTCTTTTCCCCTCCAGCTTTTCTGTTGTGACCAGGTACTCTAATTCCCCGTTCCTCATAAAATGTACTATAAATGTTGCTTATCTTTTCCTAATCTTCTTCACCAACTGTTTGTGTGTGTTGTGTGTGTGTGTGTGTGGTGTGTGTGTGTGTGTTTTGTGTGGTGTGTGTGTGTGGTGTGTGTGTGTGTGTGTGTGTGTGTGTGTGTGTGTGTGTGTGTGTGTGTGTGGTGTGTGTTGTGGTGTGTGTATGTGTGTGTGTGTGTGTGTGTGTTGCGTGCATACGTGCGTGTGTGTTTGCAATACATATTAAACACACCACACACACACACACACACACACACTCACACACACACACACACACACACACACACATTTTCTGTCTCACACCCATACCTGAGGAAAGATGTCATTGTGCAGGACCTCTGCGTCAAAAAGACCAGCGTAGCTAGAGAAATGTTGCAACAACACCAGACGTATGTGAGCATCATGCACCAGCAGAATACGCTGCAGTTCAGGAATGATGTGACCACAGAACAGTTCCCTGCTCAACAGCGGAGTCAAACCTGGATGCGGGGTGTCTGAATCTGGAATCAAAGGCGACTCGTTTTTAGACCTTGGGAGTTTCTACAAGAGCAACTGTGGCACCACTCAGGCAATCCAATACATGCTCCACCTAATCCTCTATCCGCTGTCTGATATCTGGCAGACACCTTGAGCCTGTACCAAAAGCCAGCTTTTTTTTGTTTTTGTAATTGTTGCATTTGTGAAGTCTTGGCAAAAAAAAAAAAAAAAAAAAAAGGGGGGGGGGGGGGGGGGGGGCAGGCGATGCACTGCAGCAATGCACTCTCAGTGGGAAGAGCAACCCAAGTTTCACATGACAAATTCAATGTGACAACAAGAAATGACTATGAATATTTCAAAATTTCAAACATTTTATCACTTAACTCTTCAGAGACGTGACAGCGGATATTCTGCTGCAGCTGGCCAAACCATTAGAGACGTGATAGCGAATTCCCCGAGTGCCACATTAAACTGATAGTGATATTCGCTGCGGTTTTTAAAAATAGATGCAAGCCGGTTGCTGGTCTAAGGGAACTAACTACACATATAGGAACACTCTTTGGTATCTTCTGAAGTGTTTGTTACTTCCCTTGCATCGATTTTATCCCGATTAGTTACAGTTTTTGCCTTTATCCAAACCAACCGGTGTGACTGTCCTTGCACCAAAATGGCGACATTTAGGCCTTCTTCTTCTTCTTCTTCCTCAAAGGATCGTCATAATCACTTTGCTGCTTCACCTGTGTGAAAACAAAGCTGTGTTTGTTCTTTTATATCTTCTGGTCATACCAAGGACTTGGATTTCTGGATTACCTGGTCAAGAATGGGTGTTTCACTGACTTTATGTGTTGGATTACTGTCAATCAAAAACTTCTTTCCCAGAGCCAAAACCCTACCCCATTTCACCTTCTAGGAAGGTAAGTACAATAGATGTATTGTCCTTGTATGTAGCTTCAGCTCAAAGAGCGTAAACTGAATTTTATTTTGATACAAAATATGTTCTTGTGCTGTAAAATCTGTATTTTTGAGAATTTTTTGAAAACCCCCCAAAATCGTGCGTCACCAAGGGTTGTGGCAGGTCCCGTTGATCACGTCCACAGTGGTTGTGCAAGGCAACTATATTACGTCTTCAAAGAATTAAGGATAGCAACATTAGGGCCACCAGTCCTGACTTATAGCACACCCTTGCCACTCTACACATGTATAACACAAACATATTTCAAAAACAGTTCAAAAGGCTTAAAAATACAAAAACAGTTCAAAAGGCTTAAAAATACAAAAACAGTTCAAAAGGCTTAAAAATACAAAAACAGTTCAAAAGGCTTAAAAATACAAAAACAGTTCAAAAGGCTTAAAAATACAAAAACAGTTCAAAAAGCTTAAAAATACAAAAACAGTTCAAAAAGCTTAAAAATACAAAAACAGTTCAAAAGGCTTAAAAATACAAAAACAGTTCAAAAAGCTTAAAAATACAAAAAAAGACAGGGGTGAAAATGCTAATTCTAATAGTATGATGAAAACAAATGCACCTTAACAATACAATGGAAAGAAGTTATAGAAATGAATTATGATAACATATTGATTTCTATATGTCAAGTGGTCACGAGCTTTCTAAAAGCATGACAGACAACAACAGACATGTGTAAAGCAAATAATTGTCAAACCGTAACAACAAAACATTAACAACGACAAATATGTGTCAAACCCTAACAACAAAAACATTAACAACGACAAATAAGTGTCAAACACTAACAACAAAAACATTAACGACAAATAAGTGTCAAACCCTAACAACAAAAACATTAACAACGACAAATAAGTGTCAAACCCTAACAACAAAAACATTAACAACAACAAATAAGTGTCAAACCCTAACAACAAAAACATTAACAACGACAAATATGTGTCAAACCCTAACAACAAAAACATTAACAACGACAAATAAGTGTCAAACACTAACAACAAAAACATTAACGACAAATAAGTGTCAAACCCTAACAACAAAAACATTAACAACGACAAATAAGTGTCAAACACTAACAACAAAAACATTAACGACAAATAAGTGTCAAACCCTAACAACAAAAACATTAACAACGACAAATAAGTGTCAAACACTAACAACAAAAACATTAACGACAAATAAGTGTCAAACCCTAACAACAAAAACATTAACAACGACAAATAAGTGTCAAACACTAACAACAAAAACATTAACGACAAATAAGTGTCAAACCCTAACAACAAAAACATTAACAACGACAAATAAGTGTCAAACCCTAACAACAAAAACATTAACAACAACAAATAAGTGTCAAACCCTAACAACAAAAACATTAGCAATGACAAATAAGTGTCAACCACTAACAACAAAAACATTAACAACAACAAATAAGTGTCAAACCCTAACAACAAAAACATTAACAACAACAAATAAGTGTCAAGCCCTAACAACAAAAAACATTAACAACAACAAATAAGTGTCAAACACTAACAACAAAAACATTAACAACGACAAATATGTATCAAACCCTAACAACAAAAACATTAACAATGACAAACATGTGTCAAACACTAACAAACAAAAACATTAACAACAACAAATATGTGTCAAACACTAACAACAAAAATATTAACAACGACAAATAAGTGTCAAACACTAACAACAAAAACATTAACAACGACAAATATGTATCAAACCCTAATAACAAAAACATTAACAACAACAAATATGTATCAAACCCTAAACAACAAAAACATTAACAACGACAAATATGTGTCAAACACTAACAACAAAAACATTAACAACAACAAATAAGTGTCAAACACTAACAACAAAAATATTAACAACGACAAATAAGTGTCAAACACTAACAACAAAAACATTAACAACGACAAATATGTATCAAACCCTAACAACAAAAACATTAACAACAACAAATATGTGTCAAACCCTAACAACAAAAACATTAACAAAGACAAATAAGTGTCAAACCCTAACAACAAAAACATTAACAACGACAAATATGTGTTAAGCCCTAACAACAAAAACATTAACAACGACAAATATGTGTTAAGCCCTAACAACAAAAACATTAACAACGACAAATATGTGTTAAGCCCTAACAACAAAAACATTAACAACAACAAATATGTGTCAAACCCTAACAACAAAAACATTAACAACGACAAATAAGTGTCAAACACTAACAACAAAAACATTAACAACGACAAATATGTATCAAACCCTAACAACAAAAACATTAACAACGACAAATATGTGTTAAGCCCTAAGCAACAAAAACATTAACAACGACAAATAAGTGTCAAACCCTAACAACAAAAACATTAACAACGACAAATAAGTGTCAAACCTAACAACAAAAACACTAACAACGACAAATAAGTGTCAACCCTAACAACAAAAACATTAACAACGACAAATAAGTGTCAAACCATAACAACAAAAACATTAACAACGACAAATAAGTGTCAAACCTTAACAACAAAAACACTAACAACGACAAATATGTGTTCAAACCCTAACAACAAAAACATTAACAACGACAAATAATGTCAAACACTTAACAACAAAAACACTAACAACGACAAATAAGTGTCAAACCTTAACAACAAAAACATTAACAACGACAAATAAGTGTTCAACCCTAACAACAAAAACATTAACAACGACAAATAATGCAAAATACAAAAAACAAACAAGACAATAGTGTCAAACCTAACAACAAAAACATTAACAACGACAAATAAGTGTCAAACCCTAACAACAAAAACATTAACAACGACAAATAAGTGTCAAACCCTAACAACAAAAACATTAACAACGACAAATAAGTGTCAAACCCTAACAACAAAAACACTAACAACGACAAATAAGTGTCAAACCTAACAACAAAAACATTAACAACGACAAATAAGTGTCAAACCCTAACAACAAAAACATTAACAACGACAAATAAGTGTCAAACCTAACAACAAAAACATTAACAACGACAAATAAGTGTCAACCACTAACAACAAAAACATTAACAACGACAAATATGTGTCAAACCCTACGCAAAACAACCCAATAATAAAAAACAAACATTAACAACGACAAATAAGTGTAACCCTACAACAAAAACATTAACAACGACAAATAAGTGTCAAACCCTAACAACAAAAACATTAACAACGACAAATAAGTGTCAAACCTAACAACAAAAACATTAACAACGACAAATAAGTGTCAAACCCTAACAACAAAAACATTAACAACGACAATAAGTGTCAAACCTTAAACAAAACATACACAAATAATCAACTACAAAACATACGACAAATATGTGTTAAGCCCTAACAACAAAAACATTAACAACGACAAATAACTGTCAAACATTAACAACAAAAACACTAACAACGACAAATAAGTGTCAAACATTAACAACAAAAACATTAACAACGACAAATAAGTGTCAAACCCTAACAACAAAAACATTAACAACGACAAATAAGTGTCAAACCCTAACAACAAAAACATTAACAACGACAAATAAGTGTCAAACCCTAACAACAAAAACATTAACAACGACAAATAAGTGTCAAACCCTAACAACAAAAACATTAACGACAAATAAGTGTCAAACCCTAACAACAAAAACATTAACAACGACAAATATGTGTCAAACCCTAACAACAAAAACATTAACAACGACAAATATGTGTCAAACCCTAACAACAAAAACATTAACAACGACAATAAGTGTCAAACCCTAACAACAAAAACATTAACAACGACAAATATGTGTCAAGCCCTAACAACAAAAACATTAACAACGACAAATAAGTGTCAAACCCTAACAACAAAAACATTAACAACGACAAATATGTGTCAAACCCTAACAACAAAAACATTAACAACGACAAATATGTGTTAAGCCCTAACAACAAAAACATTAACAACGACAAATAAGCGTCAAACCTTAACAACAAAAACATTAACAACGACAAATAAGTGTCAAACCCTAACAACAAAAACATTAACAACGACAAATAAGTGTCAAACCCTAACAACAAAAACATTAACAACGACAAATAAGTGTCAAACCCTAACAACAAAAACATTAACGACAAATATGTGTCAAACCCTAACAACAAAAACATTAACAACGACAAATATGTGTCAAACCCTAACAACAAAAACATTAACAACGACAAATATGTGTCAAACCCTAACAAGAATAATTATGCTTTGCGCACTGGCCATCACAAAAGACTTAAATAAGAAAAAAAAAAGAGCAAAAAAATTAAACAACATTGACCTGATTTTGGGGTCAAAAGGTGCGGCACAACATGGGTGACAGCAGCTTCCTCCAACAGAACAAATCGAGACAGAAGTGGAATGGCCAGACGGCGAGCAACCAGCTCCTCTGGTAGTGCCAGTAACCTTGGTAACAAATCTCTGCACACACAGTTGTCGATACAGAACCACAATTTGACAAAACTGCAGCCTGGTGTAATAAACTGAATAGTCAAACAAGACAGCAACACACACAAATTGTTGTTGTTGTTGCTGTTGTTGTTGTTATTCATCATCATCAACATTATTATTATTATTATCATTACTGTTATCATTATTATTATGTCAGCAGCAGCAGCAGCAGCATCATCATCATCATCATCATCATCATCATCATCATCATCATCATCATCATCATCATCATCACCATCACCACAATATCAGCTCTTTCCAAAATATCAAAACAAGGATCAGGCAGGGTTGTGTTCTGTCACCAGATTTTTTTTCACTTTACAGTGAAACCATCATGAGAAAATTAGAAGAATGCCCTAGGATAAAGGTTGGAGGAAAAATGATAAACAACATTCGTTACACAGATGACACTGTGCTAATTGCAGAAAATGAAAGGGACCTACAAAACTGTGTGAATATAATATAAACAGAAAGCAAGAATAAAGGGCTGGAGCTAAATAGCAAGAAGACTGAAGTCATGGTACTCTGTAAAAAACATGAAATCCCCTCATGCAAAATAACAGCAAATGGCACAACCTTGACAGTTGATAAGTTTAAATATCTGGGAACAGTCATCTCACCAGACGGCAGATGCACATCAGAAACAGCCTGCAGAATCAGCCAAGCCAAAACAGCATTCAAGAAGATGAAAAGCGTTCTTTCCAACAAATGCCTATCAACTGACATCAGGAAGAGAGTTCTCGAATGTTACATAGAACCGATACTGTTGTACAATTGTGAGGCGTGGACAATCAATACACAAAGCCAGAACAAGAATTAGGCAGCCAAAATGTGCTTTCTAAGAAGAATGTTGAGAGTTCCATGGACAGCAAAGAAAACAAACAAGACAGTCTTGATGGAGGCAGACAGAAGAAGATCATTGATAAAGAAGATTAGGAAAAGACAGGCAACATTTATACGACGGTGTATGAGGAAAAGGGAATTAGAGCACCTGGTCACAACAAGAAAGCTGGAAGAAAATATTGGACGGATTTGCAGGGTGGCTGAGGACAGAGAGGATGGAAGATGTACTTGCAGCAACAAGGGATAGAGTCATATGGAGGGCCATGATCACCAACGCCATGCAATAGGGAACATGATGGTGATGTAAGGAAGACACTATCAACAAGCTATCAGGACACCCATAAGAGCAAATCTGTAATACTCAAAATAAAAATACCTGAAGAACTCTGCTTTCTCGTCTGCTGTCTTCAAGGCCACACTTCGTACAAAGCTCAGAATCTGTATGAAATCATTCCTGAAACACAGATTGTTAGCATATGGCTGATGAACTAAAAAGTCATTCACAGCAATGACACAGTCAACACAGACAGACAGACAGACAGACAGACACAGACAGACACAGACACACAGACACACACACACACACACACACACACACACACACACACACACACACACACACACACACACAACACACACACACACACACCGTCTAATATCACTTACAGTGAAAAGCCGTTAAATCAAAGGACGAAGGAAACGAACACACACGTGTGCGTGTGTACCCTCAGACACACACACATAATATGCGTACACACATTCCCTCTTAAATACTGAAAAAAGTATTATTTACACACACAGACACACTCTCTCTCTCTCTCTCTTTCTCTCTCTCTCTCTCCGAGTGGTTACAGGCTTGCTTCTTTCCATCGCTCATCCCGAGGTAGCGGTATCGCCATCCTCTACAACGACTCACTCTATTCCCGCCTATCTTTCTCGCAGTCTCTGCCTTTCTCCCATCCTTCTTTCGAGCACGTTGAAGTATCCTTCCAATCCACCCCTCACCCCATCACCTTCTCCTGTGTCTATCGACCCCCACCTAGCTCTGCCAACAAACTCACCACATCCACGTTTCTCTCTGACTTTGACCAATTGTTTGACCACTACTGCCTCTTACCTGGAAATCTCATCATTCTAGGTGACATCAATGTCCACTATGATAACACTCACCGTTATGACACAAGACATATCATCAACTCTCTGTCCAATCACAATATGACTCAACACATTTCTGAACCAACCCATCAAAAAGGTCACATTCTTGACTGGATCATTTCTCGTGATCACCACAATTCCGCTACTGACAACTGCTTAGTTCTTTCTACCCGTCTAACTTCAGCCCTTCCATCTGACCACTCTGCAATTCTCTGTTCTCTCGACATTTCTCCTCCTTCCCGTACCATGCGCACAGTGACTCGACGCAATCTCAAATCTATCGAGCTCTCCACATTTTCATCTGATGCCTCCCGTCTCCTTTCTGAAAAGTCACATAACCTTGCCGATGAATTCTATACTACTCTCCACCATCTTCTGGACACTCATGCTCCAGCCACAACCCGTCTTTTACCTGACCGCCCCCCTACCCCCTGGCTCACTCATGAGATCGCCTGTGCAAAACGTGCCCGCCGCAGAGCAGAGCGCCGCTGGCGCAAATCCAAACTCACTGTACACAGGCAACTTTTCCAAGCCTCTAAAACAAAAGTATCCACCCTCATTGCATCAGCAAAAACAAGCTATTTCCAAACCAAAATCTTGAATGCCTCTTCTTCAAAAGAACTCTTTACAACCATGAATCATCTCCTTGGCACACGAAAAGATTTACCTCTCCCAACAAAACATACAAATGAAGAACTCCCATCTGTATTCTCCAACTATTTCACCACCAAAATACAAACTCTTCGTGACAGGCTTGACAGGACACCCTGTCAACCATGCCCACCTGACCCTTCCTTCTCTGGCACACCTCTTACTACTTTTACCCCAGTCTCACAAGAAGAAATTCTCAACACAATCAGATCCATGTCGTTCAAAACCTGCGACTGGATCCTCTTCCAGGTTCTCTCTACGCCGACTGTCTCCCTACTCTCCTCCCATTCATCACTGACATCATCAACACTTCTCTTCAAACTGGAACTGTCCCAGATTCTTTCAAGTCTGCTATTGTTCACCCTCTCCTCAAGAAACACAATTTAGACCCAAATGAACTGAAAAATTACCGGCCTATCTCTAATCTCTCTTTCTTGTCAAAACTCCTTGAAAAAGTCGTCCTCAACCAGCTGAACTCTCACCTGTCTGCCAACAATCTCCTCAATCCTTTCCAGTCAGCCTACCGCCAGTGCCATAGCACTGAAACTGCCCTACTACACATTCTCAACAATCTCCTCCTTGCAACTGATACTGGCAAAGTCTCTCTCCTCACACTCCTTGATCTGTCTGCAGCCTTTGATACCACTGATCATGGTATTCTCCTTTCTAGACTTCATCATACTTTTGGCATCTCTGACATTGCTCTGTCTTGGTTCACTTCATACCTATCAAACAGAAAACAAACCGTTCTCATCAATGGCACTTACTCTCAACCTGCATACCTGACCTGTGGTGTTCCACAAGGATCTGTCCTTGGCCCTGTTCTTTTCACTCTTTACACCTCCCCCCTGTCCACCATCATCAACTCCCACTCTATAAAACACCACTTCTATGCTGATGACACCCAACTTCAAGACAGTGACTCACCTGATAATATACAGCGCCTGTTGACTCGCACCACTGAGTGTTACTCAGACATTAAGAACTGGATGACGTTCAACAAACTTCAGCTTAACCCTTTCGCTGCTATCATGTTTTGCTAAGACATGCTAAGATTTTTTTCAGAAACAGACAAAAATCACGCTTATTATTTTCAATTGCTTATAATTCAGAAGGCATTGAAGATAGATACATAAAAGTATATATCAAATGAAAGGAAATTGAATGAAGATTGTGTTTATGACAATTTCAAAATGAAATAATGTACCAGAGTGTCACATGTACTCTTTGAAATGCAATAAAAAAAATGTTAAAGTCAATGATGATGTAATCAAGTGATGCAGGAGCTCACAAGCAGTTTATAGCACACTTTGATTTGAAGATATAGACTGTACAAAGGTCAGAAAGCAGTGTCCAGCCACAATATAATCACAGCCTAGCCACACATAAAATGAAAGGGTTTTATCTCCCAGTGTCTATCCCCAGCAAAAACGCTTCTGAGTGTGGTAGTTCTGGAAGCAGTCTTCTAAACACAGTCTTCTCCTTCCCCCTCTTGCTCCCCTTCCCCTTCTAGCAGGCCCAGCAACAGCAGGTCCAGCAACAGCAGGTCCAGCAACAGCAGGTCCAGGCCAAACATCATCACCATGCTGCATTACCATACCTGTAGCACAGTGAAAGCAAGGATTCAAATTTCCACATATTTTATGAAATAAAAAAAGTCACACACACACACACACATACACACACACACACATACACACACACACACACATACATACATACACACACACACACACACACATAACATACACACACACACACACACACACTGACATAGGTAGCATGCTACTCCCCCATGCCACGCCCCCTTTCATTTTCCTCATGCAAACACTGCAAAGAAACCCAGTGAGTACTGCTTCTACCAAAGTGACTTCATTACAACATTGTTTCTGTCAGTATTATCACTGAATGCTTTCAATTTCCTATAAAAAGTCACACCAACAGTCTCTCTCTCTCTCTCCGTCTCTCTTTCTCTCTCTCACACACACACACACATACGCACACCTCTCTGCTCCCACCCTACTCCTCACATAAACACACACAGGCCATGGAGATAGTAGCCTACTCCTCACACAAACACACAAAGGCCAGGGAGATAGCACAGGGCAGAGGCCGACCAGAAAAACAAATCATCAACAAGACACACACAGCGTGCAACGAGCGAGCGATGAGTGACAAGCCCACAGGTCGAACACACTGCCCACTCGGTCACTGGCTCGCTCGCTGACTAGGCCCAAACAAAGGACTCAGCCATCAATACACACACTTAGCTGTTCTATTTATAAATATACTGAGAAGAAAGCAATACAATCATGTTATAAAATGAATAAAGCTCTCAAATACACCTACCTGCATCTGGAACAATCGGATCTCCATAGGCCTACTCTGATTCAGACGATCAGTCACCCAAAGATTCTTCCACATCAAAATCTGGGTCGTTCGCATCAACTTCACGAAGTTCGAAGCCAGCTGGCTTGAAGTCTTCATCTCCACTGTCTTGATCTCGAAAAATCGCTTCAATAACTTCTGCAACTGTGTAGGTTCGTTGTGGGCAGCCATAGCGCTTCAAAAATTGAAAGCTCAACTTCGTAGCACCTTGCCAATCGATCGTGATAAATTATGCAAATGATCTAAATAACTTGAACAAACGGCACTCAAAGAGCGAAGATTGTCAAGGGACCTAATCAAATCATAAATAGAACGATTCTGTGATGTGCTAGACGAAAAGAGAAAGAGTGTTTGATATGGGACGATCCGCGATCGTCAACAGAGCATTGCAGACGACGGTTTCTATGACGAGCGTCACTCGTCAACAGCGCAGTGAAGAGGTTAATGACGACAAGACAGAAGCTATCCTCATTGGCACCCGTCAGAAACTTTCTCAGCTGCCTCCTCTTTCTCTCCCATTATGTAACACATCAGTCCCAATTTCTGATTCAGCTAAAAACCTTGGTGTCTGCATTGACTCTACCCTCTCCATGAACAACTTTGTTTCTCAAACTGCCAGATCTTGCTACTATCATCTCCATCGTATAAGGCTGATCAGGAAGTATCTCTCTGTCGAAACAACTGCAAAACTCGTTCTCTCCTTCATAATGTCTCGCATTGACTATTGCAATTCACTCCTGTCTGGTCTTCCTGCCTCCACCATTCACATCCTACAGCGCATTCAAAACAATGCTGTACGCCTTGTACTCAAAAAGAAAAAAGCTGACCACATATCTCCTCTCCTGGCACAACTTCACTGGCTCCCTGTATCAAAGCGCATACAGTACAAACTAGACACCATGTGCTACAAAAGCCTCAATAACGCAGCCCCCGATTACCTGTCAAGCCTATTTGAGATCTATCTTCCCTCACGTACCCTCCGCTCTGCCTCCGATCCTCTGACTTTTCGCTTTCCACGCACTAAGCTCAATACCTATGGTCCACGAGCCTTCTCTGTTTCTGGTCCACTCTCCTGGAACAAACTTCCTCTCTCAGTCCATCAGCAACCTACTTTTGTCTCCTTCAAGTCCGCTCTCAAAACTCACCTTTTCTCCTCCGCATAAAATCCTAACCTCACTCAACCCCCCCCCTCTGCAGCCTGTCTCTGCTCGGACGGGAATCACATGGTTATAATATATAATTGTATATGCTATGCTCTCTATAATTTTCCATTGCTTTTATTCTTGCTTTTATTGCTTTTATTCTTTCTCCCCATTTATAGCCATGCGTGGTGTGTGTGTGTGTGTGTGTGTGTGTGTGTGTGTGTGTGTGTGTGTGTGTGTGTGTGTGTGTGTGTGGTGCGTGCGTGCGTGCGTGCGTGCGTGCGTGCGTGTGTGTGCGTGCGTGCGTGTGTGCGTGCTTGCGTGTGTGTCTGCTTCAGCGCTTAGATTTGATTTTATCAAGATTTTGCGCTATATAAATATTGTAATTATTATTATTATTATCTCTCTCTCTCTCTCTTTCTCTCTCTCTCTCTCTCTCACTGTCACAGCAGTTTTGTTCATTTTTTTTCTCTCCCTTTTCTTCTCATTTGGGGATGAGGGTGTTTTGTTGGGTCAGTGTGTGAGGGATCTTGGCCAACTTAGACAAAACGTACCTGTCCAGTTATGGCTTACCTTTGCCGGTGTGTGTATTTTTGCGTGTTTTGCAGTGGGGTTGTGAACAGCTCCGTCAACTCATGTTTGTGGCCTAAGATATGGTCTACGTGGGCCTGTGTGTGTGAACATTTTTGCGTGCTTTTTGCGCTGCAGTTTGTGGACAGTTGTTCTGTCAACTTGGGTTGGTGGCCTAAGTTATGATTTACGTGGGTCCGTGTGTGTAAGATTTTTGCGTGTTTTTTGGTCTGTTTTCTGTGAACTGTGGTTCTGTCAGCTTGTTTTGTTGGCTTGATAAAATGAAGGTTTTTGGTGTAAAAGTGTCCAGTTGGTGTCGGGCCCCCCCCTTCTGCAACAGTCGGTTTGCAGTTAGAGGGGTGGGGTCTGGGCCAGTTTCTGGTCGGAGATTCCACTTGTAGTTGGATTTTATGTCCTAGAAGTGGACGAGTTTTGTGTCTGTAAAGATGTGTAACCAGTAGTCAGTTGGTGTGCTGGAGCCCTCTGCTACAGTCGGTATGCAGTCAGGGTGGTTGGGACCAGTTTCTGGTCATAGGTTCCACTTGCAGTTGGATTTTATGTCCTAGGAGTGGGAAGAGGTCTATGTTTTTCTATACGTAACCAGGAGTGAATTGACGTCTGTTCCCCTCTGCTACAGTTGGTATGCAGTTTGGGTGTTGAGGACGGTCATTTGAATTGTACTTCAACATTGTTCTATGGAAGTCTAGAATGTCTGTGTTTTGTCGGATATGTAACCAGGAGCGAATTGACGTTTGTCCCCCTCTGCTGCAGTCAGTATGCAGTTTGGGTGTCAAGGTCATTCATTTGAATTGTATTTCGACGTTATTCCACGTAAGTTTAGAGGTCTGGCCACATAAGTTTAGAGGTCTGGGTTTTGTAGGATGTGTAACCAGGAATGAATCAACGTCTGTCCCCCTTTGCTACAGTTGATGTGTGGTTTGGGTGGTTAGGTTAGTCGTTAGTATTGTAGTTCAACGATATATTTTATAATTGAATGAGTTTTACTGCTGTGTCTAATAATAGCTGTCTATATGCCTACGAGTCAGTAGGGAGGTTGTTTCCTTAGTTTCGCCCGTGTGAGGGAAGAAGATCAGCAGTGTCCTGCACCAGTCGTCATTCCTGTCCGTGTTGGTCCAGGCTCTACGATGAGGCGTACGTGTCCGAGCTGTGATAACGTGACGAGCGTCCGAGGCAGGTGCGGCCAGTGGGCACTTCTACGACAGCAAATTCCCGCAGGATTTGGCAGTAACCTCCACGCCCCGAGCCTATGGCCCAGCTGTTCAACTCGGCTCGTTTCCTTGGCATCACCCTTTGCAGGATTCAACTTTCTGCTGTTTCAAGGATCTTCGCTTTGTTTCAGCGTTCGTTCTGTCAGCACCTGTTTTGCCATTCCAAGCATCGAGAGACTCGATAGAAATTGGGAACATTAGCGTTGGAATGTCATATGGACCATAATTGTCACCCTTAGTGAGACTAAGTGTGGAAGGTTATTCTTTCCTCCTTGTGAGGATCACTACACATGTGAGGCAAAGGTCTGAGGCAAGCAGAACGTACGTACGTGGTTAACTTATGTGTACATTGCTGACGTTTATCTTCTGTGAGTGTGTGCATTCAATGACATTCTATGTGAATTCCGGTGTTTTGAAGATTTGAAATGTATGCAATGTTTGTTTTGGGGTGCCACCTCTACCAACGCTATATCTACGTTTGTGATCTGTGCGAATGATGCATCATGTTGTCTTGTTTGTCAGTAATAAAATCTGTGTAACTGTACTTTGTCCAAGGATTTCCTTATTTAGTTCGTGAAAGGGGGTGTTAGAGCTGATAGGTCTGTTGTCTGTCTTTCCACTCTAGTTCAAGCCTTAGTGAGCTTCACACACACACACACACACACACACACACACACACGAGCACGTGCACACACATACACTAAACACACACACACAAAATACACACACACAAAATACACACACACACACACATACACACACACACACACACACACACACACACACACACACACACAAGCACGTGCACACACACACATACACACACACAAAATTCACACGCACAATACACACACACACACACACACACACACACACACACACACACACACACACACACACACACACACACACACACACACACACACGCACGCACGCACGCACGCACGCACACACACAAAATACACACACACATATACACACACATACACAAAGCACACACACACACACACACACACACACACACACACACACACACACACACACACACACACACACACACACACACAAATACTCACTGGAAAAGACTGTCATTTCTTAATTCCAGCGCTGTAGGTCTGTGAGTAGGATCAGGAGACAGACAGGTCCCTATCTTCTGTTCAAAGCTTTTATTGAATTCCCCTGTAAAAAACAAGTAACCCACACCATTCATACAATCAAGTCAAAACTAAATCACACAGACACCAAGAAACTCTGTCATGTTTACTGTTACATGCAAGTACCATGGAGTTTATTAACCCTTTAACTCCCACGCTCTAACCACTAACTGCAAAAGCTTAATCCTTTGACTCCTTCAGCCTACAGGAAGCTGGTGGATAGGGTGAAGGAATCAAAGGGTTAAGTTTTTGCTTTGTTAGCATGGTTGACAATGCAGGAAGCTGGCGGACAGAATGCGGGAGGTCAAAGGGTTAACCCTCTGGCTACCAAGAACTCCATAGCTTCATGGTTATCATCCTCATCGACATCATCATCATCGCATTGTAAAAACTGTGCCAGCTTCTGTGACCATTAACCCTTTGACTCCCGCACCCTTTCTACCAACTGCAAAAACAACCGTTTGATTCCCTCGCCCTATCCACCAGCTTCCTGCAGGAAGCTGGTGGATAGGGTGAGGGAATCAAATGGTCAAGTTTCTGCTTTGCTGGCATGGTTGACAATGCAGGATGCTGGTGGACATGGTGCAGGAGTCAAAGGGTTAAGTTTTTGCTTTAATAGCATGGTTGGCAATGCAGGACGCTGGTGGACATGGTGCGGGAGTCAAAGGGTTAAGTTTTTGCTTTGCTGGCATGATTGGCAATGCAGGATGGTGGTGGACATGGCGCGGGAGTCGAAGGGTTAAGGTGGCTAAGAAAATAGGTCCAAAAAAAAAAAAAAGAAAAGGTAAGCACAAAGATAACCTCTCTGAATGTAATGATCCTAAAAAACAATCTTTTAGATAAAAAAAAAATTTTTAAAAGATAAAAATTTAGAAGATTCTTCTTCATGGTCTTTCATGTGTACATGTATTGTTTCATGTAAGTGTCATAAATTCAATGACATTCTAGTGGCTTTTTCCTTCTGTGTCCAAGCAATATTGTCTCAAAAGTGTGCAAGCACAGTATTCTGGATGTTTCCCCTGTGCAGGCAATATCAAAATATTCTCAGTTGCACACATTCCAAAAAATCATCACTGAATGAAAAAAAATAGCCAAGTGCAGACAGGACAAGGAGTGGCATCGCAGCGTAGCCACAAAAGTGAAAACAGCCACAAACACACACTTACATATACACACATATACATACTTACATATACACACATACACACATATACGCACACATATACACGCACACGCACACACAAGCATACACACATGCACGTATGCACATGCATGCAAACATGTACCCAAGCATTCATGCGCACACAAAAATCACACACACATACACACACACACACACACACATACATATGCAAACATACACACATATGCGTGCGAGCACACACAGACACACACACAAGTGCATGCACACACAAGCACACACATGCATGTATGCATATGCACGCAAACATGCACCCAAGCATGCATGCCCACACAAAAATCACACACACACAAGCACACAAACATACACATGCAAACATACATACATTTATGTGCATGCGTGCATGCAACACACACACACATACACACACACACGCGCGCGCCGCGCCGCACGCGCACACACACACATGCACGCACACACACGCACGCACACACTCTGTCTAATATCACTTATAGTGAAAAGACGTTAAATCAAAGAACGAACAAACGAACTATCACACACTGAATAAACACACACACACAAACACACACACACAAAGAAGGAACATAAACAGCTCAAGCATATTACCTAGCTCAGAGAGCTGCTCAGACAATTGCTCAACAAGAACTCCCAGGCCATACATGTCTCGTGCATAGCCCACGTTACTCTTCGTCTCCATCCCATTTTGCTGACAGAGACAAACACACACACACACACACCACACACACACACACACACACACACACACACACACACACACACACACACACACACACACACACATATATACACATACACACACACACCACTCAATAACATGACAGCAAACACAAGCAAATTAAAACATATATGCATGCATATGTCATTTTCTTCTTCCCCGCCTTAACTCCATGAAAATTCACTGATGTGTCTTACAGAACTACCAATACATTCTTCCAGCTCTGCAGGTTGTGTCAATGCTTAGGTCTCTGAAAACAGTTTCTCTGTCCATTCCACAGTGATATCACTCCACCATGGTTTTTTTTCTGTCTTCTCTTTCTCCCTCCCTCAACAATTTGTGAAAAGTCACCGATGTGTCCTACAGAACTGCCCACTACATTCTTCCAGCTCTGCAGGTTGTGTGCCAGCGCTTCATGTCTCTGAAAACAGTTTCTCTGTCCATTCACAGTGATATCACTCCACCATATTTTTTTGTTCTCTATCTCTCTCCCTCAACAGTTCATGAAAAGTACTGATGTGTCATACAAACTGCCACTAACATTCTTCCAGCTTGCACGTTGTGTGCCAACGCTTAGATCTCTGAAAATAATTCTCTCTGTCAATTATGCAGTGATATCAGTCCACCGTATTTTTTCTGCCTTCTCTCCATTTCCCTCACATTCATGAAAAAAAACTGATTAGTCCTACAGAACTGACCAATACATTCTTCCGCTGTGGCAGGCTTGTGTGCCAGTGCCTAGGTTCTCTGTCCATCCACAGTGATTTCATCCGCCATGTTTTTTTGTCTTCTTCCATTCCTCCTTCAGTCTGTTGCCTGGAAGACTGATTCAGCAAAACCACTGGATCGTTTTCATGGCTACATCAACATGAAAAGACAAAACCCCACTCTTCTGCTGTGGTCTGGTTGTGTCTGCGATGACGGTTTTTACTTACAAAGTCCAACACAGAATGATTCCACTCTTCTGCCTGTGGTCTGGTTGTGTTGGTTGCGATGACGGCGCTTTTACTTACAAAGTCTAAAGACGGAATGATTCCACTCTTCTGCCTGTGGTCTGGTTGGGGTCTGCGATACGGCGCTTTTACTTACAAAGTCCAAAGACGGAATGATTCCACTCTTCTGCTGCAGCATCTGGCTGCTGCTCCATCTGATGGTCTGACTTGTACGCATGTTTTTTTTAACACTACATCTTGCATTGTTAACACACTTGGATCGCCTCTGCTCTGTTTGTTGTCAGGTAATCCATTCAAGCAACAATGTGTTTCAAGGAACACTGAAGCATTTAAGTCTAGTAAATGGAAATTTAACACCCTCTCGTGAAAGATAAATCAAGTATTTTAATAAAAGAAAAAAAGGGCACAAGCATTGTTAACATGAACAAAACATGCAACTTTTCCTCACTCTCTTTTGCCTCACCGACAAACGAAAATTTTCGTTTGATGTCCCTGAGCCTGTCTTGTGCTGCTTTCCTTTCAGGTGATCAACCAGTGCTCATTTACCGCCGGATTTGTAACTGATTTCTGAGCGGCAAAGTTTGCAGTATGCTTTACCGGTAATCTTCAGTTTCTCAAAGAAACGAGCAAACTTTTTGCCATCGTACACTTCCTGCAGCCAGTCCCATTTCCAGCGATTTTTGAGGCCTTCATTGATGTCAGCGATGGAAGCATTTAGTGGAACAAAGTCCCTACGTGTACTCATACTTCAATGCGTCAATGGAACACAGAGAGTGACACTTATGAAAAGAGGAATGCGGCCAGTTGCAAAAGTAAAACCATGCATGCATTTACGGCTTGTTTTGAATAGTTTCGGTGATCCCAGTCCCGGTTCTCCATACTTTCAAGGAATATTTTTTCCCCCTTTCGCGGATATTTGCGAATTCGCGGACATTTGGATTGCCTGGTTGTGCAGTTCAGAGCAGTGCTCAGTCTGTCTTTTTATGATGTCTTTTTTCTGTGTGAGACAGTGGCCACCTTTGTCCTGAATGGCACCAACCTGACCTTGCTTTTGTGCGTCAAGTCTTGTACAATCTTAGTGTCGCTGTCAAGGTTTTTCTCAGTGTGTTCACACTGTTGTTGTTCTTCCCAGCTTTCCCCTGTATTCTTCATTTCTTTACCAGTCCTCTTGTGCATAGCGCCATGTTTCTTCTTTCCTTTCTGTTTTCTTTTGTATTTTTACGCTCCTTCAGGTGTCACACATGTCCAAGATATTACGTGTGATCCATGGCTTGGATTTCCATTGGCTTATCCCTATGAGCTCTGTCGCATGTATACACATATATATATGATGGAGCATATACACGAATGCTGCGTGCAGCCCTGAACAAATCCTGGAGAGAACATCCAACTAACAAAGAGTTATATGGTAAGATCCCACCAATCAGTATTTCAATACGTCAACAAAGACTGCGCTTCGCGGGACACTGCTGGCGTAGCAAAGAAGAACTGGTGGGGGATGTTCTACTATGGAGACCCAGCCATGGCAAACAAAGACCAGAACGTCCAAAGAAGACCTTCATCGACCAACTGATGGATGATACGGGCTGTCAGTATGATGAACTACCTACTGCAATGTCTGACAGAGAAGGATGGAAGAAACGTGTCATGGATAGCCGAGCAGGCTCGACATGATGATGATAATGATATATATATCATTATATGTATATATATATATATGTGTGTGTACATGCAAATACACACACACACACACACACAACACACACACACACACACACACACACACACACAGTCATTTCTCAGTGCCTCAAAAATTACGCCAGATGCAGTGCTACACTGTTCTGTGGTGTACAGATGTTGGCGATGTGCAGTTTTAGTAGCAAGAAACTGGGCAGAGCAGGACAGCAACAGGAGAAGGGCATCAAGAAGCCATGACCCAGATGTGGCACCATCCCTTCAGGAGGGCTTCTCCTCCTTTGAGGACCTTCTGCTGTCCAACTCTTCCCAGAGATCCCTGCTACTTCATGGCAGTACTGTCAAAACTCCAATCTATCTCAACGCTTACCTTTTCTTCCGGAGCCAGAGCATCCTGGTCACGAAAAGCGCGACAGGCATCAAGGAATTCAGCGGTGGCAGCACTGAAGGGACAAGCATGCTGTAACTCTCCCAGCTTCCATCCACCGTCTTTGGCCACAAAGATGGCTGCCACACTGATGTTGTTATGGGTTACACCAGCCTAAAGCGTACACACCAAAAGATGTGTGCTGTTAGCACATGACCTGTCTTTTTTTTTTTTTTTTTCTGTGTTCAAGCATGGTTATGCATCAGTTTCAGTTTCAGTTTCTCAAGACGTCTCCATGCTCAGAACAAATTCCATATGCACTAACGTCACAGGTGCCATGTGTATGGTGATTCTGACACAAGCCTTTAAGCCTGCACATAAACCCATGAGCTGGCAAGGTCTTGAGTTTAACCCTTTGGCTCTCACACACTATCCACCAGCATCCTGCATTGCCAACCATGCCAGCAAAGCAAAACCGTAATCCTTTGATTCCCTCACCCTATCCATCAACTTTCTGCAGGAAACTGATGGAAAGGGTGAGGGAATCAAAGGGTTAAGTTTTGCAGTTGGTAGATAGGGTGCTGGAGTCAAAGGGTTAATACTTATGATGCATAAAACAGTCAGTAAGTCAGTTTGGTGGTCTGGATGAAGGACGTAGTTATAATCAAGTTTTGCTGTTGTTGTTGTTGTTGTCGTTGTCGTTGCTGTTGTTGTTGTTGTTGTTGTTGTTGTTGTTATTGTCCCAAAGTGCTTTTCCACAGCTGCTCCAGCTGACTATTGATCATTTCTTCTATTTCAGAACAGAGCCTGACATAAAAAAATATGCAATGACAAAAGCTAACACTATCCCATGCATCATCATGTGGCATATCACTAATGAGCTGAGAATGCTAAAAAAAAAGTCTTTTCACCGATGTCAAGCATTCTTATCAACTCTTGTAAAGCCTTTGCAGCAGTCAAAGCTGATGTTGTTACCTCATGAGATATCATGTTACACATAACCAATCAATCAAAACCACTTTTCACACCGGTCGCCGTGGTGCAGTGGTTAACGCAACGGACTACTAACTGGAAGGTTGTGGGTTCGAATCCCCATCAGTACCTTCAAAAAAAATCATGTGGGATTTTTCAGCTCTAACTGGCTCCTACCCAGAGTTGAGGTGCTATGGGCTCATTGGGAAGACTGGAACCACACAGTCGAGTCTCATCCACTTCGCATATGCATCATTGAGGTGTTGTTAATCTCTCCGCAGGGGCCTGGTTGACGCCAGGATATGTTATGATAGTAAGCACAGAGTACAACCCTGTCACGCAGTCTCAATCCTAGATGGAACTCCATCGCATCATGATTATCATCCACACTGACATCATCATCATCCATAATAAAACTGTTTCAGCTTCTGTGGCCATTAAAGTGGTGTAGAAAAAGGGACGTTAAAAAAAAAGGTGAGCAAAAAGGGTAACCTCCCTGAGTGCAATGATCCTTAATAAAATTAAAATAAAAATAAAAAACACTTTTCATGGATCTCAAGTATTCTAATTGTAATTTGAGCTTTTTACTACAGTCAGCTTACTATTCTACAACGGTTAAAGAGAAAAACCATGGTGCTGATATCATGAATTCATCTGCAACTAGCCACAAAAAAAATAAAAACAGAAGAAAAAGAACACTCATATGTCCCCTTCTTCTCTGTTGGAAAGACTATAACAAAAGTACATGCTCACAAACAGGATGTTATCGAAGAAGGACACAGAAAAGAAACATTCCAAGTACAATCTAAAAAACATTTTCTTCATAATATCAAAACCACAGTGACATTACGTAGTTGATATTATAATCCAGCTCCCACATTATACACACTTTTATTTGCCCTGTAAAAGAACCACACACTCTGCCAATAAGAGCCCACATCCTAAATTGTCCTAACATTGCAAATAACAGCCCACATCCTAAATTGTCCTAACACTGCAAATAACAGCCCACATCGTAAATTGTCCTATAATTGCAAATAACAGCCCACATCCTAAATTGTCCTAACACTGCAAATAACAGCCCACATCATAAATGTCCTAACATTGCAAATAACAGCCCACATCGTAAATTGTCCTAACATTGCAAATAACAGCCCACATCCTAAATTGTCCTAACATTGCAAATAACAGCCCACATCGTAAATTGTCCTAACATTGCAAATAACAGCCCACATCGTAAATCTGTCCTAACATTGCAAATAACAGCCCACATCCATAAATGTCCTAACATTGCAAATAACAGCCCACATCCCTAAATCTGTCCTAACATTGCAAATAACAGCCCACATCCTAAACTGTCCTAA
>JAPXFY010000028.1:6430905-6433405 GCA_030674185.1 Monoplex corrugatus
GTGTGTGTGCCTCTGCCTGTGTGTGAATTGAATCTATGTAGACATGTGTGTGCGTGCGTGCGTGTGTGTGTGCGTGCGTGCGTGCGTGCACGTGTGTGTGTGCGTGTGTGGTGGTGGTGGTGGTCTTTGATTTAATGTCTATTCACTAAAGTGATTTTAGACAAAAAAAAAAAAAAAAAAAAAAAAAAAAAAAGGGGGGGTGGGGTGGAGGGGGAGTGATAGAGGAGGAGTGAAGAAGATATTTGAAAGTTGTCAATTTTGAATTTGAGAAAAGATGATCCAGAAAACAACTGTTTTGAAGAGGGGAAGGTAAAACTAACAAATAATGTTACCATAATTATCGATTTAAACAAACAAACTGACAAACAAAATTAGTAAATATCCGGAAGAAATGAATAAAAAGTAAAACTAATAATTGACTAACCACAACAATGAACAAGTCAAATAACATTTTAAAGGTAATTCGCTATAGGACTTTTTGACAGGCTAACAAAAAATTCATACAGTAATGATGATGAGGCAAATATGTCAGAAACTGTACTCACAGATAGTGTTGGAATATGTCGTTTTACCCTAACGCAAGAAAGAATATGACTATGTGTTATCTTCTTTCCACACAGACACACTATGTTATTGGTATATTTTGTTTTGAATGCATCAAGTTGCCATCTGTACATAAGGGACTGTATAGTTCTGCTGGCATGAAGCTGCTTAAGTATTTTGCTAACTTCAAAGTTCATGTGACATTTATCATACTTTTTCTGTTTTAATTGGAACTGCTTCCAGACGTAGTTGTCCACTAAAGTGTAATTCTCGTGCAACGAGAGAGAAAGCTGGATATTGTTTGAATCTGGTGAGTTATTAGCTCCCCGTTTGGCAGCCCTGTCAACTTTATTATTATAACTAAAAGAACTATGAGAAGGTATCCAGCAGAAAGTAATATCAGTGCCTCTTAAAGATAAATTATGAATCAAGTGACTTATTTCCAGAATCATTTCTGATCTTGTTTGTAATTTTGATAATTCAAGAGCCTGAAGTACTGATTTTGAATCAACGCAAAGAAGTATCTGAAAAATTGTCCTAGGAAGACTTATCAGAAAGTTTAAAGCCATTAATATTGCAAAGAGTTCAGCTGTAAAGATAGATTTATCAAGTCCTATGTAGAAAGATTTTTCAATTTTGAGAGCAGGTATTAAAAACGCTGAGCCTGCTTTTCTTTCAATTACTGACCCATCAGTGTAAATTTTCAAATGATCAGAATATACGTCGTTTATATGACATTTAACCTGACTTGCCAGTAAGTTTATATTGTCTCCTTTTTTTTAAATTAGTGTGGTGTACGTCAAATCGTGCTCTTTGGAGTTCCCAACTGGGTACTGGCGAAAAGGAAGGTCGTATAGATACAGGATCTACGTCTAGATCAATTCCTGAGCCTTTCATGACGTCAGATGTGTATGTTGCAAGTGTGACCTGTGAAGATATTGATTTAGCTCGTTTTGGAAAGTCGGTATCTGATCTCAGTTTAATTTCTGTTTCTGAGATGTTTTCTACGGTAGTGTTTCTTAACAAAAATTTAGTAGAAGCGACTTTCCTTTGCTCATCAAGTGGCAACAGTTTGATTTCATTATATGTCCGAAGACAGGAAGCATGCATTGGAAGACCCAGTGCAAGTTTGAAACCTTTACAATCTATGCTCTGCAGTTTTTTTTAGTAAGTGTTTCGGTGCACTGAAGAAGATTTCTTGAGCATAGGTTAATTTAGATCTAACAAGCGATTTACAAAGATGAACAAGTGTTGATGAATCTTGACCCCATGTCTGTTTGCGAACTATTTTTAATAAATTTAAACTTTTTTGAGCTTTGGTTAATAAGTATTCAATATGCTGATTCCAAGATAATTTTGCTGTAAGGAAAACTCCTAAGAATTTAATCGACTCGTTAAACTGAAGAAGAGTATCTCCCAGTTTGAAAGTGGGAATATTTACTGGGTTAGCTCCATTATTAAATAAAACTATTTTTGTTTTTTCCAGGGATAGATGTAACCCATTTTCTACCATGTATCGCGCTATTTTATCAAGTTCTAATTGGTAGCATTTGCGTGTATAATTGATACAGCGCAAAGGAGTTTTCTTTTTCATATTTACCTGCATCCACATGCATAAATCGTCAGCATATTGAGCTAAAACTACATGCTTAGATACTTTACTGGGTAAGTCATGCATTAATATCATGAAAAGAAGGGGAGCTATAACGGATCCCTGAGGGATACCCATTTGAAGAATTCGATTCGTGGAATATACATTTTCAATCCTCGTTTGAAATACTCTGTTTTCTAAGAAACACTTAACATAGCCAAAAATGTGACCTGTCAGCCCAATACTTTTAAATTTGAATAACAATCGGGAGTGCCACACTTGATCGTATGCTTTCGTTATATCAAAAAATGTAGCTAAAACACATTGACGTCTTGCAAATTGTTGTTTTATATTAGTAGTTAGCTT
>JAPXFY010000028.1:6438405-6473405 GCA_030674185.1 Monoplex corrugatus
TAACTCGGTACATGTGGATTACCGGTATTGATTAAAAAAAACAACTAAAAAGATTGGCGCTCAGCATGCAGTGCAACAAAAACGAAAACCTGTATCTAACTGAACAGCAAAATCTTATACAGAGAGTGAGTTCAGGAGCGTGGAACCACATCTGATGTAGCTCAGTCAGATTCTAATGACAGATGTATCATTGGTGATTTCTGTGTTTTGCAAAATTCCTCAGTCAGTTGTATGAAAGGTCACAAAGCACTTGTCATGAAGGCCAACACTGCACTTGGAGCACATCTGCCTCGTTTTCTTGCCACATGCAGCGGATCGACGTTGTTTCTGGAGCTTCATTATAAGATGATCCTTTCCATCTCATCTCACAGCGTGAGGTACTCGCTTTTCCAGTCTTGGAGTACGTCCAGTAGGCCGTCCTGGTTGGGTTTCTTTGATTTCATCAGGTAGGCGTTGGCAATAGCACGTCGAACCCTCAAGAGATCCAGATGCGTCTTCTGTGCGGCCTGCACTGCTCTGTACAGGCAAACAGATTGTCCACCACCACTTCTTGGAACGAGATCGCCACTCTGTATTTTTCGACATTTTGATCCAATCTGTCAACTCCTCCCATAGTAGAGTTGTAATGGGAAATGACTGCTGGCTGAGGGATCTGAATCCATTGGCTTTCAGATCTTGACCACCGACTCGCTGTTGATAGCGGATGTACGCCAAATTTGAGATTACGTTGACAACATTGTCATTCCAGCGTACCACCAACAGTCCATGTTTTGAGTCAACTCTGAAGTCGAAGGTGCCTCTCTTTGTTTTTTGCATATCAGCCACAGGCATGATTGGGCAGTCCTCCATTCGATTTGATATGATGGTTCCAGTGCAGGCTATGCCTTTCTGAGACAGGCAGTCCTCCATTCGATTTGATCTGATGGTTCCAGTGCAGGCTATGCCTTTCTGAGATGGGCAGTCCTCCATTCTATTTGATCTGATGGTTCCAGTGCAGGCTATGCCTTTGTGAGACAGGCAGTCCGCCAGCTTCAGGGAGGTAAAGAGGTTATCAAGTGTCTGATGAAATACGTCCTTCGACTCGTCACTCATCTTTTTGTCAACTTGGAGCTCTGCAATGAGATCAATGACCACAGAGCCACCTATTCCCAAGCCAGGGTACTCAGTGGTGGCTCGTCTGCCTGCTGCCCCTTGATATGGTTCAAACTGAACATATCCCAGTGAAGTTGCCAGCACCCAGGTTTTGTAACCAAACCTGATTGGTTTTCCTCTGATAAATTGTTTTGCACAATGACGACCACAGTATGGAATCATGCTCATCTATACTCAAATTTTGTCCTTTCAGAATTTCAAGCTCTCATTTATCATTGCAAGAAGTGGTCTGACTTTGCTCCTTTTGTCTGTAGCATCAAGATTATTATTGTCATTGACGTGACAATATCTCATGATCTCATCAAAGCGATCCCTTGTCATGGATCCAGCAATTCCAATGTTTCGAACATCATAAGTCATCCGACCAGTACATGCGTCTTCTGGGAACTGGAACATAACCTAAAACCAAAAGAATCCCAAGAAATGTGCGGATTTCATCGTGAGTGACCTTGAAGCCATGGTTCCCTTTGAAAGCTGCATACTTCTCACTCTGCTGTTGAAGTTCGATCACATTGTCATCGAAAACCAGCTCAAACAGTTCAACAGGATCCTGTGGAAGTCTTGACGCCCATTCAGGTTCTGGATTGTGCAATCTCCATCCTCTTCACCACTATCCTCATCAGTAAGGGTATCTACAAGCGGTGGTTCTATAAACACGTCAGCCGTCTGAAGGATGCTGTCATCTTCAAGTATGTCCAGAACTTGATTGACACTGAATTGTCTGGAAAAAGAGCGAAAAACAAGCACATTAGTGAAAAACAGAAACCTGTACCCACTCGGTCCTAGCGTCCCCATACAGGGACGCACATATTCTACACTACTGTGCTCAAACTGCACGTAATAACGAAAAATGCTGAAAACCGATTTCAAATGAGTCTATTAACTCCAACTTTTGTTCATAAGCATAATTAAAAATGTTGACAGAAAAAAAGATTCACTTCTTGTGGTGGTCCATTCTTTACTGAGGATACTTGGAACTTTTTTACAAATGGCTGCTCTCTGAAACAATACTCAAGAGAGAAAACTCAAAATAATTACTGCAATGATTATCTTCCTTGAATACCAGTACACCGACTAGTCGGTTTTTAATAAGCACATGGAGGGCAAGTGTGTATATGGGGACGCTAGGCTTAAATGGGTTAAAATCACCTGTGATAAATAGGACGGAATGGTCAGTGCCAGGGGAACATCGTTAAGAATATGTGCGCAAATCCATTGTGCCCCGAAGTTCCTCTTTAAAAGAGGGGTTGATTGTTGTAGCCCTTACATAGAATTTCACAATCGGCAAGGCTTTAAACTATGAGAATAATAATCACACGTCTTCACACACATACGTACTCGCATACAATGATACACGCACAGACGTAATTGCGAGACGGTTATTGGGGTTATTGCTAGGATTAAGACTGGAAGCAATTAGGTCATGTATATCCGCAAAATTCCAGATAACTGAACTGTACCTTTGCCGAAATTACTAATCTTTAAGTAAAACTGCTCGATGTGTCCCACTTTTCGAGGTGTCGTTGGAGTAGAGATAGTAGTCTAGTAGAGACCTTGCTATTATCAGGTCATTTTTTTCAGATGGATCGTAACTGTCACCCTGGCGATCAGGCACCCGTTATTTTTGTTTAAAGCCCAGCCGACTGCGTAGTTATACTACACGTCATTATTGAAGGGCCAGGAACGTTTTTGAGTCAATTTTTGAAAGGAGAAATAACCTATTTTCTCTTACTCTTTTCTCCAATTCGTTGCCGTAACTGAATGGATAAGAGCTCAGACAACATTGCAGTTTCCTTTTGGCACGTGTTTGGGGATTTGCCGATTTGCAATGGGCGGCCCAAGGAAGACAATTTCCACACGAAATTGTCGAATCTTCAGCAGGGTCTCTCTGACGACGCAGGCAAGGTAGCGACAAAATTCGCTTTGCACGTGCAAGGCAAGCCCTTTTTGAACACTACTCCATCCAAAGTTGCCCGCAGACGAGGATAAAAAGGACCCGTTCTTGGTTCGTTTTAACCATGCTTGCAAGACGACGGATGACGGATGAGCAGCGGGGGAGAGCCCTCGCTCTGCTTGATGAAGGCCTAGCGCAGCGGGAAGTTGCTAGACGACTTGAAGTGTCGCATTCCACAATCCAGAGACTGCTGGAGCGCTTCAATGAGACTGGAGCAGTCCAGGAAAGGCGTCACACGGGTCGACCCAGAGTAACGACAAGACAGCAAGACCGCTACCTTGCCCTCTCCGTCCTGAGGGAAAGGGCATCCACTGCGGTGACCTTGAGGGGTCAGCTGAGGGACGCAACAGGTGCTAACATCAGCTGCAGCACGGTGAGAAGACGGCTACATGAGGCAAACTTGAGGTCACGGAGACCGGCCGTCCGACCCGTGCTGTCACCGGTCAACAGAGTGCGCCGCATGACCTGGGCCAGGGAGCACGTGACCTGGACAAGGCAACAGTGGGCCCGGGTCTTGTTTTCGGATGAGTCCAGGTTCACCCTGACCTTTAACGATGGCCGGGCTCGGGTGTGGCGACGTCAAGGGGAGAGGTTCGCTGACGCCACTGTCCAAGAGCATAACCGGTACGGCGGCGGGTCGGTGATGGTGTGGGGTGGCATGAGCCGTGGTACCCGGACCCCCCTGCTCCCCATTGACGGCATCCTGAACGGGGTCCGGTACCGGGACGAGGTTCTGGCGGCCGTGGCACTGCCTGCGCTTGTGGACCTTGGTCAAGGCGCCATCTTCCAGGACGACAATGCACCTGCGCATCGAGCACGCCTTGTGACCGACTTCCTGGAGCAGCATGAAGTCGTCCGTAAGGCCTGGCCAGCGTGCTCACCTGACCTGAACCCAATTGAACACCTCTGGGATGTGCTCGGGAGGCGCATCAGGGACAACCACCCCCCACCGGGCACCCTGGCCAGGCTGGTCGACATCCTGCAGATCGAGTGGGCGGCCATCCCTCAGGACACACTCCGTACCCTTGTGGGGTCGATGCATCGGCGCTGTGAAGCATGCATCCAGGCTCGGGGCGGACACACGCGATATTGAAAACAGATTGGCCAAATCTGACACTTTCTGTTTTTTGAAAAGGGGGGGATGTTCCTTTAAATGCATGTGCTGTTCACTAATGGGTCATTGTGCTAATTTCTTTTTGCAAAACAGGTGTGGAAATGATGAAATAAAACATAGAATCAATTCTAAACATTGTCAATTATTTCAACTTAAAATTAGAGAGGAAGGAAGAAGTGGCCCTTAAATTATGATTAGGAGTATATATGAGGGCTATCACTTTTTCAAAACAACGCATGATATTCAACAGGAAAAAGAATTTATTAACACATATCAATGCATTCGCGCACGTAATCTAAGATGCCCCTGAGCCTGACGTTGTCCAGTCTGTCCAATCTATCGCACAGGGGATTTAAAAAAAACACTTGAATACAAATTTAAAGATAACTAAGGACACTAAAACTTATATAAGAATGGGCCTTAATTACCTAAAATTGCTTCCGCATATCCTTTTCCTAAAGCCCAAATGCACACTTGATACGTGTACCCAATTATCAATCTTAAAAGTACATGACTTTATCGAACATACACAGGTGAATGGACCAACAAGGCAGAAAATAAGACAAAGGAGAAAGAAACGACATTAAAGAGGAAATGTGTAGCACAGAATGACCAGAATGTGGGGATACTAAGCTACGCACAAAAAGTTAAGGATCACTTGCACAAAAATTCATAACTTTCAAAATAAGAAAGCCAATGCGTTGAAGTTTGGCAAACATTTAATTCCATGCTTTAGTGATAACGATGCACAATTGCCTTCAATTTCGAGCAATCGTTTGGTGTGTACATTTGATCAAAGTGGGTACGTATCGAAATTTGATTTCCCAAAGTCATTGAAATCACAAGACAGGGCATTCTGATGCTCCCAAAAGTTCAGTAATGCGTGTAACCGCCATGGCTGTTCTGGCACTCGACGCAGCGAGTCCTCATCGAGTTGACCAGGTTGGTGAAGATCCTCTGTGGAAGCGCCTGCCACTCAGCCTGCAGCATCTGGTAGAGGTGTTGGGCATCCCTGGGAGGGGGGTGGTTGCTCCTCACTTTGCGATCCAGCTCATCCCAGAGGTTCTCAATCGGGTTGAGATCGGGACTGCATGCTGGCCACTCCATTCTGTTGACTCCAGACTGCTGCAGGAAGTCATTGACCACCCTTGCCCTGTGGGGGCGAGCGTTGTCATCCTGGTAGACAGCCGTCGGTCCCATCTGCTGCAGTGTAGGCACAGCCAGTGGTCGAAGGATCTCATCCCGGTATCGGAGGCCAGTCAGGTTACCCTGTACATGATACAAGGGTGTTCTGTGGTGAAGGCTGAAGGCCCCCCAGACCATTACAGAACCTCCACCAAAGGCCACTTTTCTTGGACAGTGGTGTCAATAAAGCGTTGCCCTGGGCGCCTCCAGACCCTCAGTCGGCCGTCGTTGTGGTTCATGGTGAAGCGTGATTCATCAATGAACAGGACCTGGGACCATTGCTGACGTGTCCACCTCACGTGACGTCTGCAGAAGGCGCGGTGTGCTGCCCTATGGGCTGGAGTTAAGCGTGGCCGTACAGCTGGGCGACGAGAACGGAGGTTAAACCCATGAAGGCGGTTCCGTATGGTCTGCTGGCTGATGTTGATGTTAGTAGCCACCCTCAGCTGCCTTCGAATGATGCTGGAAGAGGCTGTTCTTGTCTGCAGGGCTTGTCGTTCAATGAGACGATCTTCACGTGGGTTTGTCTTCTTCGGTCGACCAGATCTGCGTCTTTCATGGACCCTCCCAGTGGCTGTGAAGCGTTGAATCAGTCTGACAATGACCGAGATGGACACCTGAAGTCGCCTGGCCACTTCTCGCTTGGGAACACCATCTTGGAACCATGCAACAGCTCGTCCCCTCTCAAACTCGCTCAATTTTCGTCGTGGAGGCATTGTCAGATCAGGCCTACTACTGGTGGAATGTCTTCTTATAAAGCCAAGCAAGAGACAGCATCTCACACATAAACAGCAGTGCTTGCACGTGCATAATGGTTTTTCCATCTGGCTTGTGCAATGTGTTCAGGTAGAACGGTCCAAAACAAGGTCCTTTTTCGCAAGTTTCCGCTTTTCCGTTTGCGGCCAAGCTCAGTAGTAGAGAATCCCGTGCAATTTTCGCACTAACACAACATCGCCCACTTACAGCTGAACAAGAATTCATAACAATTTGGCTGGACTGAGAAATAAATAACAGTAGCGAACTGAGTTTATTACGCACCTGTTTTCTCATAGTGATCCTTAACTTTTTGTGCGTAGCTTATATATACTGAAAGCGCCGCCGGCATCCCCACATCGGTAGGTACCCGTTTATAACTGCTTAGACTGGTGGTTTGTTAAGCTGTAATAACCAGGTGAGCTACAGAATCGCAGGATTTAAGAGTGCACGGTTTAAGTGATTACACCGCTGATAAAGCCATTTGATTTTTTTATATTGTCCTGTTCGTTGAAATGCGTGACAGTGTCTTTTCGATTGACTATTTCATTTTTTCTTGTCGAGCATGATTACACTTCGAATAATCTCTCGGTACATGTTTTCAGAAACGGCCTTTGATATCTCAGTTGGATGAGAATTGAATTTAGAAAGGTCTTTGCTACTAAACATTTTGCTTTTTCCCCCGCACGAGGTATCGAAACTTTTGACTTTCGCATGAGAACTTTTCCAACAATTGGGCGGGGCTTGTTGTGCGCCAAACCGTTCCTCTGTGGAAATGCTGAAAAAGTGGCATGACAACGGTTAAAGAGGGAGGGGGAGAAAAACACCGCGGAAAAGGAGAAAAACCGGACGTGGTTCAAAATCCAACAAATTTATGATCAAACTTTGAACATAAGGATGTATAATGTATTTATTGAAGAGATTTCCATAAAGACCAAGCGCCTTGATCAACTCGTAACACTGTGGCTTAGTTTCAAAAGAATGTTCACCTAAAATCCATGCTTCCTCTCTGCTGTAGGCCTCTATTTCTTTTTCATACAAACAACACTGCGTTCAGAATTCCGTAGACACAGTGCTTGCTTTGGTTGTTCTGGTGCCATGTTTTAAATAAAAACTGACACGCTAATTTGGTGTCTATAGACAGTTCCTCTTTCAAAGCACTTGTATTTCGCTTTTTAAAATTCATTTTCATTTCGTGTGTGGAATAACCCAAACGGTTGCGGATACGAACCATGAGGTGCGCTACGTAAAGACTGGCCTTACTCAGTTACTGCCCATTTTAACACAATGTGCTGATGTCAGTGTAAGATAAGATCCTCATTTCCCCACTTCCCTGGAATGGTTATTCCTGTCGAACATATCACTTGGTGTGGGTGCTGACGTAAAGGGAATCAAATCGATCAGTATTGTCAAAGGAGGTTAAGTGTTACCATTTCGAGTCATGCCCTTTTAAAATGTAATTATTCAAATCTGTTTCTCTCTCTCCCCTCTGTGGTGTGGAAAGGGTAGTAGTCTTAAGAAAATTAAGATGGAGATTAATAGAAACCGAGCAATGGCATGTTTGGGTCACCCGTACATGGGTCCCTATGACGTATAGGGTGATAGTGCAATGCAGAAGTACTTTATTTCAATGACATGGCAGATGAAGAAATGCATTTCACAACAATGCAAATTGTTTCAGTGACTGATATAAAGAAAACAAGATAGAGCGCCAAGACCTCTCCAGGGCTTGTGTGCAGGTATACGGCTTATGTCATTCTGGATTTCACCAGTTACGTGACATCTGCAGTGTCAGCGTAAATGGAATTTATTTTAAAGCGCTTAGACGCCATCTTGAGAAGCGAATTATTTTCTTCCGTGGGGATGCCGGGGGCTCTTTCAGTATAGTATCCCCACCTTCTGTGCTAGAAAATTCCTCTTCTTTGCTTTGTCATTTCTATCATTTTTATGCCTTAATGGTCCATTCACCTGTGTGAAAGTAGCATACTTTTTCTTAGAATTGATTATTGGGTACATGTATTAACTAAGTGCATTTTTGGCTCTAGGGAGATGATATGCGAAAGTAATTTTAGGTAATTTATGCCTGTTTTTATGGTCATGTATGCTTATATTTGTATTCAGGTGTATTTTTTAAATCTCCCCTGTGCGATAAATTGGGCCGAGTGTTCAATGCCGGGGGCATGTCCTTGGATTATGTGCACGAATGAATTGTGTGTTCTTTTCGTTTTTCCCGTCGCTG
Source organism: Monoplex corrugatus (assembly GCA_030674185.1). Classification (NCBI taxonomy): domain Eukaryota; kingdom Metazoa; phylum Mollusca; class Gastropoda; order Littorinimorpha; family Ranellidae; genus Monoplex; species Monoplex corrugatus. The sequence goes on from JAPXFY010000028.1 coordinate 6,446,803, forward strand.
TTTTGTATGTTTTGAAGCGGTTATAACCTGATATGGCTCTTCGCGGTTGGCTGAGCTTTTGAACAATAACAATTTTCATGAAAATATATGTATTGTCCAGAGCAGGTTAAAAATCCAAATTCTTTTTCCAGCCAAGAAATAAAACGTGACGATGACCACTCAAAGAAATGAAAGCAGCACGAAGACAATGGAGGTTCCAAAGTCGGGTTCAGGTCCTATTTTCTGAATCCATGTTTCCAGGACGTCTGCTGGCATCAAGTACCAGTCCTGGTCACGTTCAGTGGAGGTAAGTTTTGTATTGCTGCTATATCTGTCATGTTCTGTTCCTCAACTTTTCTCTTCAGTTTGACTGGAAAATCAAACTTATGGTTGCGCATGCTGAAGATCCCACGTCAGTTGAAAATCATGAAGAGCAGGGCATTGCCTGGCTGCCTTGGTATAAAACATTGGAGAGATAGGTTGATTTCCCAGGTCCCACCCCTTGAAGACCAGTTAGCCTTCTTGCCTTGATGTAGTCTTGGTAAATGTACCATTATTCCGTCTCCACTCTTGTGTTCCCTCCCTCCACCTTTCCCACCCTCTTTATGGCTATGCATGCATGTGTATTTGTGTATGCATGGAGGTAATGTGTAGTACGCCAAATGTAAAGAATGGGGTTTATAAGGATTAATCAATTGCAATTTAGACTTGCAAGGTGAGCATGGTTTTTGACGTATCTTTTGACGGGTGGTTGTTGATGTATTGTTCGCCCTGATATGGCTCTCGTAGTCGGCTGGGCTGTAAGCAATATGAACTAAACTATACTTCCCTCCGACCTCTTTCTCACTGTATTTCTGGCTACATATATATATGCATATGTATGTGTGTACTTGTGTATGCACGGAGGAGAGTAAATGTGTATGTCATATGTAAATAACAGGTTTTAAGGATTAATCTCACTCGGACAATTCCATAGGTGATCTGCCCATATCGGCCAGATAAATATCTGGCAGACGTCTTAATCTTGTGCAAAAGTTTATGCGTTGGCAGGGTTTGAAATGGAAATGGGCGAGGGGAACTTTGGACGTCGCCGGAATTCAGTTAAGTTCATACTGCATGTAGCTCGGCCGATCACAAGAACCATATCAGTCCAGTACAGAGATCAGTATACACACACCTCAAATATTAACACCGTGTGAAAAGTCCATGTTTAATTAGGCTACTTTAGAACCAACCAGCTGTAAGTGGGGAATCGTTCCCTCTGGGGTCAGGGAAGGTAACGCTGTGAGATTGGTACCACTGTCACTATTCTGTCTCCTCTTCATTTGAATTTTAAACAAATTTTGGTTTCCAGGACTAATAGTTGCAAAAGATATTTAATACGACCTTTTGTACAGAATCACAAAGCATTCCAGTAAAAGTGAGATTAAATTTAATCATTATCATTGCAAAGTGATTCTAACATGTTGACCGATTTGTGCACTTTGTCCATTGATTCCTAGAAATTTGTATGTGTTAATAATGGAATGCATGCGTGGTGTATATGCATGTCTGTATGCATGCGTGTGCGTGCCTGCAGTGTGGTTTTGTTCAATAATTGACTTTATTTTTGCAGGTGAAATCGCCAGTAGCCCGGTATTTTAAACTTATCTCCCTTTTCTTTTTCCCTCCATCTCACTCCTCCTTCCCCGACGTCGCACTTCTATATCCCTCCTTTTCTCTCTCCCCTCCCCTCCATTTACCCCCCTCCCTCTCCTTGCATCTCATTATTCAGTCCTGCCAATCGCTATTTTACTATGTCACTGATCAGATCACTGTTCTAAGTTCAAAATGAAGGATGGCGTCTGAGGAACCTGGCCTGCAGGCGCCCTCTACCAACTGTGGTTACAAATGCTGCTTTGGTTTTGCTTTTGATCTTGCTTCTGTTGGATAGCAGCTGTTGTATGTTGAAATGTGTTCTCTACGTGTACGGTCACCAGCTTACGTCGTTGTGGGCATTATTTTTTCCATTTGGTGTTGCCTCGTCTGAGGTCGCCCCCCTCCCCACCCCTGTAGGGATGCCGGGGGCTCTATCAGTATGTAAAGTATCCCCAACTTCTGGAAATTCTGCGCTAGAAATGTCCTTTTCTGTCACTTTTTTCTGCCTTGTTTCTTTGCTTTGTCATTTCTACCTATCATTTTTTGCCTTAATGGTCCATTCACCTGTGCGTATTTGATAAAATCTTGGGTACTTTTTCTTAGGATTGATAATTGGGTACATGTATTACGTGCATTTTTCCCCCGTTGGGTTGCCGGGGCCTCTTTCAATATAAATAGTATCCCCACCTTCTGGAAATTCTGTGCTAGAAATGGATCGAGCAAATGTAGAAGTGTGTGGCAGCAGGAGGTGAATACTTCGAACAGATGAAATAAATCGGTTTTTGCCGGTGAGTGTTTGACGTATAAGTTCGTTGGTCTCATTCTATTGGAAAGTACCCTGGTAAATTTATATTCAGGCGTTTTTTAAAATCCCCTGAGCGATGAACTGGACGGAGTGGTCGACGCCGGGATCGTGTCTTTAGCTTATGTGCACGAATGCATTGTGTACTTTTTTCCTGTTAAAGTTTTGTATGTTTTAAAGCGGTTATAACCCAGATATGGCTCTTCGCAGTCGGCTGGGCTTTAAACAATAAACAGAAGTAGGTGTAACCCTATTTTGTGTTCATAATGGTATTTGTTCTTTGGTTTGGGGTTGATCCAAAGGCCATAGGCGCGTGTGTAGTGGTGGTGGTGGTGGTTTTTTTTTTTTTGAGCGGGAATTCGTCTTCAGTGGTTATCTGCCGTTGTCCAGGCCAAAGGAGGGTTGATAAGCTTGAGCAAGATGCATTTTCTGTTGCTTGGTCTACTTTTTACGTACACCTGTACCGGTAACTGTGGCATGGGGAAATTAAACTGGCGTTCTGCAGCTAGAGGGAAAAGTAGCGTAGTCTTAGTGTGGATGTAGTGTTCTGCTACTCCATCTGGCGCTGCTGCGGTCTTTCACATGGCTCTGGAGGATCAGTGCAAGTTTGAAGGGCTTGCTGGTTGACAGACATCCAGGTCAGGTGGCCTGTCTCGAATCACTCGTGTAATGTTCAGTATTAGTTGTTTATCCGACTGCCAACGGTGATTCACCGTTAGAAATGATATAGGCGCGTAAACGAAACAAGACATGCGCAGTTTTTGGCCAAATTACCTGTCGAGAGTAGAAAAAATCGGTCTCAGATTCTGACCAGCCTTCGTCACGAACTCAAAAAGACAGTTTCAGTAAATTCATGTCAAGACTGACAACAGCAACAGGATCAGTTGGGTTCCATGAATAAACTTAGTACTGATGGCACATGTATTTGTGTAACTGTACTGTTATAAGACATTAAACTGATCGATAAATCAACAGTCCTACACTAGAACTAAAACTTAAGCCAGAACTGAAACTTACAGAACTGAAATTTAAGCCAGAACTAAACTAAACTTAAGCCAGAACTAAACTGAACTTAAGCCAGAATTAATCTTAAACTAGAGTCAAACGTAAACCAGAGGTAAACTTAAACCAAAACTAAACTTAAACCAGAACTAAATTCAAAAATTGAAGCTACAAATGAACTTAAAGGTATGAACTTAAAAGCCAAACCTAAACTTGTAATAATCTTGAACACAAACCGAACCCAAACTGAACTTGAAACTCAAACGAACTTGAAACTCAAACCGAACTTGAAACTCAAACCGAACTTGAAACCCAAACCGAACTTGAAACTCAAACCTGAACTTGAAACTCGAACCTGAACTTGAAACTCGAACCTGAACTTGAAACTCGAACCTGAACTTGAAACTCAAAGCTAAACTCGAAACTCAAAAGCTAAACTTAAACCGAAACAAAACTTAAGCCGAACTTAACCCAAACTGAAACTAAACTCCAGTATAAACTATCCTTAAACTGAGATAAACATTAAAACCGAATCTAAACATTAACAAAAAACAGTCTAAAGATTCTTAACAATAGAACGAAATCTGCACATTATAAACATAAAACGAAATCTAAAGATTTTAAACAATAAGAAAACATTGAAGCGAAGTTTTAAAACTACACAAAACTGAAGCAACAATAAAACCTGTAATCAATAAACCAAACGTAATCTGAAAACATAAAAAACCAACCTTAAACTAATGCGAACATTCAACAAATGCCTTAAAACAAATACCCAAACCAATTGAAAAGTAAAACTGAACCACACTTTAAAAAAATGCCCGGTGTAGAAATCACGCGTTGGAAGAAACATCAAATTGAAATCCAAATCCAAACTCTAACTGAAAGTAAATGAAAAAGAAACAAAAAAGTAACTAAAAAAAATAATGAAAGCAAAAAGCCTCAAACAAAATAATTCAAAACATAACGTAAAATAAGGAAAACCCTAGGAAATAAGAAAGAAAAAACGGAACACAACGTAAACCTGTATGCCTTACCACTTACGTAATATTTTTAAATAGATAAAATTAAACAAGGACAGTTTTATATAGAAACAATAACATGGAACCCAACTGATATTGTGGTTATCATGCCATTCCATAATGGCATAGTTCAGAGTACTTGGACATTTTGGCTTAGATTCTTCTGGAAGTTTAGTTCTACGTTTGTTTTCTGTCCGTTTCTGCCTTGTTCCTTTGCTTTTATTTCTTCGTTTTCTGGCTTGCTGGTCCATTCACTTGGGTGTTCGGTGGGGTCTTGCGTGCTTTTTCTTGGGATTGGTGGTTGGCGTATGTTTTGGTGTCCTTAGTTATGCTTAAATTTGTGTTCAGGTGTTTTTTGAAAACCTCTGTGCGATGAATTAGACGGAGTGGTCTGCGCCAGGGGTAAATCTTTTAAGATTCATCAGGTGCCTTGCCGCATGGCGTTGGCGATTATGGACTTCCATCTCTCTCTTGTTGCCTCAAGCATCTCTTCCACCCTCCATGTCTTCAGCCACTGCAAGTCCGTCCAGTATCTTCTCCCTGGATCTACCCGGTGCTCTCCTTCCCTCCAGCTTTCCCGTTGTAACCGGGTGTTCCAATTCCCCTTTCCACATGAAATGTTGCCTGCATTTTCCTAATCTTATGATCTACTTGTTCTGTCTCCATCAAGACTGTCTCGTTTGTTTTCTTTGCTGTCCATGGAACTCTCAACATCCTTTTTAGAAACATCTCGGCTGCCTCAATCTTGTTCTGGCTTTGCTTGTTGACTGTCCACGCCTCGCAACCGTACAACAGTATTGGTTCTATATAACATTCCAGAACTCTCTGATAATTGATAGGCATTTGTTGGTAAGAATGCGTTCCATCTTGAATGTTTTGGCTTTGCCGATTCTGCTGGCTATTTCTGATGTGCATCTGCCGTCTGGTGAAATGATCGTTCCCAGGTATTTAAACTTAACCTGTCTCAAGGTTGTGCCGTTTGCTGTTATTTTGCATGAGGGGATTTCATGGTTTTTTTACTGATCATCATGACTTCAGTCTTCCTGCTGTTTAGTTCCAACCATTTACCTTTGCTTTCTATTTCCAGTATATTCACAAGGTTTTGTAGGCCCCTTTCACTTTCTGCAATTTGCACGGTGTCATCTGCGTATCGAATGTATAAAATTTTTTCCCCAACCTTTAATCCATGGTCTTCCCTTAGGTTTCTAATGTTTTTGCTGTAAAGTGAAAACAATCTGGTGACAAAACACAACCCTGTCTGACTCTTTTGGTGTTTTGGAAAGAACTTATCTATTTTTATTCTCATTGCAGCTGTTTGTTCCCAATACATATTTCTGATTATTCGTAGATCTTTTCCATCAATATTGAGTCTTTCTAGTTGATCAATTGTTCATGTCTTACCCGATCGAAAGCTTTGGTATAATCAACAAAGCATAAATATAAATCCTTGTTCACCTCGATTGACCTCTCTGATAGTTCTTAGGATGTATATGGCATTAATAGTTCCTTTCCCTTCCACAAATCGACGCTGTTCATCTATTTCTCTCTTGATTCTATTCCTTGCCCTGGTATGTCAACGCAGTCGGCTGGGCTTTTTAAACTATGAGCTGTAACTGCTTTGTTTCGAAAGTATTACATTCTCTGAGGTGGATGGTCGGTGCTTCTAATGGTCTTCGCTTCGTTTTCTCGTGCTATTTTACATCAGATTATCTTCAGTTTTTATATGTAGATTATGTCCCTTTTTCTTTCGTCGATTCGTCAGATGGACCATCCTTACTATTATCCCGTTGGCATATGAGGCAGCGGTAGAGTTTCTTCATACTGTTGTGGACCAGCTACACAGTGCGTGTTTAAGGGCCTTAAGGTAGGGTCTGTTGTTGGTCACCAGGTGTTCTTTCCTACTGGTGTTCAGAGAAAGGCAATTTGGGTGATACTCTAGTAGTTGGCGTCCAACTTGCCACTCCCCCCGCCCCCTTCCTTTTCACATCCAGCCCCACTGATCTTGTACAGTCCCATCCCATGTTCATCATCCTGTCCAGACTAAAACCCACTGCCCCATCTCGGTGTCTACCAGCAGTGTTGCCTGACCCTGTATGCAGACTTGGACACGACGCTACAACTAAAAAAAAAAAAAAAAAAAAAAAGGAAAAAACCCCAAGATTATTGTAGTCTTGAACTGAACCAATCTGAACGACCATCGAGAATGTTTCGTTATCGAGGCAAGGACAAGAGTATGGATCGTAGTCTACAAGTGTCGGGACATTTCAGCCTGCTAGAACTACAAGAACTACGGTTCGGAGCAAAAGACATGGTGGAACACTTTTGAAGGGAGAACATCTTCAGGTAACTAGAACCACACCAAGGACCACAATGAGATCCACGTCATCAAGGATCACATCACCTGGGACCACGTCTGGTTCGTCGTCGAGGACGACCATGATATCAGGACGACGTCACATGAAGGACGCCGTCACGTCATGTCAGTTGCATGTCTTCGAGACACCTGAATTTTGAGACGGGTGAGTGGTTCAGATGATTACACTGAAGCTGTAGGCTTGCCCAGATAAGTTTGTAAAACGTGACATACCAGTAGGTGTTGAAAGGCAAATACTGTAGGAGTTGTGTTAAAATGTAAATATTGTATGTATTGTGTGAAATATTGCAGGTGTAAATGGCAACGAGTGTAGTGTTCTGTTAAATGGCAGACCTGCTAGTACCGAAATCACCTTCATTTGTATGATCGAATATGCCCCTTAAATTAAAAACGCGTATTAAAGGATAGTATCATTGGGTCCCATTGGATGTTTACAGATGGTCCTATCTTCTCTACACCTATACCATTTATATTAAAAAAAAATGCACAAATATACAAGGCACTACAATCGAGGGAGGGGTGAAACGGATTAACTGTCACAATGATGAACTGAGATGAACCGTAACACGGTGACAAAGGGAACATTGTAATAAAACACTGATTTCTATGTGCTAGTTGGTTAGGCGTTTCCCTGTTACATATGTAAAGCAAGTACACGTCAGCCCTTAACAACGGCCCTGTGGAGATACCAGGGGCTCTTTCAGTATATTAAATCCCCACCTTCTGGAAATTATGTGCTAGAAATTTTCATCTTTTGTCGCTCTTGTTCCTTTCCTTTTTCATTTCTTTAATTTCTGCCTTTGGTCCATTCACCTGTATGTGTTAAAAGTCTTACGTACTTTCTGTAAGGATTGATAATTGTGTACATGTATAAAGTGGGTTTTTGACTGTAGGGAAATGCGATACGCAAAAGCAATTTAGGTAATGTAGGGCCGTTATGTTTAAGTGCCATCGGTAATGTTCAATGTGTGTTAAGGTATGTTTTCCATATCCCCTGTGCGATAAATTGGAATGGTCGATTCCAGGGGCATAATCCCTATATTGTGTGCGCGAATGCATTATGTGTACTTTCCCCCCTTGTTGAAGTATGTTTTGAAATGGGTTATAGCCCTGATATGGCTCTACGCAGTCGGCTGGGCTCTAAAGAAAAATTAACAAAAGATTTAAAATTCCAACAGTAGGGTAAAAAAGTACATATATTCTATAGTCATAGAATCAAATTCTAATTCCCAAGTTCTCAAGATGACGTCTTCGTGCTCGGAATGAATTTCACATGCACTAACGTCGCAGGTGCCATGTGATGACGATCCAAAATGATCACGGCACAAGTCTTAAGCCTGCACACAAACCCATGAGCTGGCCAGGTCCTGAAGTTCTACCTAGATAGTGCCATAACCCTGGGGTTCTAGGGGAGTGAGATGGTAGAGACTTTAACTTTCCCCTTTTTTTAGGGTCAAAGAAAAGAAAGGAAGAATGAACAAACGAGGGAATGGCATATCAACTAACGTTATGATCAAAACGGATGAACCACAAGTGCTTTATAAAAGATGAGACAACAGGCAGACACATGTAAAGCAAATATGTTCATCCTTAAATATAATGTTAAAGATCCTGTAAACTATGTCGGCCATTGTGGCTTATATATTATAATGCTTATGCAAACGTAAAATCATTAAGCATTCACACCTCGAAAACTGATAGTCTTAATGGTCGGGTTTAAAATTAGCTGTGCACGTAAAGGGCCCCTGAATTATTAAAGTTCTAATGAAAGGCGCAGCCCACATACTATTTGTATATGTACTGCAGGGAAATGGCGACTCTGTGGAAATGGCGACTACGACAAGGCGGGAAAACGGCGACTGTGGGTGAACGGCGACTACGACTCCAGGTTAACGACTACGACTCCAGGTTAACGACTACGACTCCAGGTTAACGACTAGACTCCAGGTTAACGACTATGACTCCAGGTTGACGACGACTACGACTCCAGATTAACGACTACGGCTCCAGGTTAACGACTTACGACTCCAGGTTAACGACTACGACTCCAGGTTAACGACTACGACTCCAGGTAAACGGCGGACTAACGACTCCAGGTTAATACCGAACTACGACTCCAGGTTAACGGCGACTACGCCTCCAGGTTAACGGCGACTACGCCTCCAGGTTAACGACGACTACGACTCCAGGTTAACGGACTACGACTCCAGGTTAACGACGATTACGAACCTCCAGATTAACGGCGACTACGCCTCCAGGTTAACGACTACGACTCCAGGTTAACGACTACGACTCCAGGTTAACGGCGACTACGCCTCCAGGTTAACGGCGACTACGCCTCCAGGTTAACGACTACGACTCCAGGTTAACGGCGACTACGACTCCAGGTTAACGACGACTACGCTCCAGGTTAACGGCGACTACGCCTCCAGGTTAACGGCGACTACGACTCCAGGTTAACGGCGACTACGACTCTGGGGAAATGACGACTATGACGACTCCAGGAAAATGACGACTATGACGACTCTAGGTTAAGGTGACTATGACTCAGGTTAACGACTACGACGTCTCCAAGAAAATGGCGACTACGACGACTTCAGGAAAATGGCGGATTGAGGAAAAGGGAGACTCCAGGAAAATGGCGACTACGACGACGCCAGGAAAATGGCGACTACGACGACGCCAGGAAAATGGCGGCTCCAGGAAAATGGCTGCAGTGACTCCAGGAAAATGACGACTCCAGGAAAATGGCGACTACGACTTCAGGAAAATGGCGACTCCAGGAAGATGGCAACTACGGCGACTCCGGGAAAATGGCGGCTCCAGGAAAATGGAGACTCTACGAAAATGGCGACTACTGCGACTCCAGGAAATGGCGACTATGACGACTCCAGAAATGGCGACTATGACGACGACTCCAGGGAAATGGCGACTATGACGACGACTCCAGGGAAATGGCGACTATGACGACGACTCCAGGGAAATGGAAGCCGACGACTCCAAGGAAATGGAAGACTACGACGACTCCAAGGAAATGGAAGACTACGACTCCAGGGAAATGGAAGACTACGACATCCAGGAATGGAAACTACGACGACTCCAGGGAAATGGAAGACTACGACGACTCCAGGGAAATGGAAGACTACGACGACTCCAGGGAAACGATGACAACTCGGGGCGATGGCAACTATGGCGACAACAGGAGACGGCAACTACAGAGCAATCGGGGAAATGTTGATTACAGCGACCCCAGGGAAATGTTGATTACAGCAACTCCAGGGAAATGTGCACCGAGTGACTTAAGAAAACGGCGACTCCAAGGAATCCAGCAAACGGCAACTCCGGGGAAAGGCACATGCATAGGTAGATCTAGTTCCCTAGACTTGATTATAAGAGTTTGGATCACAAGAACAGGAACTCGTGGTACTGGAACCAGGATGACAAAACCAGAATGTTTGTGGGCCAGAACTCGTGCCTGCCTGATTCGTGTGTGTTTGGCTGTTTTTGTTTGTGTGTGTGTGTGTTAAGAGTTAATGTTGTCGGTTGACAGAGCGTTGGACAAGTTTACATCCCAGTGTGTGTGTGTACTTCAGTGTTTGCACGTATTAATTGGACATTTTATTATTACAAGAGAGTAAAGGTTGACAGCACTGAGCAAGTTTTGCATCCCAGGGCTGTTATGTTTTCTTTTTATATACTTTAGTGTTTGCACGTATTACCTGGACATATCCCCTGTTGGGTTGCCGGGGGCTCTGCGCAGTTGGTTGGGCTTTAAACAAAAGTAAGGTACCAAAAATCGGCACTAATAGAATTATTAGTGGTGGTGGTGTTATTTTAGCTGTTCTATTATTCGCTTTTGTACCATGTTCATATTTAGTCAACTGATTTTGCGTTTGTAATTCGGGATACCTTTCCCAAAGGTAGCATGTATTAAGGTTTTGAGAGAAAGGAACAGAAATGGTTTCAGAAAAGATGGACCAACTGTGTATAGATCTATTACATGTCCAAGGTGTCTTGCCTAACGGAAATTTACAGACATGTGGGCGTAATCATTTGTGACCTCCCAGCACGAAATCGGTCTTAACTAGCATTTTGGGTATTTTGAGATACATATCGCTGGAAAGTGTACATTCTGATTATTTTGGTACTTGAATAAAGCTTGTACTAAAATGTAGTTATGTATGTTTAAAGTCATTTAAGTTGTATGACGGCTATTTTGAGAAAACGGCCTCTGAAGTTTTTATGTACTGTCCTACACATTTTCCTTAAATTTATTTGATGGCTTTGGCCCGGTTTGTTTCTAATTTTAGCTGTCATTATCTGAAAGGTGCACCAAAGAGCTTTGTGTCAGTATATTACATGTAAGGTTCGGTACAGGTTACGGTTCGCAATTAAGGACAAAAATAGGTACTTTGGTAAGAAAGTGCATTCTTTCTGCTGCGATCAGTCCATTAAAATACCATTTCAAATTATTTTTTCAAGAAAAAAAATAAGAAAATAAGAAAAAAGGGAACAAACAGCATAATTTCCATGTCTAGTATCACACAACAGAAGGAACAAACAGCATAATTTCCATGTCTAGTATCAAACAACAGAAGGAACAAACAGCATAATTTCCATGTCTAGTATCTAACAACACAATAAGAAAATAGGCAACAAACAGCATAATTTCCATGTCTTGTTTAATATGAGAAAATGACCGATATGAAGTCGGTGTTTATGAACAGTGATAACTGGGGAACAAGCGAGGCAAATCGACGTCTTGGGAAAAAGCGAGAACTCCACAAAAAGTGGCCATGCCATGCGTTAAGGTTACAAAAACATCGGTTAGAGCAAATGTAGGCGCTTAGTGTACATGTACACAATTAGCATTTGATACGAATAGACCCAAGGTCGTTCTTAGAGTTGACTGGCATTAGTGATTTGTACAATGTCGTCCTTAGAGTTGATTAGCATTAGTGATTTGTACAAGGTCGTTCTTAGAGTTGACTGGCATGAATGATTTGTACAAGGTCGTCCTTAGATTTAATTGGCGTTAGTGATTTGTACAAGGTCGTCCTTAGATTTAATTGGCGTTAGTGATTTGTACAAGGTCGTCCTTAGATTTAATTGGCGTTAGTGATTTGTACAAGGTCGTTCTTAAGAGTTGACTGGCATGATTTTTACAAGGTCGTCCTTAGATTTAATTGGCGTTAGTGATTTGTACAAGGTCGTCCTTAGATTTAATTGGCGTTAGTGATTTGTACAAGGTCGTCTCTGATATTTTAATTGGCGTTAGTGATTTGTACATGGTCGTTCTTACAGTTGATTGGCATGAAGATTTGTACAAGGTCGTTCTTACAGTTGATTGGCATGAAAGATTTGTACAAGGTCGTTCTTACAGTTGATTGGCATTGGTCATTTGTACAAGGCCGTTCTTAAGGATTTAATTGGCATTCGGTGATTGTTTTGTACAAACATTATTTGGCTTTTTTCACGCTGTATCTAGCATAGCATGGAAAAAGATAAAATATTAGGTAGATGGGGAGAGTACATTAAAGACCTTTTTGAAGATGACAGAAACGCAGAACACAAGACAGAAGTTTGAAGGACCACCCATAATGAAAGATGAAGTTAGAGCAGCATTGAAAAAGACGAAACCAGGAAAAGCCCCAGGACCAAACATTACCACAGAGATGAAGCCCTGGAGGAATTCGGTATAGAAAAAAGTCCTAAATGAAATTTACGACACTGGAAAAATCCCCAAAGATATGTCAAAATCAATTTTCATTGCACTTCCAAAGAAGACAGGGGCTATAGAATGCGAACTCCATCGCACAATCAGTTTGAGTCATGTAACCAAGATCCTATTAAAAAAATAATCATGACAAGGAATAGAATAGCAGATGAACAATGTGGATTTGTGGAAGGGAAAGGAACTATTAATGTCATATACATCCTAAGAACTATCATAGAGAGGTCAGTCGAGGTGAACAAGGATTTATATTTATGCTTTGTTGACTATACCAAGGCTTTCGATCGGGTTAGACATGAAGAATTGATTCACCAACTAGAAAGACTCAATAGTGATGGAAAAGATCTACGAATAATCAGAAATATGTACTGGGAACAAACGGCTGCAATAAGAATAAATAATATAAGCTCTTTCCAAAACATCAAAAGAGGAGTCAGACAGGGTTTGTTTTATCACCAGATCTGTTTTCACTTTACAGCGAAAACATGAGAAACCTAAAGGAAGACCATGCATTAAAGGTTGGAGGGAAAATGATAAGCAACATTCGATACGCAGATGACATTGTGCTAATTGCAGAAAGTGAAAGGAACCTACAAAACCTTGTGAATATACTTTAAATAGAAAGCAAAGGTAAGGGGTTGGAACTAAACAGCAGGAAGACTGAAGTCATAGTGATCTGTAAAAAACATGAAATCCCCTCATCCAAAATAACAGCAAAAGGCACAACCTTGAGGCAGGTTGACGAGTTTAAATACCTGGGAACGATCATTTCACCAGACGGCAGATGCACATCAGAAGTAGCTGGCAGAATCGGCCAAGCCAAAACATTCAAGATGGAAAGCATTCTTACCAACAAATGCCTATCAGTTAACATCAGGAAGAGAGTTCTGGAATGTTATATAGAACCAATACTGTTGTACGGTTGCGAGGCGTGGACAGTCAACAAGCAAAGCCAGAACAAGATTGAGGCAGCCGAGATGTTAATTCTAAGAAGATTGTTGAGAGTTCCATGGACAGCAAAGAAAACAAACGAGACAGTCTTGATGGAGGCAGACACAAGTAAATCACTCGTAAGGAAGATTAGGAAAAGACGGTCAACATTTATAGGCCAATTTATGAGGAAGGGGGATTTGGAGCACCTGGTCACAACGGGAAAGCTGGAGGGAAAGAGCACCAGGTAGACCCAGGGAGAAAATACTGGACGGACTTGAAGAGGAGGGTGGGGGAGATGCTTGGGGCAATGAGATAGAGATGGCTGGAGGTCCATGGTCGCCAACGCCATGCGGCAGGGCACATGATGATGATGATGAATATACTGTTCGCCAGCAAGTTATGAAAAACAGTATGACCTTCCCATTATCATATAAATTTTCTCAGTGCCGTTCTGATAACGTCAGGTGAATGGCGTTTGTGGTTCCGACAACTGTGCCCGAACAAATGTCGCGCCGAATCTAACGTGAAAAAAGTAATAATAACCACTACTAACCTTAACCCCGTTCTAACCTTAACACATTGTCGTGTTAAAGGGGCTGATGTTTGGTCATGACACAATTGTTGGAACAGTGAAAAAAAGTTTGCAAAACTTCTCGCTTGTTTAAAAAAAAACAACCGCGAATGCCGTAAATTATATTTAATCATCAGGTGCCTTGCAGCACGGCGTTGGCGATTATGGACTTCCATCTGTCTCTCTTGTTGCCTCAAGCATCTCTTCCACCCTCCCTGTCTTCAGCCACACTGCAAGTCCGTCTAGTATCTTCTCCCCAGGTCCACCCGGAGCTCTCCTTCCCCCCATCTTTCCCGTTGTACCAGGTGTTCCAATTCCCTTTTCCTCATAAAATGGCCTATGGATGTTGCCTGCCTTTTAGTAATCTTCTTATGAATGATCTACTTGTGTCTGTCTCCATCAAGACTGTCTCGTTTGTTTTCTTTGCTGTCCATGGAACTCTCAACATCCTTCTTAGAAACCACATCTTGGCTGCCTCAATCTTGTTCAAGGCTTGTTCTGGCTTTGCTTGTTGACTGTCCACGCCTCGCAACCGTACAACAGTATTGGTTCTAAGCTACGCACAAAAAGTTAAGGATCACTATGAGAAAACAGGTGCGTAATAAACTCAGTTCGCTACTGTTATTTATTTCTCAGTCCAGCCAAATTGTTATGAATTCTTGTTCAGCTGTAAGTGGGCGATGTTGTGTTAGTGCGAAAATTGCACGGGATTCTCTACTACTGAGCTTGGCCGCAAACGGAAAAGCGGAAACTTGCGAAAAAGGACCTTGTTTTGGACCGTTCTGCCTGAACACATTGCACAAGCCAGATGGAAAAACCATTATGCACGTGCAAGCACTGCTGTTTGTGTGAGATGCTGTCTCTTGCTTGGCTTTATAAGACATTCCACCAGTAGTAGGCCTGATCTGACAATGCCTCCACGACGAAAATTGAGTGAGTTTGAGAGGGGACGAGCTGTTGCATGGTTCCAAGATGGTGTTCCCAAGCGAGAAGTGGCCAGGCGACTTCAGGTGTCCACCTCGGTCATTGTCAGACTGATTCAACGCTTCACAGCCACTGGGAGGGTCCATGAAAGACGCAGATCTGGTCGACCGAAGAAGACAAACCCACGTGAAGATCGTCTCATTGAACGACAAGCCCTGCAGACAAGAACAGCCTCTTCCAGCATCATTCGAAGGCAGCTGAGGGTGGCTACTAACATCAGCCAGCAGACCATACGGAACCGCCTTCATGGGTTTAACCTCCGTTCTCGTCGCCCAGCTGTACGGCCACGCTTAACTCCAGCCCATAGGGCAGCACGCCGCGCCTTCTGCAGACGTCACGTGAGGTGGACACGTCAGCAATGGTCCCAGGTCCTGTTCAGTGATGAATCACGCTTCACCATGAACCACAACGACGGCCGACTGAGGGTCTGGAGGCGCCCAGGGCAACGCTTTGACACCACTGTCCAAGAAAAGGTGGCCTTTGGTGGAGGTTCTGTAATGGTCTGGGGGGCCTTCAGCCTTCACCACAGAACACCCTTGTATCATGTACAGGGTAACCTGACTGGCCTCTGATACCGGGATGAGATCCTTCGACCGCTGGCTGTGCCTACACTGCAGCAGATGGGACCGACAGCTGTCTACCAGGATGACAACGCTCGCCCCCACAGGGCAAGGGTGGTCACCGACTTCCTGCAGCAGTCTGGAGTCAACAGAATGGAGTGGCCAGCATGCAGTCCCGATCTCAACCCGATTGAGAACCTCTGGGATGAGCTGGATCGCAAAGTGAGGAGCAACCACCCCCCTCCCAGGGATGCCCAACATCTCTACCAGATGCTGCAGGCTGAGTGGCAGGCGTTTCCACAGAGGATCTTCACCAACCTGGTCAACTCGATGAGGACTCGCTGCGTCGAGTGCCAGAACAGCCATGGCGGTTACACGCATTACTGAACTTTTGGGAGCATCAGAATGCCCTGTCTTGTGATTTCAATGACTTTGGGAAATCAAATTTCGATACGTACCCACTTTGATCAAATGTACACACCAAACGATTGCTCGAAATTGAAGGCAATTGTGTATCGTTATCACTAAAGCATGGAATTAAATGTTTGCCAAACTTCAACGCATTGGCTTTCTTATTTTGAATGTTATCTAAGTGAGATATGGACGGCGGTTAGGCGTCCTGATTGTGGTTTGTGTCGATGGATGTTTTCGTCATGGTAGTTTTTGGTTTTCTCACGTGTGGTGGGGTGTGGCAGATGTTTAGGTCAGTTGGCCTTGGGGGTGGTGGTGGGTGAGTACGGGGTGTGGGTGCATTTTCTAATGAAGGCTCTATTGTGTGTGGTTGTGGATGTACGGTTGCGTGGTAAAGACAGACTGCTATTGATTTAAAATTCATTCGTTAAAATATACACAATGATTATTTTATTGTGACTGTATTTCAATTATGGGTTATTTATGAAGCTACTTTTATGACTATTTCTCTGAAAGTTGTAATTAAGCTCCTTTCTGTCAAGTGAGAAATTCGTACTGCATTTAACACTCTTTAAAGAACATTTTCAAGATAGCGTGCAACGTTTACGTTTTGACAAGATATAATGGGATTTCACGTCGTATGACCATGCGTATGGGAAAATGCTTAAATTGAGACTTGGAAGGATTGGTAGTTTTTTTGTTTTGTTTTTTTAATTCATTTTAACCCTTGACTCCCGCACACTGTCCACCAATTGCAAAAACATCCCTTTGACTCCCTCACCGTATCCATCAGCTTCCTGCAGGAAGCTGGAGGTTAGGGTGAGGGAATCATGGTCAAGTTTTTGCTTTGCTAGCATGGTTAACAATGCAGGATTCTGGTGGACAGGTGGTGGTAGTCAACGGGCTAAACGGAGTGTTGTGGGAATTTTTTTAAAAACTGAATTGAAGCTTGAAAGGATTGTACATTTTTTTTTTTTTTTTTTTAGTTAAATGGGTTAATTTGTAGTGAGTGTGCTGTTGGCCATGATGTTATCTAGATGTCGGCTGTTCTATAAGCAATATGAAAATGTAACTGAATTTTCCTGCCTTTCGCTATTTAAGGAAAACATTTTACCTTTTGCGGAGTGTGTGTGTGTGTGGTTGTGTGTGTTTATATTGTCTAGATTGTGTGTGTAGTGTGCACGCGCAGGTGTGTGGTGCGTGCGTGTATGTGTGGTGTGTGTGTAAGACATGTGCGAGATGTGTGCTTTGTTTTGATTTTTTTTGGGGGGTGGGGTTGTTAGAGTGGGATATGGACGGCGGTTACGAGTCCTAATTATTTGTGTATGGGTGTTTTCGTTGTATTTTTTTTTCTTAGGTGTGGTGGGGTGTGGCAGATGTTTAGATCAGTTGGCCTTGGGGGTGGTGGTGGGTGAGTAGGGTGTTTGTGCATTTTCTAATGAAGGCTCTATTGTGTGTGGTTGTGGATGTACGGTTGTGTGGTAAAGACAGACTGCTGTTGATTTAAAATTCATTCGTTAAAATATATACAATGATTATTTTATTGTGACTGTATTTCAGTTATGGGTTATTTATGAAGCTATTTTATGACTATTTCTCTGAAAGTTGTAATTAAGTTCCTTTGTCAAGTGAGAAATTCGTACTGCATTTAACTCTTTAAAGAACATTTTCAAGATATCGTGCAATTCTTACGTTTTTGACAAGATATAATGGGATTTCGCGTCGTATGACCATTCGTATGGGAAAATGCTTAAATTGAGACTTGGAAGGATTAGTCGTTTTTTGTTTGTTTTGTTTTTTCTTTTTTCAATTCTTTTTAACCCTTTGACTCCCGCACACTGTCCACCAATTGCAAAAACGTATCCCTTTGACTCCCTCACCCTATCCATCAGCTTCCTGCGGGAAGCTGGAGGTTAGGGTGAGGGAATCATGGTCAAGTTTTTGCTTTGCTAGCATGGTTAACAATGCAGGATTCTGGTGGACAGGTGATGGTAGTCAACGGGCTAAACGGAGTGCTGTGGAAATTTTATTAAAAACTAATTTGAAACTTGAAAGGATGGTTGTACATTTTTTTCAATTTTTTTTAATTAAATGAGTTAATTTGTAGTGAGCGTGCTGTTGGCCATGTTATCTAGATGTCGGCTGTTATATAATCAATATGAAAATCTAACTGAATTTTGCTGCCTTTCGCTATTTAAGGAAAACATTTTACCCTCTTTTGTGTAGTGTGTGATTGTGTATTTGTGTGTTTATATTGTATGTGTATAGTGTGTGTTGTTGTGTGTGTGTGTGTGTGTGTGTGTGTGTGTGTGGTGTGTGTGTGTGTGTGTGTGTGTGTGTGACATGTGCGAGGTGCGTTTTTTGTTTTGATTTTTTTGGGGGGGGGCGGTTGTTATTGTGTGCATGTGTGTGGTGCGTGTATGTGATTGTGGTGTGTGTGTGTCTGTGTATTTATATTATCTGTGTCTAGTGTGTGAGTGTGTAACGCTCTTTAAAGAATCTTTTAAGACATCATCCAATTTTTACGTTTTTATAGTTATACTGGAATTTCAGCTCGTATGATTATGCGTATGGGAAAATGTTTAAATAAATTGAGACTTGTATGGATTTTTAAAAAAAAAGTTTTTAACCCTTTGACTCCCTTACCCTATCCGCCAATTGCGAAAGCGTATCCCTTTGACTCCCTCACCCTATCCACCAGCTTCCTGCAGGAAGCTGGAGGTTAGGGTGAGGGAGTCACAGGGTTAAGTTTTTGCTTTGCTGGCATGGTTGACAGTGAAGGACGCAGGTGGACAGGCGGTGGTATTCAAAGGGTTAAACGTGGAGTATTGTGGGAATTACTTAAAATAAATATGAATTCCAATTCATTTTCCTGCCTTTGGCAACTTACAGAAAACATTGTCCCGTCTGTTGAGTGTGTGTTGAGTTTTTGTCTTGTTTTTGTGTTTGTGTGCGCGAGCATGCATGTTTTGGGTGCGTACGTGTGTTGGGTGCGTGCGCGAGCGAGCGTGGTGTGGGTGGAAGAGCATGTGTAAGGTGTGTGCTTTTGGAGTTTGTGTGTGTGCGTGGTGGGGGGGGTGGGGTGGAGGACGGTTAATGAGGTATGGACGGCGAATGTGTCCAAGTTATTTGTGTTTATGCGTGTTTTCGTTGCGGGTTTTTTTTTGTTTCTAAGTTCATGGGTGAGGTATTGCGAATGTTTAGGTCAGTTGGGGCCGGCGAGTACGCTGTGTGTGCATTTTCTAATGAAGGCTCTATTGTGTGTGAATGTAGATTTACGGTTGCTTGGCAAGGACAGACTGGTTTAAAATTTATTCGTTAAAAATAAACAAAAATGCCCTTTTGAGGATGCCAGGGGTTTCTTTCAGTATAAATAGTATACCCACCTTCTGGAAATTGTGTGCTAGAAATGCCCTCTTTTCTGTCGCTGTTTTTGTCTTCCACCTTTGCTTTCTGTCATTTCTTCCCATCATTTACTGCTTGCAGGTCCATTCATCTGTACGCGTTCGATCAAGTCTCCTGTACTTTATCTTAGAATTGATTATTGGGTACATGTATTAAATTCATGTTTTGGGTCTGGTACAATGAACTATGCGGAAGCAATTTCAAGTACAGGTCTATTTTTGGTTTAGTGCCCTTATAGTTTAAATTTGTGTTCACGTATATTTTTTAATCCCCTCTGCTCCCCCGTTGGGTTGCCGGGGGCTCTTTCAATATAAATAGTATCCCCACCTTCTGGAAATTCTGCGCTAGAAATTTCCTTTTCTGTCACTCTGTTTCTGCCCTGTTGCCTTGCTTTCTGTCATTTCTACTTATTTTCTGCCTTAATGGTCCATTCACCTGTATTTTTTCGATTAAGTCTTACGTACTTTTTCTTTGGATTGCTGATTGGGTACATGTATTAAGTGCATTTTTGGCTCTAAGAAGGTGAGATATGCGGAAGCAATTTTAGGTAATTTATGCCTGTTTTTGTTTTGGTGCCCTTAAGTATGCTAATATTTGTATTCAGGTGTTTTTTTAAATCTCCCCTGTGCGATAAATCGGATGGAGTGGTCAACGCCGGGGGCATGTCCTTAGATTATGTGCGCGAATGCTTGTATTTCCTGTTGAATTGTGTATGTTTTGAAACGGTTATAGCTCTGATATGCTCTACTGAATCAGCTGGACTTTAACCCTTTTGACTCCCGCACCCTGTACACCAGAATCGTGCATTGCCAACCATGCTAGCAAAACAAAAACTTAACCCTTTGATTCTCACCCTATCCACTAGCTTCCTGCAAGAAGCAGGGTTGGATGGAGTCAGTTTTTGCAGCTGGTGGATAGGGTAAGGGAGCCAAAGGTTTAAACAACGATAAGTGTGTGAGGGAGAGGGCTGTCCAAGTCGAGATGAATTATTGTTTGGGGGAAGATAATTGTGTGTACATGTAAGTAGTTGTAAATACATAGTTCAGTAACACAGCTAAGTGGTTGTAAATACATAGTTGTTCAGTAACACAGCTAAGTGGTTGTAAATACATAGTTGTTCAGTAACACAGCTAAGTGGTTGTAAATACATAGTTGTTCAGTAACACAGCTAAGTGGTTGTAAATACATAGTTGTTCAGTAACACAGCTAAGTAGTTGTAAATACATAGTTGTTCAGTAACACAGCTAAGTGGTTGTAAATACATAGTTGTTCAGTAACACAGCTAAGTGTTGTAAATACATAGTTGTTCAGTAACACAGCTAAGTGTTGTAAATACATAGTTGTTCAGTAACACAGCTAAGTGGTTGTAAATACATAGTTGTTCAGTAACACAGCTAAGTAGTTTAAATACATACATGTTCAGTAACACAGCTAAGTAGTTGTAAATACATAGAGGTTCAGTAACACAGCTAAGTAGTTGTAAATACATAGATGTTCAGTAACACAGCTAAGTAGTTGTAAATACATACTTGTTCAGTAACACAGCTAAGTGGTTGTAAATACATAGTTGTTCAGTAACACAGCTAAGTGGTTGTAAATACATAGTTGTTCAGTAACACAGCTAAGTGGTTGTAAATACATAGTTGTTCAGTAACACAGCTAAATGGTTGTAAATACATATTGTTCAGTAACACAGCTAAGTGGTTGTAAATACATAGTTGTTCAGTAACACAGCTAAGTGTTATAAATACATACATGTTCAGTAACACAGCTAAGTAGTTGTAAATACATAGAGGTTCAGTAACACAGCTAAGTAGTAAATACATGGTTGTTCAGTAACACAGCTAAGTAGTTGTAAATACATACTTGTTCAGTAACACAGCTAAGTGGTTGTAAATACATAGTTGTTCAGTAACACAGCTAAGTGGTTGTAAATACATAGATGTTCAGTAACACAGCTAAGTGGTTGTAAATACATAGATGTTCAGTAACACAGCTAAGTGGTTGTAAATACATAGATGTTCAGTAACACAGCTAAGTGGTTGTAAATACATAGTTGTTCAGTAACACAGCTAAGTGGTTGTAAATATATAGCTGTTCAGTAACACAGCTAAGTGGTTGTAAATACATAGTTGTTCAGTAACACAGCTAAATGGTTGTAAATACACAGATGTTCAGTAACACAGCTAAATGGTTGTAAATACACAGATGTTCAGTAACACAGCTAAATGGTTGTAAATACATAGATGTTCAGTAACAGAGCTAAGTGGTTGTAAATACATAGTTGTTCAGTAACAGAGCTAAGTGGTTGTAAATACATAGTTGTTCAGTAACACAGCTAAATGGTTGTAAATACACAGATGTTCAGTAACACAGCTAAATGGTTGTAAATACATAGTTGTTCAGTAACACAGCTAAATGGTTGTAAATACATAGATGTTCAGTAACACAGCTAAATGGTTGTAAATACATAGATGTTCAGTAACAGAGCTAAGTGGTTGTAAATACACAGATGTTCAGTAACACAGCTAAATGGTTGTAAATACATAGATGTTCAGTAACAGAGCTAAGAGGATGTAAATACAGATGTTCAGTAACACAGCTAAATGGTTGTAAATATACAGATGTTCAGTAACACAGCTAAATGGTTGTAAATATACAGATGTTCAGTAACACAGCTAAATGGTTGTAAATACATAGATGTTCAGTAACACAGCTAAATGGTTGTAAATACATAGATGTTCAGTAACACAGCTAAATGGTTGTAAATACATAGATGTTCAGTAACACAGCTAAATGGTTGTAAATACATAGATGTTCAGTAACACAGCTAAATGGTTGTAAATACATAGATGTTCAGTAACACAGCTAAATGGTTGTAAATACATAGATGTTCAGTAACACAGCTAAATGGTTGTAAATACATAGATGTTCAATAACAGAGCTAAGTGGTTGTAAATACATAGATGTTCAGTAACAGAGCTAAGTGGTTGTAAATACAGATATTCAGTAACACAGCTAAATGGTTGTAAATATACAGATGTTCAGTAACACAGCTAAATGGTTGTAAATACACAGATGTTCAGTAACACAGCTAAATGGTTGTAAATACATAGATGTTCAGTAACACAGCTAAATGGTTGTAAATACATAGTTGTTAAGTAACACATCTAAATGGTTGTAAATACATAGATGTTCAGTAACACAGCTAAGTGGTTGTAAATACATAGATGTTCAATAACACAGCTAAATGGTTGTAAATACACAGATGTTCAGTAACACAGCTAAGTGGATGTAAATACACAGATGTTCAGTAACACAGCTAAGTAGTTGTAAATACATAGATGTTCAGTAACACAGCTAAGTGGTTGTAAATACACAGATGTTCAGTAACACAGCTAAATGGTTGTAAATACATAGGGAAGAGGACAGGGCCCATAATGGAAGCGTGAAACACCATATTTCAGCAAAGATGGAGCTGACAAATGCCGCAGATGACAGCAGACTGATTTCAGCAAGAAAGGGATGACTGGAACTTCTCATGGCCCTCTCTTTAAGTGCCGAATTGTATATAAAGGATAACTCGCTCAGTCATAATTTTCCATAATGCATAATTTTTCAGCCATAGTTGTTTATGATAAGCAACTGCCTCAGTCATAACTAATATTAAGGATAAATGTCCAAGCCATGCTGTACATAAAGGGCATTATCTTAGTCACAACTGTCCATGCCAGATAAAATATCAGCCATGCTGTACATAAAGGGCATTATCTTAGTCACAACTGTCCATGCCAGATAAAATATCAGCCATGCTGTACATAAAGGGCATTATCTTAGTCAACTGTCCATGCCAGATAAAATATCAGCCATGCTGTACATAAAGGGCATTATCTTAGTCACAACTGTCCATGCCAGATAAACTATCAGCCATGCTGTACATAAATGGCATTATCTCGGTCACAACTGTCCATGCCAGATAAAATATCAGCCATGCTGTACATAAAGGGCATTATCTCAGTCACAACTGTCCATGCCAGATAAAATATCAGCCATGACTGTACATAAAGGGCATTATCTTAGTCAACTGTCCATGCCAGATAAAATATCAGCCATGCTGTACATAAAGGGCATTATCTCAGTCACAACTGTCCATGCCAGATAAAATATCGGCCATGACTGTACATAAAGGGCATTATCTTAGTCAACTGTCCACGCAAGATAAAATATCAGCAATGACTGTACATGAAGGGCATTATCTCAGTCACAACTCTCCATGCCAGATAAAATATCAGCCATGACTGTACATGGACTTTATCTCGGTCATAACCATCCATGAAAGATAAATGTCAGCCATGCTGGTACATAAAGGATAATTATCTCAGAACTGTCTGTGAAAGATAACTGTCAGCCATGGTTTATGTGAAGGATAATTGTCTAGGTCATAACTGTCCATGACAGCTAACTATCTCAGCTATGATAGTACATGTACATGAAGGATAATTGCATCAGTCATAAACGTTCATGAAAGATAACGATCTCAGCAATGGTAGTACACGAAGGATAATTATCTCAGTCGTCATAAGTGTCCGTGAAAGATAAATATCAGCCATGCTTGTACATGAAAGGATAATGATCTCATAACTATCCTTGAAAGATAGCCACCACGAAGGATAATGATAGGCAGTCATGGAGGAGCCCTGTGTATAAACATGTCCAAATCTTCAGGACTGGTGAATACGGAACCTGCGGTTCACTGCCATCATCATCGCTATCGACATCATCATCATCTTCATCTTCATCATCACGATGACAGTCTTTGTTGGCTGTAGCTTTCCTGTTGCTGTCTGGAGTTCTGGTTCCCTTGATCTCTTATGGCGACTTCAATGGTCCAAGGACTGCCTAGTTTTTCCTATGACCCTGTCACCTGGAGGTTCAAGGTCACGGACGAAAAGCAGCAGTAACAGTGACAGGGCAGCTGCTGCTGCTGAAGAACCTACACGTGACACAGATAATCAAGATGCTACAAAAACCTATAGACTTATTAGACTAATGTTTGTCTTTATTTTCTTAATCTTAACAATCGTAGTGGCGCCTACCCAGAGTTGAGCGTGCTTTGAGCTCATTGGAAGACTTGAGCCACACAGTCGAGTCTCTTCCTTTTTATGAATGCGTCAGTGAAGGTGTGAGTCAAATTTGCTGACCAACACCGCATGTGTCTGTACCTCTTGGTTCTGGTTGGTGCCAGGTTATACCATGGAACCAACTGTAGATTTCGGCCTTGTCTCGTAGGGTGTCGGTCAGAAATGGAACTCCACAGCATCACTACCATTGTCGTTATCATAACAGTGTGGAAAACTGTCTCACAAACTTATGTTTAGCCTTTTGACTCCCGCATCCTGTCCTCCATTTGCAAAACCTGAAATCTTTGACTCCTGCACCCTATCCACCAATTGTAAAACCTTAAATCTTTGACTCCCTCACCCTGTCCAACTGCAAAACCTTAAATCTGTGACTCCCTCACCCTGTCCAACTGCAAAACCTTAAATCTTTCACTCTCGCACCCTGTCCACCAATTGCAAAACCTTAAAATCTTTGACTCCCGCACCCTGTCCACCAATTGCAAAACCTTAAATCTTTGACTCCCGCACCCTGTCCACCAATTGCAAAACCTTAAATCTGACTCCCGCACCATGTCCACCAATTGCAAAACCTTAAATCTTTCACTCTCGCACCATGTCCACCAATTGCAAAACCTTAAATCTTTCACACTCGCACCCTGTCCACCAATTGCAAAACCTTAAATCTTTGACTCCCGCACCCTGTCCACCAATTGCAAAACCTTAAATCTTTGACTCCCGCACCCTGTCCACCAATTGCAAAACCTTAAATCTTTCACTCTCGCACCCTATCCACCAATTGCAAAACCTTAAATCTTTGACTCCCGCACCCTGTCCACCAATTGCAAAACCTTAAATCTTTCACACTCGCACCCTGTCCACCAATTGCAAAACCTTAAATCTTTGACTCCCGCACCCTGTCCACCAATTGCAAAACCTTAAATCTTTGACTCCCGCACCCTATCCACCAATTGCAAAACCTTAAATCTTTGACTCCCGCACCCTATCCACCAATTGCAAAACCTTAAATCTGACTCCCGCACCCTGTCCACCAATTGCAAAACCTTAAATCTTTGACTCCCGTACCCTGTCCACCAATTGCAAAACCTTAAATCTTTCACTCTCGCACCCTATCCACCAATTGCAAATCTTTGACTCCCTCACCCTATCCACCCCTTCCCGCAGGAAGCTAGTGGATAGGGTGAGGGAGTCGAAGATTCAAGTTTTTGCTTTCTTAGCATGGTTGACAATGTAGGATGCTGGTGGACAGGATGGAAGTCAAAGGTTTAAACTACATTAAGCCTTTGACTCCCACACCCTATCAGCATCCTGCGTTGTCAACCATGCTAGCAAAGCAAACCTTAACCCTTTGACTTATTCACCTTATCCACCAGCTTTCTGCATGAAGCTGGTGGATAGGGTGAGGGAGTCAAAGTTACGTTTTTGCACTTGGTGGATAGGGTGTGGAAGTCAAAGGGTTTATGTATGCATCCAGCTTACTTTACTTTTTTCCTTTGCCTATACCGTGAGGCGATGTGGGTAAACACAATTATCTGTCTGTGGCGAGGCGGGAGGCTTTCAGTAAGCGACATGTGCGTGCCCAATGTTTCTGCCATCATGTCGCTCCTGTGGAGCCTTGGTATCCTTCTGGCTCTGGTGTTGGTATACCTGGAGTTGTATGTGTGCTGGACTGGTTTGTTGGTAGGCATCCTTATAACATGTCCACATCACTTGATTTTCTGTCTTTCTGTGTGATGTGGGGAACATCCTTATAACATGTCCACATCACTTGATTTTCTGTCTTTCTGTGTGTTGTGGGGAACATCCTTATTACATGTCCACATCACTTGATTTTCTGTCTTTCTGTGTGATGTGGGGAACATCCTTATTACATGTCCACATCACTTGATTTTCTGTCTTTCTGTGTGTTGTGGGGAACATCCTTATAACATGTCTATATCACTTTATTTTCTGTCTTTCTGTGTGTTGTGGGGAACATCCTTATTACATGTCCACATCACTTGATTTTCTGTCTTTTGTGTGATGGGGAACATCCTTATAACATGTCCAC
>JAPXFY010000028.1:6480905-6498405 GCA_030674185.1 Monoplex corrugatus
CTGGTAAGTCAAACCCCACCCTATATCTATCAGCTGACAGGTACCCTGGTAGGATCAAACTCCCTCATTTATCTACCAGATGACAGGTACCCTGGTAGGATCAAACTCCAGACCTGGTTGGTTGGAAGTCTGACATGTGATCCATCTGACTGTGGCGCCGGTCATGAGACAGATTCAGGGCAAGGTCCCAGATGTCCTTGGTCTAATCCTCCTAAAATCTCCACCTGTGGGTAAATTGTGGACATTCTTGCCATCTATAGAGCTTGGGAGGTGATTGTCCGGACAGTGTCGAGACACTGGTGCTCCAGGTCCAATCCGCAACTATGTGGCGTTTCTTGTTAACCTTCTGTGCAGACCTGCCAGTGCCTGGAATCCCTTCATGTGTATATATACGAATGCTAGAATATCAAACATGCTCGTTAAAGATCCCACGAGTCATGACGGTGGCTGGCTTACGGAGACATGAAAACTGTTTACCCACAAAGCATGCACGCCCACCAAAGACACAGATGTGCAGCAATATATGTAACGTGATCAGCCCGCCTAGCAGCTCGAGTTCTGCACGTTCCACTAAAGCACAACAACAAAAGCAACAATATCAAAATAAATCTTCAAGTGTGTACAAAAAGTCTCTATACATCTCTACAACAGAGTGTAAAAGAACCATTTATAACCCTCCAAACATACAAGAACCATTTATAACACCCAACATACAAGAACCATTTATAACACTCCAACATACAAGAACCATTTATAACACCCAACATACAAGAACCGTTTATAACACCCAACATACAAGAACCATTTATAACACTCCAACATACATAAACCATTTATAACACTCCAACATACAAAACCGTTTATAACACTCCAACATACAAGAACCATTTATAACACTCCAACATACAAGAACCATTTATAACGCTCCAACATACAAAACCGTTTATAACACTCCAACATACAAGAACCGTTTTATAACACTCCAACATACAAGAACCGTTTATAACACTCCAACATACAAGAACCGTTTATAACCTCCAACATACAAGAACCATTTATAACCCTCCAACATACAAGAACCATTTATAACCTCCAACATACAAGAACCATTTATAACAATCCAACATACAAGAACCATTTAAACACTCCAATATACAAGAACCATTTATAACAATCCAACATACAAGAACCATTTAAACACCCAATATACAAGAACCATTTATAACAATCCAACATACAAGAACCGTTTAACACTCCAATATACAAGAACCTTTTATAACAATCCAACATACAAGAACTGTTTATAACACTCCAACATACAAGAACCATTTATAACACTCCAACATACAAGAACCATTTATAACACTCCAACATACAAGAACCATTTATAACACTCCAACATACAAGAACCATTTATAACACTCCAACATACAAGAACCATTTAAACACTCCAATATACAAGAACCATTTATAACACTCCAACATACAAGAACCATTTATAACCCTCCAACATACAAGAACCGTTTATAACACTCCAACATACAAGAACCGTTTATAACACTCCAACATACAAGAACCATTTATAACACTCCAACATACAAGAACTGTTTATAACACTCCAACATACAAGAACCGTTTATAACACTCCAACATACAAGAACCATTTAAAAACCCACATCGACCAAAACATACATACAAGAACCGTTTATAACACTCCAACATACAAGAACCGTTTATAACACTCCAACATACAAGAACCGTTTATAACACTCCAACATACAAGAACCGTTTATAACACTCCAACATACAAGAAATTCATAACCCCCAACATACAAGAACCATTCACAACCCTAACCCTAACCATACAGACTCACCCGCCAAAACAGCACCGACAAACAAGGCAGGCAGGGTCACTCCATACACGGGCAGAAGGCCCATCACCATGGCGAAGGCCGCTTGGCAACAGAAGGCTGTATGCAGCAGATGGTCTGGGATAAAGCTGAAGAGGAAGCCCCCGACCAGGCGGCTGACGATGATGGCCAAGCCGTAAGCTGTGTAAAGCCGGGGTACGTGTTTGTCGGGCACCCCCACGCTCTGCACGTAGGCCACGTAGAGGATGGCGTTGATGGCCTGACGGACCACAGCAGGACTGGTTGAGGAACATCACCCACATGAACTGCCGGCACAGCAGTCCTTTTAACCGCTCTGGAAAACTAACAACACGGGTTTTATGTTTGTATATGCATATGTATATGTATATATATATGTATATTATATATATATATGTATAGGTATATGTATATGTACATGTGTTTGTATAATTATGTACATGTATATGGTTTTTTTGCTTGTTGTTAGTTTGAGATTGTGTGTGTGAGAGAGAGAGAGAGAGAGAGAGAGAGAGAGAGGAGAGTGGTGTGTGTGTGTGTGTGTGTGTGTGTGTGTGTGCGCGTGTCATATGGAGACAGACAGACTGACAGACAGACAGACAGACAGAGCTGTATATACATCTTTTTTTCTGTTAGTTTGAGAGAGTTTGTGTATATGTCGTGTGTGCATGCGTGCGTGCGTGTGTGTGTATGCGCGCGTGTGTGTGTGTGTTTAGTGTGTAGTCTACATGTGCATTTTTAACACAAACGGTTCACTGTGAGAAATTCAGGCTGCTCTTTCTATGGCAAGAACCCGTTGCCACAGTACGGCGCCACTTTTTCTGTATCCCCCCCCCCCCCCCTTCATTTGCGTGTATTGTTGTTTTACATGTGCAAGTAAACTTGTCTGCAGAAATTTGGCAATGACAACGCCTTTACTGCCATAGGATGTTTAACGTGTCCTAAGTGCATGTGGCTTGTAGAACATCTCTTTATCGTCTCATCTGAAAGCCTAGCACCCATTCCTTTTCACCACAACCAAGTGACCACCCCCACCGTCAGATTCATTCACAAAATGGACACAGAACGGTGAGCTAGTCTAATAATCTCCCTTTTATACAAAATCTTAAACAAGTGTGACTGCTCGCGTTCGTATTCTTCTTATGTGTTTTTTCTGGTTCCCTTTTGTACAGTTATCAAGACTCCCCCCCCCCCCCCCCACCCACCCCGTGGGGATGCCGGGGGCTCTTTCAGGATAAATAGTATCCCCATCATCATCATCGTCATCAGGTGCCCTGCCGCGTGGCGTTGGCGATCATGGACTTCCATCTGTCTCTATCTCTTGTTGCCCCAAGCATCTCCTCCACCCCCCTCGTCTTCAGGTGCTCCAAATCCCCCTTCCTCATAAAATGGCCTATAACTGTTGCCTGTCTTTTCCTAATCCAAATCCCCCTTCCTCATAAAATGGCCTATAACTGTTGCCTTCTTTTCCTAATCTTCCTTATGAGTGATCTAATTGTGTCTGCCTCCATCAAGACTGTCTCTGTTTTCTTTGCTGTCCATGGAACTCACAACATTCTTCTTAGAAACCACATCTCGGCTGCCTCAGTCTTGTTCTGGCTTTGCTTGTTGACTGTCCACGCCTCACATCCGTTACAACAGTATTGGTTCTATATAACATTCAAGAACTCTCTTCCTGATGTTAATTGATAGGCATTTGTTGGTAAGAATGCTTGCAATCTTGTTGAATGCTGTTTTGGCTTGGCCAATTCTGCCAGCTATTTCCGATGTGCATCTGCCGTCTGATGAAATGACCGTTCCCAGGTATTTGAACTTATTAACCTGTCATTTGAACTTATTAACCTGTGTCAAGGTGTGCCATTTGCTGTTATTTTGCATGAGGGGTTTTCATGTTTTTAACTGATCACCATGACTTCAGTCTTCCTGCTGTTTAGTTCCAACCCCTTACCTTTGCTTTCTATTTCAAGTATATTCACAAGATTTTGTAGGTCCCTTTCATTTTCTGCAATTAGCACGGTGTCATCTGCATACCGAAAGTTGTTATCATTTTTTCTCCAACCTTTAATCCAGGGTTGTCTTCTAGGTTTCTCATGATGTTTTCGCTATATAGTGAAAACAGATCTGGTGACAAAACACAACCCTGTCTGATTCCTCTTTTGATGTTTTGGAAAGAGCTTATATTGTTTTCTATTCTCATTGCAGTTGTTTGTTCCCAGTACATATTTCTGATTATTCGTAGATCTTTTCCATCAACATTGAGTCTCTCCAGTTGGTTGATCAATTCTTCATGTTTTACCCGATCGAAAACCTTGGTATAGTCAACAAAGCATAAATACAAATCCTTATTCATCTCAATTGACCTCTCTATGGTAGTTCTTAGGATGTATATGGCATTAATAGTTCCTTTCCTTTCCACAAATCTTCTGCTATTTCTCTTTTGATTCTATTTCTTGTCCTCATCATGATTATTCTTAACAGGATTTTTGTTACATTACTCATCAAACTGATAGTATCCCCACCTTCTGGAAATTCTCTGCTAAAGTATATCCTCTTTTCTGTCACTCTCTTTTTTCTGCCTTGTTCCTTTGCTTTCTGTCATTGTCAAAAATTCCTGAAAATGTGATATTTACAAACCTCCAAAAACACGTTTTAAATAGCGTCAAAGCTTCTATGGACACTAAGGTGACACAAAAATGGGACCAAAAAGAAGAAAAAAGGTCAGCACAACAGAAATTGCCTTATTTCGATAATCCTTTAAAAAAAATGCTGCTTGTCTAAGAATCAAACTCACGTCAAACTGTCACTTTCTGCACTCAGTCCTCCGGCATCTAATGGCATGTCACTGAATAACACACTTCCGTGTTCACATAGCGTCATCTTTGACCCCATCATGGCCCACAGCTCTGACCTTGTCACCTCAACCCCCAGACTCGACAATGACCATATCTTGTTTTCCATGAACGACGTTGACCACCTTTTGACCTTGGAGTAAATCTGTGACCCCAGCTTCACCTCTAGGCTGGACCTCGATCTTCTGTCCTCCCGGTCCGAGCTTGAGCCTGATTTGGCCTCCGAATCCCTCCTTGACCTTGTCATGACATCTGTCTCTATCTGTTGTCGGTCACCGCGGGCAATACGAGTGTCAGCATCCTGTACGATCTGTAAGGTCTTTAGTGCAGGTCCTCTCTGGAAGGCTGCTTGTGACCTTGGGAGTTGTGTGGGAAAAACATGGCTGCAAAAACACAGATCTGGAAGAAGACAGCGCAAGACGTTTAAGTGCTGTGATTTTTATGTCTTCCATCTCCATAATAGTAGGTACCGGCAGGCAAAATTAGGATAAACATGAAGAGCTTAGTCTTCATACTGTTCATATAGAACTTTTTGATAGAAACAAAATGAAAAAAAAAAGTAACGTTCTATCTTTCTTTCCTGAGATAATGACGTTTTAAGATGACATCTTTAACGTAACACGCAAAAACAGTATGGAAAGCTGTTTTTGATTATGTGTATTAAAAAAACAACAACAACTAGAGATTTCATTTTAAAATATTGGATTCTTTGTAATACAAGGTTACATGAAAACAGAAAAGCAGGAGATTTACTCAGTTACAAAGAGAGTTATAAGGGAGCAAAAATGGCAAAATGCGTATTTTACGTAAGTTCAAATTAGCACGGCAGGGTATGTTTACAGGTTCATATCTTGGAGAAGATGTGCTTTAATTGCAACTTGTGTTTGTACTTTAGTACAACTGTCTGTATATAGACTTAGTCTAATTTTTTTGAGGCTCAAGAATAGCCACATTTGTTTGTTATAGAGATCAAAACTTCATGAAATTGCCAAAATCGCCTGTGGCGGAGGCACCAAGCTGACATAGGAGTACAAACGACTGTAACTTTTGAACCAGTTGGATTGACTTCATATTTGGACACAATACACAGAATGCTGTCCTCTTTTACACTATTTACTTGTGTTCAAATCAGAATAAATACCCAAATTTCATGAGCCAAATGTGAAGTTATGCTAGTCACATCATGACAGATGGCCATTATAAAAGCAAGAACCTGAATTTTAAGCTTGCCTACTTTCTAGCGATATATACTTATGTCCACTCTGTATTGATGAAGTGTGTCAGTGTTTATGCTATACTTATAAAAAATGATTTCATGAACAAATGTCAAGGTTCCAAAGGAACCAGTGTTGAAAAGGGACTGTACGATTTGTGTTGACACAACAGGCATAGAGTTGTACTAATACTAGACTAGAGTATTAGTAATACATGTGGTACTAGTTTGCTTTTTTATTTAACAAAACAGGGTCCATGTAAAGCCTGAATTTGGGTTTAATTTCATCCAAGTTGGCCAAATTCCAGGTTCCTCTGCTGGTTGATGAAGGGACCAATTCTATATCTGACGAAATGATGTACTTTCTGTGGACTACATCATGTTCTTCTCACCTAAAAAGGCTTATCTTCCTTCTTTCGTAGAGAACTTATGTCTTTAAGAAGACCAAAAGACTGAGGCACAAAAGACAACACCGGATTTCCTGAAAGAAGCTGTGAACGTGAAAGTCCAGTCTCTTCAAGGAAAGGGTCTAACACTGTTATCAGCACAGTCTGAGAAAGAAAACTGTTCTCTGAGATGGGTGTGTAGTCTTCAACTTTGTCTCAGTTTTGATGGAGATAGCCTAGTCTGGAAATTTCAGCAGACGAAAACAGTTGCTAGAGAAACTGTACGCCTCATCAAATGGCTTGTTGCCCTGCTCCATCAGCAGCATCACCTGGTGACATAGAGGAAGACAGTCTCAGTTACTTTTATTGTATGTGTATAGATCTAGATGGAGAGAGATCTAATTTGTACTGCATGTGTGTCTTCACAAGTATTGGAAAAGAAATGACTTATTAATACAAGACTGACAATCTTTGGTGTTCATGAGCTGCAAGTCCCACATGTTCTCATTAATGGCTCCTAACACTTAACAGCCAAGTAGGAAGTCATATCCATTTTTGGATTTTGGGATCAGTAATATGTAGGGCCTATATATCTTCTACATGATTTGATCTCCTGCATGCCTACACATGAAGGTGGTCTGGCACTAACAGGTCTGCAGTTAAGTTCACCTTGGAGATGGGAAATATCTCCACCTTTCAGTATTTACCCATCAGACCCAGACAGGATCCAAACCGTAGATACTCCTGTAAAGTTTTGACGCTCTGACTACCTGGTAGCCTACTTGATTATCATACCCATCATATGCAATCAATGCTTAAATAAATAAGTGTTTCAGTAAATGTAATAGAAGGACAGAAAGGGGAAATGAGATAGCTGAATGTTTTTAACCTATTGATACTACAGATAAAAATTTGATGAAAATCAACCCATAAACAGCCAGATCTCTCTCCTGACGGTAAAACAATGTCTTTTCCTGCACATACTTCTGCTCAGTCTTCTTCATATGACACACTGTCCCATTTTGAATGATGATACATTGTCCCATTTTGAATGATGATACATTGTCCCATTTTGAATGATGATACATTGTCCCATTTTGAATGATGATACATTGCCCCATTTTGAATGATGATACATTGTCCCATTTTGAATATAAAAAAATGGAGATGTTTGCAAATTCATGTATGTGCACTTGTCATAATTTTACTTTTTGCAATCCACACTATATTTCCCCACGTCCTCATTTTATTTTATACCCTGCCTCACCCTCTGCCCTTCTGGAAACATCATACTACATTTATTTAGTTTACAAACCTGCAGAAGCAAAGTGTTGTCCAGTGTCACCTGTGGGAGATTCAGACGACAGCCTTTTCCACTTGCCAGAAAAAACTGACTTCAGTTTGAGGAACTGATCATTTTCTGCAATAAACGAGACAAAACACTACTCTGATTTATACTTCCGTCTGATGCACACACAAACACCAACACCCACAAACACACACGCGCTTCTCAAATTATGTACAAGTCACAAACAATCTATCAGAGTGGCACAATTCATTAAAATACCAACAAACATAACACATACACATACACAGTACCTAATACTGAAATGCATGTCTAGTATAGCACTGTTTGCATGTGCAGGCATACACACACACACACAACACACACAGACACACACACAGACACACACACACACACACACACACACACACATTCACTCACACACACACACAAACACAACGCCTACAGGCATGTAATACACACACTGTATCCAACAACAGTTGCATCTCTTGATTTACAGAAATAGTAGGTCTTATATAAAAAAAAAAATCATGTTTACTTTGTAAACAATCATTCATAAAAAAAAATTCTGATTCTAAGATATCTTATACATTATCATGTTTACTTTGTAAACAATCATTCATTAAAAAAAATCAGATTCTAAGACTTTTTATATAACTTTTTAAAGAAATTATTCATCACTGATCTTATATAGATCTGTATAATCATGTTTGATCTATACACATTCATAAAAAAAGATTCAGATTCTAAGACTTTTTGTATAACTTTTTGAAGAAATTGTTCATCACTGATCTTATATAGATCTATATAATCATGTTTGATCTGTAAACATTCATAAAAATAATTCAGATTATAAGACTTTTACTTATAACTTTTAAAGGAAATTATTCATCGCTGACAGTCAATATTTTTGGAAAAGACGAACTTAAGTTGCCTGGCTTTCTCTCTTCTGAGAAAACATGTGCTGGTTTGTGATTGAAATGATTTTTGCCAGTTCTGATCAAATAGCTTTAAATCTATTCATCTAATCCCACAGCAGAGTAAAACTTACTCATAAGATGAAAAAATGTGATTTAATTCATACATACTTACCGACATGTATAGTACTCGAATTTCATCAAAAACTGACGGCACAGAATCGAAAGTACTCGACGTCATCTTGGTTTGAGATCGACAGACGATGGAAGTCGGTACTCATTCAAACTGATAAATGTCTATTCGCGACAGCGTATGAATGTGACTGTAACCATGCGCACTCGAAAGAGTATTCATTGTTTTATATTTTCACCTGAAGATGCCATATTTTCAAGATTCGTGTTCGTCAGAATTCAAATTTTTAGAACACCGTGCGTACAAAAGGGTTAATATCTTGCAAATGGTTAATCAATCAGACTGGCTGTTTGGTATTCAATTTCCTCATGGCCTGACCGACATTTTGATACTACGTACAGCTATGCAGTGCGAGTGTCGTGCGTGGACTTTCAGTTGTTGAAAAAGCGAGTGTCAGTTTGGGGCTTCACTCGGCCTCGACCAAAAAGCGGCACAACACGCGGAAAGCGATCTCACACACGGCTCGTATTTTATCATCGTCCATTCACCACACACACTCAGTAATAACAAGAATACACTCGACTGAAAGAAGAGAAATCAATCTTTATTTTCCTCATAATGGTTTAAAGAAGTAGCGATGTGACAGCTGAATATGCGTTTGATAAAAATAAAAAAAATCGTCAATTTTTCACAATGATGTCAGCAAAATGACGTGCCTGCCGGTACTTAATAATAGCAAATTAGTTCATATTTTGAATAATAATAACAATAATAGGGAATAAGAAGATGGCGTTGATAATAATAATGATAATAATAATGATTGTGATGATGATGATATTGATAATAACATCAATGTTGCTGTTGCTGCTGCTGCTGCTGCTGCTGCTCGTACTACTATTACTACCACTACATGCTGAAAAGAAGAAGAAGGACAAGAAGAAAAGAAAGAGAAGAACAAAAACAAAAAGAAGAAAGAAGAAAAAGGACGAAAAAAAGAAGAAGAAGATGAAGAAGAAGAAAATGGACGTGAAGAAGAAGAAGGGGAAGAAGAAGAAGAAGGGGAAGAGGATGAAGAAGAAGGACAAGAAGAAGAAGAAGGGGAAGAAGAAGAAGAAGAAGGACAAGAAGAAGAAGAAGAAAAGAGGAAGAGGTAGAAGAAGAAGAAGATGATGATGATGATGATAATGATAATGATGATGAGGAGGAGGAGGAGGAGGAAAAAGAAGAAAATGAATAAGAAGGAGGAGAAGAAGAAAAAGGAGAATACGAGAAAGAACAATAACAGCAACAAACAGAGACAATGATACTTTATATTCCTTTGGTAAATGTTCTTCACTTAATTAAAGTAAAAAATTTTCAAACTTGCTGTTGCTAATCTACATCAATATATATTTCTTTGTAACAACAGAAAAATACATCAGAAAATCTATAACAAAAGACAAAAACAAAAAAAAATCAAGAAAAAATACAAGGAAGATGCAGATGAATTGAAACTGAAGTTTGTTCAAAATGAATTCTATGAAATCGGACAATCCCATAAGTTCTGTGCCGAAATCTGCTAGCTTTCTGAACGACGCCTTCAGCCGACTCAAAACGTTATACACTGGCAAGATCTTGAAATAAGGGAGGGATGAAAGGACCTACGAAACACTAAGCTGACACCACCAGAATGATCATCATCATCATCATCAGTGCCCTACCGCATGGCGTTAGCGACCATGGACTTCCATCCATCTCTATCTCTTGTTGCCCCTAGCATCTCCCCCACCCTCCCCATCCCCAGCCACTCTGCAAGTCCGTCCAGCATTCTCTCCCTGGGTCTACCTGGTGCTCTCTTTCCCCCCAGCTTTCCCGTTGTGACCAAGTGCTCCAAATCCCCCTTCCTCATAAAATGGCCTATAAATGTTGCCTGTCTTTTCCTAATCTTCCTTATGAGTGATCTACTTGTGTCTGCCTCCATCAAGACTGTGTCGTTTGTTTTCTTTGCCGTCCATGGAACTCTCAACATTCTTCTTAGAAACCACATCTCAGCTGCCTCAATCTTGTTCTGGCTTTGCTTGCTGACTGTCCATGCCTCGCATCCATACAACAGTATTGGTTCTATATAACATTCAAGGACTCTCTTTCTGATGTTAATTGATAGGCATTTGTTGGTAAGAATGCTTGTCATCTTCTTGAATGCTGTTTTGGCTTGGCCGATTCTGCCGGCTATTTCCGATGTGCATCTGCCGTCTGATGAAATGACTGTTCCCAGGTATTTGAACTTATTAATTTAACCTGTGTCAAGGTTGTGCCATTTGCTGTTATTTTGCATGAGGGGTTTTCATTTTTTTACTGATCACCATGACTTCAGTCTTCCTGCTGTTTAGTTCCAACCCCTTATCTTTGCTTTCTATTTCAAGTATATTCACAAGGTTTTGTAGGTCCCTTTCATTTTCTGCAATTAGCACGGTGTCATCTGCGTACCGAATGTTGTTTATCATTTTTTTCTCCATCCTTTAATCCAGGGTCTTCTTCTAGGTTTCTCATGATGTTTTCGCTGTATAGTGAAAACAGATCTGGTGACAAAACACAACCCTGTCTGACTCCTCTTTTGATGTTTTGGAAAGAGCTTATATTGTTTTCTATTCTCATTGCAGTTGTTAGTTCCTAGTACATATTTCTGATTATTCGTAGATCTTTTCCATCAGCATTGAGTCTCTCTAGCTGGTTGATCAATTCTTCGTGTCGTACCCGATCGAAAGCCTTGGTATAGTCAACAAAGCATACATACAAATCCTTATTCATCTCAATTGAATGATGGAATCATTTAGATGGGCAATGAACAGTCCAGTGGACCTATCAAACACTAAGCTGACACCACCAGAATGATGGAAACAATAAGATGGACAGCCAACAGGCCAGTGGACCTATCAAACACTAAGCTGACAACAGCAGAATGATGGAAACATTCAGATGGGCAGTGAACAGTCCAGTGGACCTATCAAACACTAAGCTGATAGGTCCACTGGCCTGTTCACTGCCCATTTGAATGTTTCCATCATTCTGGTGGTGTCAGCTTACTGTTTCATAGGTCCACTGGCCTGTTCACTGCCCATCTTAATGTTTCCATCATTCTGGTGGTGTCAGCTTAGTGTTTGATAGGTCCACTGGCCTGTTCACTGCACATCTGAATGTTTCCATCATTCTGGTGGAGTCAGCTTAGTGTTTGATAGGTCCACTGGCCTGTTCACTGCCCATCTGAATGTTTCCATCATTCTGGTGGTGTCAGCTTACTGTTTCATAGGTCCACTGGCCTGTTGGCTGCCCATCTTAATGTTTCCATCATTCTGGTGATGTCAGCTTACTGTTTCATAGGTCCACTGGCCTGTTCACTGCCCATCTTAATGTTTCCATCATTCTGGTGGTGTCAGCTTAGTGTTTGATAGGTCCACTGGATTGTTCACTGCCCATCTGAATGTTTCCATCATTCTGGTGGTGTCAGCTTAGAGTTTGATAGGTCCACTGGCCTGTTCACTGCCCATCTGAATGTTTCGATCATTCTGGTGGTGTCAGCTTGCTGTTTCATAGGTCCACTGGTCTGTTCACTGTCCATCTGAATGTTTCCATCATTCTGGTGGTGTCAGCTTAGTGTTTCATTGGTCCACTGGCCTGTTCACTGCCCATCTTAATGTTTCCATCATTCTGGTGATGTCAACTTAGTGTTTGATAGGTCCACTGGCCTGTTCACTGCCCATCTTAATGTTTCCATCATTCTGGTCGTGTCAGCTTACTGTTTTATAGGTCCACTGGCCTGTTGTCTGCCCATCTTAGTGTTTCCATCATTCTGGTGGTGTCAGCGTAGTGTTTGATAGGTCCACTGGCCTGTTGGCTGTCCATCTGAATGTTTCCATCATTCTGGTGGTGTCAGCTTACTGTTTCATAGGTCCACTGGCCTGTTCACTGCCCATCTTAATGTTTCATCATTCTGGTGGTGTCAGCTTACTGTTTCATAGGTCCACTGGCCTGTTCACTGCCCATCTGAATGTTTCCATCATTCTGGTGGTGTCAGCTTACTGTTTCATAGGTCCACTGGTCTGTTCACTGCACATCTGAATGTTTCCATCATTCTGGTGGTGTCAGCTTACTGTTTCGTAGGTCCACTGGCCTGTTCACTGCCCATCTGAATGTTTCGATCATTCTGGTGGTGTCAGCTTACTGTTTCATAGGTCCACTGGCCTTTTGGCTGCCCATCTGAATGTTTCCATCATTCTGGTGATGTCAGTTTACTGTTTGATAGGTCCACTGGCCTGTTCACTGACCATCTTAGTGTTTCCATCATTCTGGTGGTGTCAGCTTACTGTTTCATAGTCCACTGGCCTGTTCACTGCCCATCTGAATGTTTCCATCATTATGGTGGTGTCAGCTTACTGTTTGATAGGTCCACTGGCCTGTTCACTGCCCATCTAAATGTTTCCATCATTCTGGTGGTGTCAGCTTAATGTTTCATAGGTCCACTGGCCTGTTGGTGCCCATCTTAATCCTTACATCATTCTGGTGGTGTCAGCTTAGTGTTTGATAGGTCCACTGCCCATCTTAATTCTTACATCATTCTGGTGGTGTCAGCTTAGTGTTTTATAGGTCCACTGCCCATCTTAATGTTTCCATCATTCTGGTGGTGTCAGCTTAGTGTTTGATAGGTCCACTGGCCTGTTGGCTGCCCATCTTAATCCTTACATCATTCTGGTGGTGTCAGCTTAGTGTTTGATAGGTCCACTGCCCATCTTAATCCTTACATCATTCTGGTGATGTCAGCTTAGTGTTTTATAGGTCCACTGCCCATCTTAATGTTTCCATCATTCTGATGGTGTCAGCTTAGTGTTTGATAGGTCCACTGCCCATCTTAATCCTTACATCATTCTGGTGGTGTCAGCTTAATGTTTGATAGGTCCACTGCCCATCTTAATCCTTACATCATTCTGGTGGTGTCAGCTTAATGTTTGATAGGTCCCTTCTCCCCTTTCCCCGTTCCAGGACCTTGCTAGCGAACAGGGTTTTGTGCAGGCTCAGGAAATCTGTCAGATGATTGCTGGCGGATTTGGGCAGAACGTATGTGGAGCTGTGTGAGTGTGGTGAATCTCTCTTGAAATAACTCCAGTAATATAGTGCAGCCTGGAGAAATCAAGCTGTTACGCGAACTGACCACATTCCACTAAACTGTTGCACAGTCTGCGTCATTTAGGGGTGCATAGCTGGGTGTGTCTATGTTTCCATTAGCCAGCCACTGACATGACTTACAGGGCCTGAGTTCCCTACTGCAACCTGAGGTTAGCTAGTCCATAGTAATGGATGAAAAGCGAACGTGGTAGCCTGCTGACAGCTCCGCACATAGCTTTTACCTTTTTTTTTTTTTTTTTTTTTGGGTTTTTTTTTTTTTTTTTTGTGCAGGCTAATGAGTAGGGTTGGGGGTTGTCATTTTGTAGTGTGAATGTGAGTAATCTCGTGATAAAGAAATAGGAAACAGAATAGGGTTTTTTTTTGTTTTTTTTAAAGCAGACTATGGTACCCATCACTCATCATCATAATCGTCATCACCGAACCTTACCTGAGCCACAACACAAGCAAACATGGCCATAGCGTATCGCCAGCCGTAGGCATCGATCAGCCAATGCAGCAGGTAGGGACCTAGCAGCATACCCACCCCGGGGGCCGCTAAGACGATTCCGTAGGCCAATGTGCTGTACTTGCGGAAATAGGCGCTGGTCACAGTCAGGGAGGGCGTGAAGCATAATCCTGATCCTATTCCTGGTGGACAGGTGAACAATCCTGATTTTATCCCAGGTAAAGCAAAGAACAATCCTGATCCTATCCCTGGTAAACCAAGCACAGTCTCGGTCCTATACTTGGACAAAGAACAATCTTGATCCTACACCTGAACAAAGAACAATCCTGATCCTATACCTGAAGAAAGAACAATCCTGATCTTATATCTGGACAAAGACCCATCCTGATCCTATACTTGGACGAAGAACAATTTTTGATCCCATATCCAGACAAAGAACAATCCTACTTCTTTTTCTTCTTCGTCTTCTCTTTCAGGTAAAGGCAGACATGGGCACTAAACCCATGGAAGCCTCTTTGCCACAGTGGCGGCTCACAGTTGGGGCCGAACAAAGCGTGTTACTCAATGCCGTGTCGGTGCCTCGGAACAATCGCATTACACCCCATCTTCTGTCACCATACGTTACTCTCGCTCTATCATGCCGTGTGCATGGACGACGGACGGATCCCCAAAGACCTCCTCTACGGAGAACTGGTGCAGGGAAAACGTCCCACAGGCAGACCACAGCTGCGATTCAAAGACGTGTGCAAGAGGGACCTCAAAGCCTTGAACATCGACAAGGACAACTGGGAAGCAACAACCCTCGAACGGTCAGCCTGGAGACATGACTGTGCAGAAAGGTCTCTCCAAGTTCGAAGAGACACTCGCTCAGCGGCACGAGGAAAAGAGAACGAGAAGAAAGGCTGCAGCCCAGGCAGACAGACCAGCGTCAGACTTCATCTGTGCCCTCTGCCACAGGGACTGTCATTCCCGCGTCGGACTGGCCAGCCACACCCGACGCTGCACCAGAATAAACACCCAGAGCGCAACTCCATAGTCTTCCGAGACTGAAGGACGCCTATATATATATATATATATCATGTTCAACATCCCACTTTTCTCTGTTTATCCTCGCTTTAACAATTTCACTAGTCACAGGGATCATATTTTGGTGCTTTCTCGAGCCGTCCTTTGCAAGTTCCTCAGCTTTCTCCTTTCCTTCAATGTCAGCATGGGCTGGTATCCACATAACTGTTATCGTTGAGTCGACTCTGGGCATGACATGTCTGATTTCGTTCAGCCAGTAGCTGGTATCGTTCCAGTCGTTGTTTGCCATCGCATTGACGAATGACATGCTATCTGTGCATATCGTCACATCAAACATATCACCCGTCCTTTCCTCTTCGAGCACAATCCATTCTATAGCCTTCAACATGGCTACACATTCCGCAGAGTATGACAAACAGTACAACCCCGCTGGTTCACTGAGTGCCAGTACTGTTCTCTTTAAGAACAATCCTGATCCTGTACCTGAACACAGAATAATCCTGATCCTACACCTGAACAAAGAACAATCCTGATCCCATACTTGGGCAAAAAACAATCCTGATTTTACATTTGGACAAAGAACAATCCTGATCCTATACCTGAACAAAGAATAATCCTGATCATATACCTGGGCAAAGAACCGCCCTGATATTATACCTGGACAAAAACAGTCCTGATCCTATACCTGGACAAAGAACCATCTTGATCCTATACCTGGACAAAAACAGTCCTGATGCTATACCTGGACAAAGGACAATCCCGATCCTATACCTGGACAAAGAACCACTCTGACACTATACCTGGACAAAGAACAATCTTGGTCCTATACCTGGACAAAAACAGTCCTGATCCTATACCTTGCCAAAAACAATCCTGATCCTACATCTGGACAAAAACAATCCTGATCCTATACCTGGACAAAGGACCACCCTGATCTTATACCTGGCCAAAAACAGTCCTGATCCTATTCCTGGACAAAGAACAATCCTGGTACTATACCTGGACAAAGGACAATCCTGATCCTATAACCTGGACAAAAAACAATCCCGATCCTATACCTGAACAAAGAACAATCCTGGTCCTATACCTGGACAAAAAAAAGTCCTGATCCTATACCTGGACAAAAACAGTCCTGATCCTATACCTAGACAAAGAAAATCCTGGTCCTATTCCTGGACAAAGAACAATCCTGGTCCTATACATGGACAAAGGACAATCCTGATCCTATACCTGGACAAAAACAATCCTGATCCTATACCTGAACAAAGACCAATCCTGGTCCTATACCTGGACAAAGGACAATCCTGATCCTATACCTGGACAAAAACAATCCTGGTCCTATACCTAGACAAAGACAATCCTGATCCTATACTTGGACAAAGAACAATCCTATCCTACACCTGAATAAAGGACAATCCTGATCCTATACCTGGACCAAAAAAATCCTGATCCTATACCTGGACAAAGAACAATCCTGATCCTATACTTGTACAAAGGCAATCCTGATCCTATACTTGGACAAAGAACAATCCTGATCCTATACCTGGACAAAGAACAATCCTGATCCTATACTTGTACAAAGGCAACCCTGATCCTATACTTGGACAAAGAACGATCCTGATCCTGTACCTGGACAAAGAACAATCCTGATCCTATACTTGTACAAAGGCAATCCTGATCCTATACTTGGACAAAGAACAGTCCTAATCCTATACCTGGACAAAAACAATCCTGATCCTATACCATGACACAGAACAATCCTGATCTCATTATTGGACACAGAACAATGCTGATGCTATATCTGGTGCACAAAGAACAGTCCTGAAAATATCCCAGGTGATCACAAAACACAGGTTCTTTATTGGAAGGCTACAACAATGACACCATGCCACTCATCTCAATAAAATGGACATCTTCCTTTTAGAACACACTTCGATCTGAAACACACACACACACACACACACACACACACACACACACACACACACACACACACACACACACACACACACACACACACACAACACACCCACCCAAAGCAAAAACAAACAAACAAGCAAACAAACCCGTCATTCTAGAAAAAACAAACAAAAGAACAAACAAACAAACAAACAAAACATCAAGAGATCCACTTCAGACGGTATTCGAGACATTTGATCTAGAAATTATTTTCATTTTC
>JAPXFY010000028.1:6503405-6510905 GCA_030674185.1 Monoplex corrugatus
GATTGTGGAAGAAGCTATAACCAAGCACCCAAACTGCAAAATGGTCATCAGCAAGGTTTCACCCATGAAAGACAAGGCCCTTCGGATAAAAAGGGATCTTTTTAAAGCCCTTGTCGCCTCTGCGCTACATGGACATAGCAATGTATCGTTCATCGGAAACGACAATCTCAATACCAAACGCAAAGATCTTTTCAGAGATGCTATTCATCCTAGCTGTCGTGGCTCTACCGTCTTAGCCAAAAACATCGGTAACCACGTTAGAAATCTCTTTTGGAAAAGGCCAAAACCACACCGACACCGACACTGTCCTCTTCACTACACAGAACATCCACCCACCACCAGTTTTGACCGTTATTACCCTACAGCGCCGTCTATGACTTTTCGCTCGTATCGGCCGTGGTGGGATCAACAGGACTTTCAACTTCAAAATTATTTTAATGTACTACAAAATCATGTGTGGTAACCACTTC
Organism: Monoplex corrugatus; assembly: GCA_030674185.1. Lineage (NCBI taxonomy): Eukaryota > Metazoa > Mollusca > Gastropoda > Littorinimorpha > Ranellidae > Monoplex > Monoplex corrugatus. Next base: position 6,503,876 of record JAPXFY010000028.1, read on the forward strand.
GTGTCGATCGTTTCTTGTGACAGCACCAGATGTATAAGATGACAGCAGATACTATTTATACAAAGCTGTTCCTGATTTGAGTAACGTTTGCCATTTCCTTTCTCACATTTGTTTTTATTTTAGGCCTACTGTTGTTGTATATACTAAAGAACTATATGATTTAAAACACTGTTGATCAACTGCTAGGAATTCGCATTTCTACTTAAAAGTTTTATTGTTACTGTTCTTTTCAACTCCTGGTGTTTACTTATTTCTTTTTTTGTAAATTATTCACTTGTCTTTTTTGACGATTTTCGACATTTTCTTAACATTTACTTGTATTAACAAACTTGCCATTATCTAATAACTCTATCCATACTACCTGCACTGCTCTATGCCAGTTTGATCGATCATGATAAATAAGTGTACAAACCTTAAAGTAAATATACTTCAGTGGAACACTCGTTCCATTGTTAAAAATATTCATTACCTCAGTAACTATCTCTCTTCTACAAATTTCCAGGTCTTACTTTTACAGTCGCTGAATACCGACAAAAAGTATTTGCCCAAATCATCAGGGTTTTATTACCCACCCATCTACAGCTCAGTAAATGATGGTAGCCGAATTTTTACTGCAATATATGTTCGTGAAGGACTGAACTTTTGTGAAACAAAATCTCCAGTGCCAAGATCTACTGCTTCTATTTCGTCATGTGCTGCTACTATAAAATTTTCCTCATCATTAGTCCTAAATATGGCCTCTGTCTATTTACCAAGAGGCCCAGATGCTGAGAACACAGAATGGCTGAGACATTTTGAAGATCACCACGATAAATGGATCATTGGTAGTGACTTCAACGCGCATGCTCCGTTTTGGGAAAGGGACTGTACTCATATTACCAGCAACAGGTTCATCGATAACCTTGTTGACTCAAATTTATGTCTGCTTAATGATGGACGTGTTACCCGTATCCCTGACATTGCATCCCATCGACCCACAGCGATAAATCTAACTTTAGTGTCACCATCACTAGCGATAAACGCCACATGGAAAACAGCTGTAGACTCCTTAGGATCAGATCATATCCCCATAATTCTCAGCCTTAACCATAGACCTGAAACAGAAAATAACTCACAAGATAGCATAATATCACATGAAAGTTTACCACGATTTAATTATAAAGAAGCAGACTGGACTAAATGTAAAGCAATCCTTCATAATACAAAAATAGATCTATCTGATACCGCCAACATAGACAACTTGTACACATTTTTCTGTGACTCCCTTTTAAATGCTGCCAACATTTCTATCCCAAAAGTAAAGGCATCAAATACAGGAAAACATCGCGGAAATGTTTGGTGGAATAAGGATTGTGAAAAAGCTGTTATCGAAAAGAGAAAAAGCTTTAAAACATACATAAACAATCGGACACCGGAAAATCATAGAGCGATGAAAAGTGCCAACATAAAATGTAACAGAATCATAGAACAAGCCAAAGAGCTATATTGGACAACATTTTGTAAATCTGAAATAAATAATCACAAAGACATGCATAAAATTTGGGAGAAACTAAAAATTATGAAAAATGGGATCAGTTTGCCGTCATTTCCGATAAAGCTAGCCAATAGTCCTTTCCCAAGCTCGTTGGAAAAGGCAGAAGCTTTTGCAGATTTATTTGCTGAAGTCAGCCATAATGACGGCCTTCCTGTTTCCAGTCAAAATCATAGGGAACGAGAAGAAAAGACATAGGTTTATAACGACCCTGCCCCAGATAATACACACTACATGAACGCATCAATTACACGTCAAGAATTAAAAGATGCCATTAAGTCTATCCCAAACAAAAAAGCGTCAGTAGGATTAGATGCCATTTCTAATCAGATGCTGAAAAATTTACCCGAAAATTTGTAATTTTGCTATATACTATCTTTAAAAATGTTGGAATAGTAGCAAAATGCCGGACTCTTGGAAACGGACAATAGTGGTTCCTATCCTAAAAGCGGGTAAATGTAACACTGATCTGAAAAACTACAGGCCAATTGCACTAACATCCCACGTCTCTAAACTGATGGAGAAAATTTATTGTACACCGGTTGTTGCACTATTGTGAAAAGAATAACATTATACCTGTCAATCAGGCTGGTTTTCGAAAAGGCAGGTCAACAGTGGAACTCTTAACTAAATTAACCACTGACATAAAGCGACAATTTGCAAGACGTAAATGTGTATTGGCCACATTTTTTATATAACCAAAGCATACGACCAAGTGTGGCACTCCCGATTATTATTTAAATTAAAACCGCATAGGACTAACAGGTCGCGTTTATAATTATGTGAAATGTCTGTTGGAAAACCGAGTAATTCAAACCAGGATTGGAAACGTGTATTCAACAAAACGAACCCTTCAAATGGGTATCCCACAGGGATCAGTTATAGCACCTCTCCTTTTTATGATACTAATGAATGATTTACCAAGTAGAATATTTAAAGATGTCACATTAGTCCAGTATGCTGATGTCTATGCATGTGGATGCCGGTAAACATGAAGAAGAAAACTCCTTCTCGCAGTATCAACTATACACGCAAACTTTATCAATTAGAATTTGACAAAACAGCGCAATACATGGCAGAAAATGGGCTCCATCTATCTACGGAGAAGACAAAGATAATTTTATTTAATAGTAGGTGTAACCCGGACATAATGCCCACCTTTAAACTAGGAGATACCGTTCTTCAGTATAACCAAACCATTAAATTCTTAGGTGTTTTCTTTACAGCAAAATTATCATGGAATCTGCATATCGACTACTTACTCACAAAAGCCCAAAAGAGTCTAAATTTTTTGAAAATGGTGTGCAAGCAACCATGGGGACATAATCCATCAACACTTGTACATCTATGTAAATCTCTCATTGATCTAAACTAACATATGCCCAAGAAATATTCTTTATTGCACCTAGACACTTACTACAAAAACTACAAAGTATAGAATGCAAAAGTTTTAAACTTGCGCTTGGTCTTCCGATGCATGCTTCCAACCTCCGTACATACGGTGAAATTGATACGTTGCCGCTTGATGAACAAAGGAAACTCGTCTCTACCAAATTTCTGCTAAGAAATACCACCACCGAAAATGTTTTCAGACCTGATATAAATTTAAGATCAGACATTGACTTTCCAAAACGAGCTAAATCAATATCTTCACAAGCCACACTTGCAACGTATACATACGACATCATGAATAGTTCTGGAATTGATTTAAAAGCGGATCCTATATCTATAAGACCTTCTTTTTCTCCAGTACCCAGTTGGGAACTCTTAAGAGCAAACTTTGACGTACACCACACTGATTTAAAGAAAGAAGATAATATCATCTTATTAGCGAGTCGAGTTAAATGTCATATTGAACACTTTTATCCCAATCATTTAAAAATCTACACAGATGGCTCATTAATTGAGAAAATAGCAGGTTCTGCGTTTCTAATACCAGCTCTTAAAATAGAGAAATCTTTCCATATAGGACCCAACAAATCAATATTTACAGCTGAACTCTTTGCAATATTGATGGCTTTGAATTACTTCGTAAATTATCCTCAAAATATATCACAAATCCTTTTCTGTGTTGATTCTAAATCAGTGCTTCAGGCTCTTGAATTAATGAAATTAGACACTAGATCTGAAATGGTAATAGAAATTAGCCATTTAATTCATTTCTTATCCTTAAGAGGAACTGATCTTACTTTCTGTTGGATACCATCTCATTGTTCGTTTCATCATAACGATGTGGTTGACAGGGCCGCCAAATGAGGAGCTAAGGTTCACCAGAATCAAACAACATAAAGCTTTCTCTCTCCTTGAATGAATCTTGTAAGTTAGTGGACGCCTATGTGTGGAAACTGTTTCAAGATAACCAGAAAAAGTAATAGCATGGATTTTAAAATCAGCAAAATCAGTAAACAGTCTACTACAAACAGATCTATACAGTCCCTTATGTATAGGTGGAAACTCGATGCATTCAAAACAAAGTACACCAGAAATATTGCCTGTCTTTGTGGACAGGAAATAACGACCAGTCATTTACTTTCTTGCATTAGTATATGGCGATACATTCCGATACTTTCTACTCACACAATTTCCGACATATTTGAATCATCATTATTGACATACGAATTTTTCGTTAGCCATTCTAAAAATCCAATAGTTCAATATTTATAATTCGTTCATCTTCCTGTTCATAGTTACAGTTAGCTAGTTTATTGTAATATTTGTTGTAGTATGCTACTTTATTTGTTATGTTTATGCTTCCCTCCGACATTTGCATTGTCCTTGCTTCTTACTTGTTTTTCACATGGTTTCAGCCCGAATATGTTTTTGATGCTCGAGTGGGCTAAAAGTAATATGAATTTAAACTTGAACTTCCTTTTTTTTTTTTTTTTTTTTTTTTTAAACCAAGATTGACTACACATAAACACCTGCATTTTCCCTTCCTATTTCTACTCCCCTTCCCAACATCGCTCCTTTTTAAAAAAATATTTTTTTACACTTGTTCATTTATAGATTTATTTTGTTTTATCTTTTATTTTATTTTTATCACTATTATCATTGTTATCAATTATTATGTTTTATTTATTTATTTTTTTGTTTTGTTTTGTTTTATTTGTCTAAAATCACTTAAGTGAATGGACATTAAACCAATGACCACCACACACACACATACACACGCACAAACACACACATATACACACACACACACAAATACACACACTCACACAAACACACACAGAAACATATACACACACAAACACGCACACACATGCACACAAACACACACACACACACCACACACACACACACACACAAAACACGCACACAACACACACACACACACACACACACACACACACACACACACACACACACGCACAAACACACAACACACACACACACACATACACACTACACTATTACCGTACACACCTGAAAGATCGCCACAGACACTGTGAAAGCATCCTGTATCACATTGTTGAGAGCTGCACAGACCAGAACTACCCACGCCCAGCCTCTGTCCACGTCACGATGTGTGACGTCAGACATGACGTTACCGCTCTTTTGATCCTTCGCTTCGTTGGCCTCTGTACGGAGAATCAAACTTACTGATATAACAACAACACAACAATATCATCATCATCATCAAGTGCCCTGCCACATGGCGTTAGCGATCATGGCCCTCCATAAGCATCTATCCCTTGTTGCCGCAAGCATATCTTCCCCCTCTCTGTCCTCAGCCACTCTGCAAGTCCGTCCAATATTTTCTCCCTTGGTCTACCTGGTGTCTCTTTCCCTCCATCTTTCCCGTTGTGACCAAGCGCTCTAATTCCCCTTTCCTCATAAAATGGCCTATAAATGTTGCCTGTCTTTTCCTAATCTTCCTTACGAATGATCTTCTTGTGTCCGCCTCCATCAAGATGTCTCGTTTGTTTTCTTTGCTGTCCATGGAACTCTCAACATTCTTCTTAGAAACCACATCTCGGCTGCCTCAATCTTGTACTGGCTTTGCTTGTTGACTGTCCACACCTCATAACCGTATAACATTATCAGTTCTATATAACATTCAAGAACTCCCTTCCTGATGTTAGTTGATAGGCATTTGTTGGTAAGAATACTTTTTGTCTTCTTGAATGTTGTTTTGGCTTCGCTGATTCTGCTGGTTATTTCTGATGTGCATCTGTCGTCTGGTGAAATGATCGTTCCCACACATTTAAACTTATCAACCTGTCTGAAGGTTGTGCCGTTTGCTGTTATTTTGCATGAGGGGATTTCACGGATTTTTGTTTGTTTGTTTGTTTGTTTTTGTTTTTTACTGATTACCATACTTCAGTCTTCTTGCTGTTTAGCTCCAACCCTATTTCTAGTATATTCACAAGGTTTTGTAGGTCCCTTTCATTTTCTGCAATTAGCACGTGTCATCTGCGTATCGAATGTTGTTTATCATTTTTCCTCCAACCTTTAATCCAGGGTATTCCTCCAGGTTTCTCATGATGTTTACGCTGTAAAGTGAATACAGATCTGGTGACATAACACAACCCTGTCTGACTCCTCTTTTGATATTTTGGAAAGAACTTATATCGTTTTCTATTTTCATTGCAGCTGTTTGTTCCCAATACATATTTCTGATCATTCGTAGATCTTTTCCATCAATATTGAGTCTTTCTAGTTGGTTGATCAATTCTTCATGTCTTACCTGATCAAAAAACCTTGGTACAATCAACAAAGCATAAATATAAATCCTTATTCTTCTCAATTGACCTCTCTATGATAGTTCTTAGGATGTACATGGCATTAATAATTCCTTTCCCTTCCACAAACCCACACTGTTCTCCTGCTATTTCACTTTTGATTCTATTCCTTGTCCTCATCATGATTATTCTTAATACGATCTGTGTTACATGACTCATCGAGCTGATTGTGCGATAGAGTTCGCATTCTATAGCCCCTGTCTTCTTTGGAAGTGCAATGAAAATCGATTTTGACATATCTTTGGGGATTTTTTCAGATTCATAAATCCCATTTAGGAGGTCTGTTATTTTTTCAATACCAAATTCCTCCAGGGCTTCAATCATCTCTGTCTGGTCCTGGGGCTTTTCTTGGTTTCATCTTTTTCAGTGCTGCTCTAACTTCATCTTTCATTATGGGTAGTCCTTCAACGTTCTTTCTTATAATGTTTTCTTCGTTTCTGTCATCTTCAAAAAGGTCTTTAATGTACTCTCCCCATCTATCTAATATTTTGTCTTTTTCCATGATAAGCGTACCATCTTTCCATTTTTACATCCAGCCCTCGCCCAAAGACGACCAACAGTAGCCTACACTAGACATTGATCACTGTTTAGACAAACATTGATATTCCAGCAAGGCAAACATGAAACATTTGGTCAAAGAAACAAATTAAGTTTTTCTACTAACTAGTTAAACAGAATACAATGTGTTAGTGCTTGATCTGATTGCTCGGAGAAGAATTAAGTTATGTTGGAGATGTGTAAAATAACTCTTAAC
>JAPXFY010000028.1:6525905-6533405 GCA_030674185.1 Monoplex corrugatus
TCGACCACGATAGTCGACTATAATTATATATTGTTATTGTTATTATTGTTCTTCATCGACCACGATAGTCGACCATATATATTGTTATTGTTATTATTGGACTTTATCGACCACGATAGTCGACCATAATTATATATTGTTATTGTTATTATTGTTCTTTATCGACCACGATAGTCGACCATATATATTGTTATTGTTATTATTGTTCTTCATCGACCACGATAGTCGATCATATATATTGTTATTGTTATTATTGGACTTTATCGACCACGATAGTCGACCATAATTATATATTGTTATTCTTATTATTGGACTTTATCGACCACTATAGTCGACCATATATTGTTCTTGTTATTATTGTTCTTCATCGACCACGATAGTCGACCACGTATATTGTTCTTGTTATTATTGTTCTTCATCGACCACGATAGTCGACCACGTATATTGTTCTTGTTATTATTGTTCTTTATCGACCATGACAGTCGACCATAATTATATATTGTTATTGTTATTATTGGACTTTATGGACCACGATAGTCGACCATATATATTGTTATTGTTATTATTGGACTTTATCGACCACGACAGTCGACCATATATAATTATTGTTATTGTTATTGTTATTATTGGACTTTATCGACCCCGATAGTCGACCGTTTATATTGTTATTGTTACTGTTATTATTGGATTTTATCGACCACGATAGTCGACCATATATATTGTTATTGTTATTATTGGACTTTATCGACCATGATAGTCGATCATATATATTGTTATTATTATTGTTATTATTGGACTTTATGGACCACGATAGTCGATCATATATATTGTTATTATTATTGTTATTATTGTTCTTTATCGACCACGAGAGTCGATCATATATATTGCTATTGTTATTATTGGACTTGATCGACCACGAGAGTCGACCATAATTATATATTGTTATTGTTATTATTGGACTTTATGGACCCCGATAGTCGACCATATATATTGTTATTGTTATTGTTATTATTGTTCTTCATCGACCACGATAGTCGACCATATACATTGTTATTGTTATTATTGTTCTTTATCGACCACGATAGTCGATCATATATATTGCTATTGTTATTATTGGTCTTGATCGACCACGAGAGTCGACCATAATTATATATTGTTATTGTTATTGTTGGACTTTATCGACCACGATAGTCGACCATGTATATTGTTATTGTTATTATTATTATTGGACTTTATCGACCACGATAGTCGACCATAATTATATATTGTTATTGTTATTATTGGACTTTTTTTTTATTATTGTTCTTTATCGACCTCGATAAACGATCATAGATATTGTTATTGATATTATTATTATTATTGGACTTTATCGACCACGATAGTCGACCATAATTATATATTGTTATTGTTATTGTTGGACTTTTTTTTTTATTATTGTTCTTTATCGACCTCGATAAACGATCATAGATATTGTTATTGATATTATTATTATTATTGGACTTTATCGACCACGATAAACGATCATAGATATTGTTATTGATATTATTATTATTATTGTTCTTTATCGACCACGATAAACGATCATAGATATTGTTATTGACATCATTATCAGCTATCATGTCTCATTGTGTACAGGCATTATGGGCAACAGTATTGTGCTGTACGTGTACATCCAGAAACTAAAGACAGGAACGTACCGATGGTTCGTGCAGGCCATGGCGACCTTTGACCTCTTGGACTGTCTGATAGCCATGCCGGGGGAGATCTTTGACATACGTCACAACTACACTTTCGGCACTTCGCCTTTCTGCCAGGTACCAGCATCAAGTGTTTCCTATTATAAATTTATTTACTTGTGCCCACTAGAGGCAGACACGAGAAGATCATTTATAAGGAAGATTACGAAAAGACAGGCAACATTTATAGGCCATTTTATGAGGAAAGGGGAATTGGAGCACCTGGTCACAGCAGGAAAGCTGGAGGGAAAGAGAACACCAGGTTGACCCAGGGAAAAAATATTGGACGGACTTGCAGAGTAGCTGAGGACAGAGAGAGTGGAAGATGTGCTTGCGGCAACAAGGGATAGATGCATATGGAGGGCCATGATCACCAACGCCATGTGGCAAGGCACTTGATGATGATGATGATTGTACCCACTCAACAAGTTCCTGCCCTCTTTCATTTCGCGTGCCAAGACCATGAGATCCAACTGTGTCATCTACTTTTTTCCTGTGCCACTTTTATGTCATCTACTTTTTTCCTGTGCCACTTTTATGTCATCTACTTTTTTCCTGTGCCACTTTTATGTCATCTACTTTTTTCCTGTGCCACTTTTATGTCATCTACATTTTTCCTGTGCCACTTTTTTGTCATCTACATTTTTCCTGTGCCACTTTTATGTCATCTACATTTTTCCTGTGTCACTTTTATGTCATCTACATTTTTCCTGTGCCACTTTATGTCATCTACTTTTTCCCTGTGCCACTTTTTTGTCATCTACATTTTTCCTGTGCCACTTTTATGTCATCTACATTTTTCCTGTGCCACTTTTATGTCATCTACATTTTTCCTGTGCCACTTTTTTGTCATCTACATTTTTCCTGTGTCACTTTTTTGTCATCTACATTTTTCCCTGTGCCACTTTTTTGTCATCTACATTTTTCCTGTGCCACTTTTATGTCATCTACATTTTTCCTGTGCCACTTTTATGTCATCTACATTTTTCCTGTGTCACTTTTATGTCATCTACATTTTTCCTGTGCCACTTTTATGTCATCTACATTTTTCCTGTGTCACTTTTATGTCATCTACATTTTTCCTGTGCCACTTTTTTGTCATCTACATTTTTCCTGTGTCACTTTTATGTCATCTACATTTTTCCTGTGTCACTTTTATGTCATCTACTTTTTCCCTGTGCCATTTCTATGTCATCTCCTTTTTCCCTGTGCCACTTCTATGTCATCTACTTTTTCCCTGTGCCACTTCTATGTCATCTACTTTTTCCCTGTGCCACTTCTATGTCATCTTTTTTTTCTTCTGTCCCACTTCTATGTCATCTATTTTTCCTGTCCCACTTCTATGTCATCTACTTTTTTCCCCTGTCCCACTTCTATGTCATCTACTTTTTTCCTGTCCCACTTCTATGTCATCTATTTTTTCCTGTCCCACTTTAGCATTTAAATCTCCCATTGTTATTGTAATGTCCTCCCTTCCATATCATCTCTCCTCCCCATCATCATCATCATGTGCCCTGCCGCATGGCGTTGGCGATCGTGGCCCTCCATATGCATTTATCCCTTGTCGCTGCAAGTACATTTCCCACCCTCTCAGTCGTCAGCCACCCTGCAAGTCCGTCCAGTATTTTCTCCCTAGGTCCACCTGGTGTTCTTTTTCCCTCCAGCTTTCCTGTTGTGACCAGGTGCTCTAATTCCCTTTTCCTCATAAAATGGCCTATAAATGTTGCTTGTCTTTTCCTAATCTTCCTTATGAATGATCTTCTTGTGTCTGCCTCCATCAAGACTGTCTCGTTTGTTTTCCTTCACCTCTTCTGGTCCTAAAATATTGATGTTCAATCTTTCCATTTCTGTCTTTAACATTTTCTAGTTTTTGCCTTCTGGAGCATTGTTCTAACATTCCATGTTGCAATATTTGATATTTTTTAATCTGATCGCAGTAATTTGATGATGGTCTGGTGTCAGTTGCTCAGCGTTACTTCCCCTACCGGATGAAGGGGTTCCAGAAGCCCTGTTATACGTAGTTCAGTTGTAAGGTTTTTACCGTGTGCGGCCATGATTTTGTTTGAAAGGATACGATGATGGTTTCCCATTGCCTTCAATCAGTTTTTGTACAAACTCTCCACTAGCCTTTGTCATTGCCACGATTACCCACAAGGCAGTGAGGGCTGATATTCTGTGAGGGTTAACTCCCTTAGCCTTGGTCTGTCCCGAGACAACCACAAGGCAGTTGTGATTTTCTGTCAGGGTTAACTCCCTTAGCCTTGGTCTCTCCCGAGACAACCACAAGACAGTGGTGATTTTCTTTCAGGGTTAACTCCCTTAGCCTTGGTCTGTCCCGAGACAACCACAAGACAGTGGTGATTTTCTGTCAGGGTTAACTCCCTTAGCCTTGGTCTCTCCCGAGACAGCCCAAGACAGTGGTGATTTTCTGTCAGGGTTAACTCCCTTAGCCTTGGTCTCTCCCGAGACAACCACAAGACAGTGGTGATTTTCTTTCAGGGTTAACTCCCTTAGCTTTGGTCTCTCCCGAGACAACCACAAGACAGTGGTGATTTTCTGTCAGGGTGTGAACAACCTTACAGAAGAAAATGGACATGGATGAACCCAGGGGACAGAACAAGAAATCAAATTGGTCACGTCTTGATAAATAAGAGATTTAGAAAGTTTTACTGATAGCATGAACACCACCAAGCGCAGACTGCAACAATGGCCACAATCCTGTAATGGGAGAATTTAGGCTGAAACTGAGGAGAAAAAAAACAATCCGCATTGATAAAAAACGAACAAACAAACAAACAAACGTTTTTTTTAAATAAAAGAAAGAAAGAAAAAAGAAAAAAAAAACTAATTCCAGTCAAGTCATACTAATACAAACAAGCAGACAGGCAGGCAGATAAACAGACGAACAGGAAGGCAGTCGGACAGACAGACAGACAGACAGACAGACAGACAGGCATTCAGGCAGGTAGGCAGGCAGGCAAACAGACGGGGACACACACACACACACACACACACACACACACACACACACACACACACACACGCACACACACGCACACACACACGCACGCACACACACACACACACACACACACACACACACACACACGCACGCACGCACGTACACACACACACACACACACACACACACACACGCGCGTGCGCGCGCGCACACACACACACACACACACACACACACACACACACACACAACACACACATGTTAACGCATTGCTTTAACTTTATGCGGTTTGTGCATTAGTGTTACAATTTCCCTTCATATTGTTGAAGTAAATTGTTAGAGTTCAGTTTTCGTTCCATTTTCCTGTTGTCCCACCATTTATGTCTCTTTACTCTATCTCCCCTCTGCCCCAATCCAACCCACCCAACTATCGTTCTATATTTTATTCTATTTATTCCTTTTTTTATTCCCCCTCCCCCCTCCCCCCTCCCCCGTCTAATATCACTTATAGTGAAAAGACGTTAAATCAAAGAACGAACACACAAACATAAACACACACACACGCACACTTAATGCCTGCTCTCAAAATTGAGAAATCTTTGTATATAGGACTGAATACATGTAAATCTGTCTTTACTGCTGAACTCTTTGCAGTCTTAATGGCTTTGAATTATATGATAAATCTTCTTAGGACATTTCCCCAGATACTTTTTTGCGTTGATTCAAAATGTGTACTTCAAGCTCTTGAATATTATCAAAATTACGAACAAGATCTGAAATGATATTGGAAATTACTCACTTAATTCATAGTTTATCCATAAGAGGCATTGATATCACTTTCTGCTGGATACCATCTCATAGTTCTTTTCATTATAATGATATGGTTGATAGGGCTGCCAAACGGGGGGCAAACAATTCACCAGGTTCAAATTATATACAGCTTTCCCTCTCACTGCATGAATGTTATACAGAAAAAGTATGAAAAATGTTACATGAACTTTGAAATTAGCAAAACACATAAGCAATTTCCTGCCAGCAGAAGTATACAATCCCTTATGTATAGGTGGAAACTTGATGCATTCAAAACAAAATACACCAGGAATATAGTGTGTCTGTATGAAAAGAAGATGACATTGTCATATTCTTTCATGCGTTTGCGTAAAACGACACACTCCTACATTATCTACGAAGACAGTGTCTGACATATTTGCCTCACCATCCTTAACATATGATTTTTTTTTGTTAGCCTGTCAAAAAGTCCTATAGCGAATTATCTTTAACATGCCTTTATTTCACATGTTCAATGTTATGGTTAGCCAATTTTACTGTTTCAATAGTTAATTATGATAACGTCATTTGTGAATTTTTCCTTCTCGTCTTCGACACAGCTATTTTCTGGTTCATTTCTTTTTCCTGAAGATTTACTATATCCAAGTATCCCCTTCACTCCTCATGTATTCTCATTTTTGTTTGTTTTTGTTTGTTTGTTTGTTTGTTGGTCTAAACTCACTTTAGTGAATAGACATTAAATGAAATACCACCACCACACACAAACACACACACACACTTACACTCACTCACACTCACACACACTCACTCACACACACAGACACACACACGCACGCACAAACACACACACACACACACATACACACACACACACACACGTACACATACACATAAACACACACACATACACACAAACACACATACACAAAAACAAACACATACACACAAACACACATACACAAAAACAAACACACACACACACACACACACACACACACACACACACACACACACACACACACACACACACACACAGACACACTTACATTAGGACCCAGCAAATCAGTACTTTTACAACTAAACTCTGCAATATCGATGGCTTTATTCTATTCAATAAGTTTCCTAAGACTACATTACAAATACTACTTTTTTTTTGCTGTGATTCAAAGTCAATGTTTCAAGCACTTGAATTATTACATATTACAATCAAGATGTAAAATGATAATAGAAACTAACCACTTAATTGACATCTTATCCTGAAAGAGGCGCATTACTTTCTGTTGGATACCATCTCATTGTTCGTTTATTCTCAGTGGTATGGTTGACAGGGCAGCCAAACGAGGGGCTAAGCGCTCACCAGAATCAAACAATACAGCTTTCTCTCTCTTTGACTGAATATCAGAACTGAATTGACGCCTTTGTTTGTTTGTATAATCAGCACAATGAATAAGAAGTTTAACCCTTTGACTCCCGCAGCCTGTCCACCACCAGCAGCAGCAAACTTTAACCCTTTGACTTCCTCATCCTATCCACTACCAGCAAAACTTTAACCCTCTACTTCCTCATCCTATCCACTACCAGCAAAACTTTAACCCCTTTGACTCACCCTGTCCACTACCAGCAAAACTTTAACCCTATGACTCCCACACCCTGTCCACCACCAGCAAAACTTTAACCCTTTGACTCACCCTGTCCACTACCAGCAAAACTTTAACCCTATGACTTCCTCACTCTATCCACCACCAGCAAAACTTTAACCCTATGACTTCCTCACCCTATCCACCACCAGCAAACTTTAACCCTTTACTTCCTCACCCTATCCACCACCAGCAAAACTGTAACCCTTTGACTCCACCACCCTACCCACCACCAGCAAAACTTTAACCCTTTAAGTCCCTCACCCTACGCACCACCAGCAAATCAGCACAATGAATAAGAAGTTTAACCCTTTGACTCCCGCACCCTGTCCACCAGCATGCTGTATTTATTGTCAACCATGTGAGCAAAGCAAAA
>JAPXFY010000028.1:6535905-6543560 GCA_030674185.1 Monoplex corrugatus
GAATAGATTTGCGATAAAGAATGAATAGATTTATAAACGAATGAAGGTAATAGATACATAAACAAACTGAATAAATAACCAAACTGCTTCTGATACAGCTAGTACTTCTGCACTTACTGACTTGACTCATGAGGCAGAGACATTCTGGACCGAACCCATGCTGACGGGTGAGGGTGGCCCGGTGGACTAGAGGACAGACTTTCAGTCGGAAGGTCTAGATTCGATTCTGATGGGTACCTTATATATGGTTATTTTTGTTTAAAGCACAACCGACTGTGTAGAGCCGTACCAGGGCTGCATCTGCTTCAAAACATACACTGCTTCAACAGGTAAAGGAAAAGATAATTAAGTACACATATCAATGCATTCGTGTATATAATCTACATGTAGGGACATGCCCCTGGCGTTGGCCATTCCGTCCGATTTATCACATAGGGGATTTAAGAAAAAAATAGCCAAGTATGAGGTCATCATCATCATCATCAGGTGCCCTGCCGCATGGCGTTGGCGACCATGGACTTCCAACCATCTCTATCTCTCGTTGCCCCCAGCATCTCCCCCACCCTCCTCGTCCCCAGCCACTCTGCAAATCCGTCCAGCATTCTCTCCCTGGGTCTACCTGGTGCTCTCTTTCCCTCCAGCTTTCCAGTTGTGACCAGGTGCTCCAAATCCCCCTTCCTCATAAAATGGCCTATAAATGTTGCTTGTCTTTTCCTAATCTTCCTTATGAGTGACCTACTTGTGTCTGCCTAAGTATGAGGTATCCAGCAGGATCAACCAACCAACCAATCAGCCAGTCAGCCAACCAACCAACTTGAAGTCTGGCCTCTAATCCACTGGGCCACCTCGCTCCTCAGTTTCGTCTGCAAGACTGGTGTGGCTCAGTGTAGGTTTGCCAGTCTTATAGCCATCCAACATCTTGGCCATCAAGGTTGTACGATGATCTGCTCTATCATCTTTGTTCTGAAGGGTTTGGACATGTCATACACCAAAGGTTACAGGCGTTTTCTGACTTACATTTGCTTATATTCTTTCGACAGCACAGGTACATTTTTTTTGGATCATCGCACTTAGGGAGGTTACCTTTATTTTGGTCCCATTTTTCTACACCACCTTAATGGCCATAGAAGCTGGCACAGTTTTTCTTTGAACAATGCGATGACGATGGTATCGATGAGGATGATAATCATGATGCTGTGGAGTTCCATCTAGGGTTGAGACTGCGTGACAGGGCTGTACTCTACGCTTACTATCATAACATATCCTGGCGTCAACCAGGCCCGAGAGATACAGACACCTGTCAGAAGATTTCAGCAACACTCCCAATGACGCATCCGTGAAATGGATGAGACTCGACTGTGTGGTCCCAGTCTTTCCAATGAACCCATAGCACGCCCAACTTTGGGTAGGAGCCGGTTAGAGCCGAAAAATCCCACAATGATATATTTATGAAGGGACTGATGGGGATTCGAAACCAGAACCTTCCAGTCGGTAATCAGTTGCGTTAATCACCACACCACAGCTACTGGCTGACCGCACATGTAGATAACCAGGCAGACATGGCTATCCTGCCGGACGTATCAAAGACGGGCTTTGCTTAGGGTTGACTAAATATAAACTGGATACCTTGTGTTACAAAATCTACTCACCAGTCTGCTCCATCATATCTTAACGACAACATCAACATTTATACGCCATCTCGCACCTTGCGCTCAGCTTCAGACACTCTTTCCCTTCAGGTCCCAAGATTTAAACTATCAAGTGTTGGCCAGCGTTCTTTTGCTGTCTCAGGACCTTCAGCCTGGAACAGACTTCCACTCTGCCTTTGCCTAACACCTGACCTTTCTGCTTTTAAATCCAATTTAAAAACACACCTCTTTTCCCAACAATGAATTCCACAACTACTTCTTTCCCTCAGTCTGTGTATTAAATATTGTAAGGTGGTCTTTGTCGATTGTATGCGTATGCCTGGTGCTTGAGTTCGCTTTGATTTGAATTGTCAAAATTTGGCGCCGTATAAATACTGTCATTATTATTATTATTATCATTATTATTACCATTGTTATTATTATCATTATTATTGTCATTATTATCATCATCATTATTATTAATATTATCATTATCATTATTGTTGTTGTTGTTTTTGTTTCTGTTGTTGTTCTTCTTCTTCTTATCATCATCAGCAGCAGCAGCATAATTATTTTTACTATTATTATCATATTATTATTATTATCATTATTTATTATTGTTATTATTATTATTATGTTATTATTATTATTATTGTCGTCGTCGTCATCATCATCATCATTATTATTATTATTATCATTATTATCAATTATTATTATCATTATTATTGTTATTATCATCATTGTTGTTGTTGTCTTTGTTTCTGTTGTTGTTGTTCTTATTATCATCAGCAGCAGCAGCAGCATAATTATTATTACTATTATTATTATCATATCATTATTATTATTGTTATCATTTATTGTTATTATTATTTATTATTATCATTATTATTGTTACTGCTGCTGTTGTTGTTGTTGTTATCATTATTGGCTTTTAGTCCCACCGCCATCCCCTGTCCATTTGGGAAAGGCAGTGTTGTCCGTGGAAAAGGTTTGCTGTGTGGCTGTGTGACGATGGACAATGGCATCAGCCTCAGGTGTACGGTGGACGACCGTCAGCTCACAGCCGCCTGGTTCCAGTCATTACCTGAACTGTCCATCAGCATGCTTTGACTCTCCCTGTCACCATGTGTCCCCCACCAGTAGCTTTCGTCATGAGCAGACGATTTTCTGCCTCTTTGTTCCTGCCTGCCTGCCTGCCTGCCTGCCTGCCTGCCTGACCAGCAGTCCAGGGAATGGGTGTAGTAGTGTGGAGGGGGCCTACAAACGTTACGGTACTCACACAATCTGTTTGCTTTTTTTTTTTTTTTTTTTCTGACAAAGGTCTTGCCTGGGGACAGCAACGACATTCCAAGGGGAAGAAATTTAATGCGTGTTCTGTGAATACCGTTTTATCATCAAAAGATGGTGATGGTGGTGGTGATGATGATGATGATGATGATGACGATGACGACGACGACGACGACGACGACGACGACGATGATGATGATGATGAAAAGAAGTGGAGAATGCGGGATGATGATGATGATGATGATGATGATGATGATGATGATGATGAAGAAGAAGAAGAAGAAAAGAAGAAGAAGAAGAAGAAGTGGAGGAGGCGGAACGATGATGATGATGACTACGACGACAACAACGACAAAAAAAAGAGGAAAAGTCATCATGATGATGAAGACGATGACGACGATGATGATGACGATGACTACAATGGCGACGATGATGATAAAGAGTAAAAGAAAGGTTCACTTACATATCATAAACACAAAAATTCTTGACCTCAAAATAATCTTGAATTCAAATTCACCTTGACCTTGTTGCAGGTGTTCCGGGCAGTGAGCATCTTCTGCTCTGTGGCCTCAGGACTGACCTTGGCAATGGTAGCCCTGGACAGGTACAAACACGTCTGTGTACCGCTCGGCAAACAGATTACGACCAAGATCGCCAAGGTACGAAACTTGGCCTGTTGAATAGCTCTGTTTGTTTTATTTAACCCTTTCACTCCCACATCCTGTCCGCCAGCTGCAAAAACTTAACCCTTTAACTCCCTCACCCTGTCCACCAGCTTCCTGCTTCTGCTACCCACTACTAAGCATCTATTTCCATTACTTCTTTTTCTTCTTCTTCTTGTAAACTAAGTGTAAAGTGGGTATGTGTAAAGTAAATGTGTATTTCATGATGTGCTGCTTCTGTTACCATTACTACTATCTATTTCCAATACTTCTTTTTCTTCTTCTTGTAAACTAAGTGTAAAGTTGGTATGTGTAAAGTGAAGAAGTACTTCATGATCTGGTGCTTCTGCTACCACTACTAGTATCTATTTCTGTTACGTTTTTTCTTCTTCTTGTTGTAAACTAAAACTTCATGATCTTATGCTTTTGCTACTACTACTAGTATCTATTACTGTTACTTTTTTTCCTCTTGTTGTTGTTAATCACGAATACGTGTACGTCTCCCACAGATACTGATCCTGGTGTGCGCAGTGACGGCAACCATCACGTCCATGCCGGCCGTAGTTATCTATGGTTCTCAAACGACCTTGACCGACAACCCCGCCATCAATGGCAGCGACTGCTCCACAGCTGACGCCTTCACTGGCACCATCTACCCCATGTTGTTCAGCGCCTTCCACTTCCTGATTTTTATTTCTGTGGCCGTGACCCTCACGGTGTTCTACTCGCTGATTGGTCGTCAGGTCTGCCGCCAGGAACGTCGCAGAAGACGCGGCTTTGGCACTGCTGGGAAGGGAAGAGGGAAATTGCCTAAGGACGTACGTATCGAAATGAGGGCAAATCCATGCACGGAAGGAACAGAGAATTCAAACAATACGACAGAGAGTTCCATTTCTACACCCTGCTTTGGTGCCTCCAGAGTCTCCACAGCCTCCTTCCACTACAGCGATGTCTCCACTGCAGCTGCTGAAGACCCAGTCGAGAAGAGCAAGAATGTCAGCCCAGGGAACAACAACGGATCTGTTGGATTATCAAATCTCAAGCATGGTCAGTCTTCACCTACAGAGAATCTGTCAGAACCTGAACAGAATCAGTCACCATCTGAGCAGGTTCAGCCACCACAAAAAGGTCAGGCATCAGGTGAACAGCATAATCAACCATCATGCCAGCAGAACCAGCATCCAGCAGCACCAGAACAGATGAATGCATCACCACAGAAGAAGGAGGCATCACAGCAGCAGGCATCACAGAATCAGGCGTCACAGCAGCAGGAGTCACAGAATCAGGCATCACAGCAGCAAGCATCACAGGATCAGGCATCACAGAACCAGGCATCACAGAACCAGGCATCACAGAATCAGGCACCACAGAAGCAGGCATCACAGGATCAGGCATCACAGAACCAGGCATCACAGAACCAGGCATCACAGAATCAGGCACCACAGAAGCAGGCATCACAGAAACACGTCCATTCCAAAAGACGAAGCAGGACGACAGCAAGTGCAGAGACCCGGCGTCTGACCTGGATGTTGTTTCTGGTGACCCTGGTCTTCATCCTCAGTTTCCTCCCCTACCTGTCCATGATGGTCGTCAAGATCCTGGAGGAGGATTCTCCCGTCAGCCGGGGTGGCTGGAACATGGCCTGGCGGAACATCGTGCTGAGGTCCTACTTCATCAACAGCATGGCCAACCCCATCATCTACAGCTTCTGCTCCGGGGTGTTCCGCACTGAGTGCTTCAAGCTTCTGCGTTGCCGTTTCCGCTGATTCCTTTCATGTCTTTGCATCTGAAACCAAGCCCATCTTCCTGCCTTTTGTTTTGTTTTATGTGGGGTTTTTGTTTGTTTGTTTGTTTGTTTTTTGCTTGTTTGTTTCTTTGGGTTTTTTTTTCGGTCGATGAAATATGTCTTTCAGTACATGTTATTCCCCCACAATGTGTAGCCGTTACGTTACTGCACAGTCTACAATCCATCTTTACTGGTTACTTTTGACACGTACACTTTATATTCTTGCAAAGGATAGGGAAGCTGAGTCATCATCATACATCATCATCGTGGACGGCGGTGGGAGCTCCACTCCTTGTCACGAAGGATCGCCAGGCGACACGGTCTCTGCTCCTGTGAATGATGCCATGGAGCCCCAGTTTGCAGGCGTCAGCGATGTTGTCCATGAAGGATTTTGCTGGCCTTCCTTGTTTTCTCTTTGCCTCCACTCTCCCTTGCAGTACTGATGTCATCAAGTCGGTTCTTGTGTTTCTGTTCATGTGCCCGATATACTTCAATGTTCTTTTGTTGATCTTTGGGAGCATTTTACGTTGGAAAGCTAATTCCTTTAGCACGCTTTCGCTGGTTCTTTTGTCTGTCCATTTTACTTTGAGCGAGCTGAGTATTTTTGTTACGCTGCCACAAACACAGAGCAGCTGAGTATTTCGCGTTACACTAAGCCACCAACCAGAGCGAGCTGAGTATTTTCGCGTTACACTAAGCCACCAAACACAGAGCGAGCTGAGTATTTTGGCGTTACACTAAGCCACCAAACACAGAGCGAGCTGAGTATTTTCGCGTTACACTAAGCCACCAAACACAGAGCGAGCTGAGTATTTTCGCGTTACACTAAGCCACCAAACAACTAGAGGTACGAAACGAGCGATGAGTATTTTCGCGTTACACTAAGCCACCAAACACAGAGCGAGCTGGTATTTTCGGCGTTTACGCTAAGCCACGAACACAGACGTGGCTTACAGATCTTCGTGCACAGTGCATGTGTGCACGCCAATATACACGACTGGAGTTCAGACACCAACAGGTCTGGAGATATGTTGACCTGGGACTCTGGGAAAACCTCCATCTTCCACCCACCAGGCGCTGCCTAGCCACCATAGAACTCAGACCCTTCACATACCACCCCCACCACCACCGCCCCACCCCCACCACCACCACCACCACCACCACCCACCACCACCACCACCCAGAATTAGCCAGCAGAATCGGCCAAGCTAAAACAGCAATCAAGAAAATGAAAAGCGTTCTTACCAAAAAAAAAAGCCTAACAATTAACATCAGGAAGAGAGTTCTTCAGTGTTGTGTAGAACCTATACTGCTGTACGGACAGACAACACGCAAATTCGGAACAAGATTGAGGCAACTGAAATGTAGTTTCTAAGAAGAATGTTAAGAGTACCACGGAGAAAGAAAAAATATAAATAAACAATTAGACAGTCTTGAAAGAAGCAAACAGAAAAAGAACATTAATGAAGACGATCAGGGAAAGACAAACAACATTTGTAAGGCATTTTATGAGGAAAGAAAATTTAGAGCACCTGGTCACAACGGGAAAGCTGGAGGGGAAAAGAGCATCAGGTAGATCCAGGGAGAAAATGTTGGACGGACTTGCAGGGTAGCTGAGGACAGAGAGGATGGGAGATGTACTTGCAGCGACAAAGGATATAAATATATATATATATATATATTATAATATATATATAGTATATATATATTTTGTGTGTGTGTGTGTGTGTGTGTGTGTGTGTGTGTGTGTGTGTGTGTGTGTGTGTGTGTGTGTGTGTGTGTAGAGGACCATGATAGTCAACACATGCGGCAGGGCACGTGATGATGATGATGATGATGATGATGATGATGATGATGATGATGATGACAGTGTCTGAGTCTGCAAGTACATTGGGAACTGACGTTTCTCTGTGGAAACCCTCACTTGACACTTGACTTAGTACAACAAGCAATTTGACATTCTTGTTTCCATAAACCTACAAACATTGACAATGGCTTCTGTGATCTTTAACATGAGTAGCTATTGTGCTGAGTAGGTGTAGGCCTACATAGGACGAAAGGGATTAACGCATTTCATAGACAGCAGGCCTACACATGTGCTAACCTGACCAAAAAACAAACAAACAAACAAACACACCACCCCCCACACACACACCCTTTAAGACTACACCCAGACATTTGTTCAATTAGAAAGTCTGATTCTTGTAGTTAAAACAGAGATGACCATAGTGTTGTTGTTGTTGTTGTTGTTGCTGTTGTTGTTGTTGTTGTTGTTGGTGGTGGTGGTGTTGT
>JAPXFY010000028.1:6543660-6558660 GCA_030674185.1 Monoplex corrugatus
ATGCTGAAGCATAAAATATGTTTATCAGCACTGAATCATAAAAACTTTACCAACACTGAAGCATAAAATATGTTTATTAACACTGAAGCATAAAAACTTTACCAACACTGAAGCATAAAATATGTTTATCAGCACTGAATCATAAAAATTTACCAACACTGAAGCATAAAATATGTTTATTAACACTGAAGCATAAAAATTTTACCAACACTGAAGCATAAAAACTTTACCAACACTGAAGCATAAAATGACTTTACCAACGCTGAAGCATAAAATATGTTTATCTACACTGAAGCATAAAATAACTTTACCAACACTGAAGCATAAAATATCTTTATCTACACTGAAGCATAAAATGACTTTACCAACACTGAAATATACAATATGTTTATCAACACTGAAGCATAAAAACTTTACCAACACTGAAGCATAAAATGACTTTACCAATGCTGAAGCATAAAATATGTTTACATTGAAGCATAAAATAACTTTACCAACACTGAAGCATAAAATATATTTATCTACACTGAAGCATAAAATGACTTTACCAACACTGAAATATACAATATGTTTATCAACACTGAAGCATAAAAACTTTACCAACACTGAAGCATAAAATATCTTTATCAACACTGAAGCATAATAACTTTATCAACATTGAAGCATAAAATATCTTTATCAACACTGAAGCATAAATTTTTTACCAACATTGAAGCATAAAAAAAATTACCAACACTGAAGCATAAAATCTTTACCAACACTGAAGCATAAAATCTTTACCAACACTGAAGCGTACAATAACTTTACCAACACTGAAGCATAAAATATGTTTACCAACACTGAAGCATAAAATCTTTACCAAAACTGAAGCATAAAATCTTTACCAACACTGAAGCGTACAATAACTTTACCAACACTGAAGCATAAAATAACTTTATTGACACTGCAGCATAAAAACGTTATCAATATTGAAGCATAAAAACGTTATCAATATTGAAGCATAAAAACTTTATCAACACAGAAGCATAAAATCTTTACCAACACTGAAGCATACAATAACTTTATCAACACCGAAGCATAAAAACTTTATCAACACTGAAGCATAAAAACTTTATCAACACAGAAGCATAAAAACTTTATCAACACAGAAGCATAAAAAAACTTTATCAACACAGAAGCATAAAAACTTTATCAACACAGAAGCATTAAAAACTTTATCAACACAGAAGCATAAAAACTTTATCAACACAGAAGCATAAAAACTTTATCAACACAGAAGCATAAAAATTTTATCAACACAGAAGCATAAAAACTTTATCAACACAGAAGCATAAAAACTTTATTAACACTGAAGCATAAAAAATTTATCAACACTGAAGCATGAAATACCTTTATCAACACTGAAGTATAAAATACCTTTATCAACACTGAAGTATACAATAACTTTATCAACACTGAAGTATACAATAACTTTATCAACACTGAAGTATACAATAACTTTATCAACACTGAAGTATACAATACCTTTATCAACACTGAAGTATACAATAACTTTATCAACACTGAAGTATACAATACCTTTATCAACACTGAAAGTATACAATAACTTTATCAACACTGAAGTATACAATAACTTTATCAACACTGAATATACAATAACTTTATCAACACTGAAGCATAAAATACTTTATCAACACTGAAGTATAAATAACTTTATCAACACTGAAGTATACAATACCTTTATCAACACTGAAGTATACAATAACTTTATCAACACTGAAGTATAAAATACCTTTATCAACACTGAAGTATACAATAACTTTATCAACACTGAAGTATAAATAACTTTATCAACACTGAAGTATACAATAACTTTATCAACACTGAAGTATAGAAAACTTTATCAACACTGAAGTATAGAATAACTTTATCAACACTGAAGTATAGAATACCTTTATCAACACTGAAGTATACAATAACTTTATCAACACTGAAGTATACAATAACTTATCAACACTGAAGTATAAATACCTTTATCAACACTGAAGTATAAATAACTTTATCAACACTGAAGTATAGAATAACTTTATCAACACTGAAGTATAGAATACCTTTATCAACACTGAAGTATACAATAACTTTATCAACACTGAAGTATCAAATAACATTTATCAACACTGAAGTATACAATAACTTTATCAACACTGAAGTATACAATAACTTTATCAACACTGAAGTATACAATAACTTTATCAACACTGAAGTATAAATACCTTTATCAACACTGAAGTATACAATAACTTTATCAACACTGAAGTATAGAATACCTTTATCAACACTGAAGTATACAATAACTTTATCAACACTGAAGTATAAATACCTTTATCAACACTGAAGTATACAATAACTTTATCAACACTGAAGTATAAAACTTTATCAACATTGAAGTATCAAAACTTTATCAACACTGAAGTATAGAATACCTTTATCAACACTGAAGTATAGAATAACTTTATCAACACTGAAGTATACAATACCTTTATCAACACTGAAGTATATCAATAACTTTATCAACACTGAAGTATAGAATAACTTTATCAACACTGAAGTATAGAATAACTTTATCAACACTGAAGTATAAATAACTTTATCAACACTGAAGTATACAATAACTTTATCAACACTGAAGTATACAATATACTTTATCAACACTGAAGTATAGAATAACTTTATCAACACTGAAGTATAGAATAACTTTATCAACACTGAAGTATACAATAACTTTATCAACACTGAAGTATACAATAATTTATCACATTGAAGTATACATAACTTTATCAACACTGAAGTATACAATAACTTTATCAACACTGAAGTATAGAATACTTTATCAACACTGAAGATACAATAACTTTATCAACACTGAAGTATAGAATAACCTTTATCAACACTGAAGTATACAATAACCTTTATCAACATGAAGTATAGAATAACCTTTATCAACACTGAAGTATACAATAACTTTATCAACACTGAAGTATAAATACCTTTATCAACACTGAAGTATATGAAATAACTTTATCAACACTGAAGTATAAAAAACCTTTATCAACACTGAAGTATAGAATAACTTTATCAACACTGAAGTATAAATAACTTTATCAACACTGAAGTATAGAATAAACTTTTATTCAACACTGAAGTATAGAATACCTTTATCAACACTGAAGTATAGAAAAACTTTATCAACACTGAAGTATAGAATAACTTTATCAACACTGAAGTATAGAATAACTTTATCAACACTGAAGTATAGAATAACTTTATCAACACTGAAGTATACAATAACTTTATCAACACTGAAGTATAGAATACCTTTATCAACACTGAAGTATACAATAACTTTATCAACACTGAAGTATAGAATACCTTTATCAACATTGAAGATATACAATAACTTTATCAACACTGAAATATAAAATACCTTTATCAACACTGAAGTATACAATAACTTTATCAACACTGAAGTATAAATACCTTTATCAACACTGAAGTATAAATAACTTTATCAACACTGAAGTATACAATAACTTTATAACACTGAAGTATAGAATAACTTTTATCAACACTGAAGTATAGAATACTTTATCAACACTGAAGTATAGAATAACTTTATCAACACTGAAGTATAGAATACCTTTATCAACACTGAAGTATAGAATAATCTTTATCAACACTGAAGTATACAAATAACTTTATCAACACTGAAGTATACAATAACTTTATCAACACTGAAGTATACCATAACTTTATCAACACTGAAGTATAGAATACCTTTATCAACACTGAAGTATACAATAACTTTATCAACACTGAAGTATACAATAACTTTATCAACACTGAAGTATAGAATACCTTTATCAACACTGAAGTATACAATAACTTTATCAACACTGAAGTATAGAATACCTTTATCAACACTGAAGTATACAATAACTTTATCAACACTGAAGTATAAAATACCTTTATCAACATTGAAGTATACAATAACTTTATCAACACTAAAGTATAGAATACCTTTATCAACACTGAAGTATACATTACCTTTATTAACACTGAAGCATAAAATAACTTTATCAACACTGAAACATAAAAGCTATCTTACACTGCCCATATCAAATTCCATATTGATTCTACATCAACAGTAAGTGATGGTAGTAATACAGCTCTGCTGAGAAAAAATGCCCGCACAGAAGAGCGGGAAAAGCTTCAGTAAATGACAACTCCATAACCATATAACAAAAATGGAAAACAAACAAAATGGAACCACTGCCATTGAAAAACACCTTAATTAAGTAAACCGGAAGCACACCAGTGCAAGATCCGTCCCGAAACATTTAACCTAACTATTTATCCCAAGCCCAACACCCAACACAAATTTAAGATACGACCTTCATCTTCCAGGACCAAGATCGGACATACTTTAAAGCAAGCATCTTTCTTTATCGTTACAGAGAAGAGTGGCAGAATGGTTCAGACGTTCGCCTGCCGATAACTAAACTCCATGTTCCAAGGATTGCTCCCCGTAGAGACCTTGACTTTTCTCCTCAATTTGACCGGAAAATCGAACTGAATGTCTAGTGCTTTGGAAGGGGACGAAAAATGAGTCGGACCCGTGTGCCTTCTGGCTGCGCACGCTAAAGATCCCAGACAGTTGAAAATCGTGAAGAACAGGGCATTGCCCGGCTGCCTTGGTATAAACCACTGGAAAGATAGGTTGATTTCCCAGGTCCCACCCCTTAAAGACCAGTTAGCCTTTCTGAAGTCTTGGTTTTAAAAATTGAATTGATTTTGAAGCGAGGGAGAGGGGATGGGCGCCGCCCTCGTGGTGTTGCCCCCGGGAAAAGTTGAGGTCTCTGCCACCTTACTCCCCTACGACCCAAGGTTATGCAACCATCTAGGTAGAACCTCAGGACCTGGCCAGCTCTTGGGTTTACGTGTATGTGCAGGCTTAAGGCTTGTACCGTGATCATTCTGGATCTTCTTCCATCACATGGCATCTGTGACGTTAGTGCATATGGAATTCATTTCGTGCGCGGAGATGTCATCTTGAGAAACTGAAATTGAAACTGAAATTTCTGATAGTTACCTCTGGGGGAAGACATTGCCCACCAACGCTAAGTTGCTAAATATCTTAAACGAAAGTTTCACAAATATCTGCAAGAAATATCGTTCATAACTATTCTAATCAAAACCCCTTTCCTAGATTTACATAAACGGCGCTAAAAGAACCTTTAGTCAGCCATTTTTATCCTTCTTTTACCCTGTTAAACTCTGTGTTAAAATTCTAGACCTCTCTTCTCTTTACTCCCTTTTTACTGGAACCAGAAAAAACACGAAAGAAGAATACGAACGCGTATTTATACAACAAAACAAGACAGGTGCAAATTTTCGGCCAGCTTGGCCTTTGTCAAGCGTAAGATTACAAACAAACAAACACCAGATACAAAAAAATTTGAGAAAAAAAAAACTTCCCTGCTGCTGTGTTCAATGTGAGAAAAGGTTTTCTCACATTGAACACGGCAGCCTTGTTTTGTTGTATTAAATACCGTTCGTATTCTTCTTTCGTGTTTTTTTTCTTCTGGTTCCTGCTTGCTTGAACGCGGACAGTCACACTTGTTTTGGATTTCCCTTTTTATTGATTTAATTTGATAGTAAAACATAAAACATTGAAAAGTTGTTTGTTTGTGAAAGATCCTTTGAAGTAATATAAGCACAACGTTTCGAGCCCGAGGCTCTTTATCAAGTGAATGAAAAGTGGTAAATGAAAGTGACGTGGAAAATAAAAGTGACGTAGAAAATGAAATGACGTGGAAAATAAAAATGACAGAGCAGTACTGGTGGGGGGTGGGGTGGGGGAGAAGAGGGGAAACAATAGGGGATTAGTAAGCAAGGAGAGGGCCCAGGCACCTCTACGTATCAGCAGTTCGGGTGTTCAGGCCCGCCGGCTGGACTGTTCCCAGTCGGTGGATGATGAAGTTTTCCATGTATTTTCTGTATTTGCCCACACTGCTGAAATTTGTGCATGGACGTAGCTGTGTTGAGGGCTATTGAAATGTTGGCCTATTGGATTGTTGTAGTTCAGTTTCACGGATCTTAAATGTTCCACAAAACGGTCATCCAATGAGCGGTATGTCTCACCCACATACAGTTTGGAGCACACTGAGCATGACAGGATGTAAACAATGTTTGTTGATTTGCAGTTGAAGCTGGATTTGATGTTGAAGCTGCCTGATGGTCCAGAGACTGAAATGGAAGTGTTGATGAAAGGATGGTTTTGCACTTCTTGTCTTCACAGGGTTTGCATCCCAGAGGTTTAGGGTAATTTGGCACTTGTTTTGCTTTTAGTTTGGAATTCACAAGCAGATCTTTGAGGTTTTAGTCCCTTTTGAAGGCGATCAGTGGTGGTTTGGGAAATATGTTTGTTAACTCCCTGTCCTGCTGGATGGTGTTGAAGTTCTTCTTCAGGATGTGGCACACAGGAATGTTGTGGGGATGGAATGGGATGACTGCGACAACTAGGAGAAAAAGACTGAAACTTCCCTGTTGCTTCGTCTAGTGGCCAGTTGGCCGAAAATTTGCGCCTGTCTTGTCTGGATTGAATAAAATACGCTTCTGTTTCTGTTTTCATGTTGTTGTTTGTTTTTTTCTGGTTCCTGTTTATTTGAACGCGGCGGTCACACTGTTTTGAATACTTTTTGGTTGATGCTGATAGAAATTATACGATATAGCAATAATAATTGTCAACCATCAGCAAATATGTGCCGTATAGGAGAAGAATATTCTGGTATTACTGTTGTTATTCTAGTTGTTTCTTGTTAAGAATAGACATGCAATATTCAAATTATCTGCCTTTGTATCATAGTTCTGTGAAATACATGAGCCACTGGCTTACATCTCTAAAAGCCAGAGTTTTCCACATTTGTATCACATTTTATGTGTTATGGTCCCTTTTTATGCTCATTTTGCCTGTAGGTAGTAAGGACTTGCAGTAAAACAGGTTCAGTGGGAACTTATGCTACTATCCTTGAGTAATAAAGTGTTCAGAAGTCTGAAGTCTGTCAAAAATATAGATTCCTAATTGGTCTTTTAATGAAATCCAAAACAAGTGTGACTGCCCACGTTCAAGCAAACAAGAACCAGAAAAAAAACACGAAAGAAAATACGAACGCGTATTTAATACAACAAGACAAGACAGGCGCGTTCAGTCTTTTTCTCAAAATTTTTTGTATCTGGTGTTTGTTTGTTTGTAATCTTACGCTTGACAAAGGCCAGTTGGCCGAAAATTTGAGCCTGTCTTGTCTTGTAATAAATACGCGTTCGTATTCTTCTTTCGTGTTTTTTCTGGTTATGGTCTTTTAATATCGAGAAATGTTCAATTTTTTTATTTTGCACAGTTTTTATATTTTTTTAGAAACAGTTTTGCATCAGTTATTGCTGATACTTGACCAGGAAAGGTTAATGTCGATTACAGTCACGCACGAATTGATCAACCAGCTAGAGAGGCTCAATCTTGATGGAAAGTATCTGAGAATAATAAGGAATATGTATTGGGAACAAACAGCATCAGTGAGAGCAGAAAATGGCATAAGCTCTTTCCAAAGTATCAAAAGAGGGGTCAGGCAGGGATATGTTCCGTCACCAGATTTGTTTTCACTTGACTGCGAAATCATCATGAGAAACCTAGAAGAATCCTCCGGGACAAAGGTTGGAGGAAAATGTGAAACAATTTAAGTTATACAGATGAAACCGTTCTACTTGCAGAAAATAGAAAAGACCTATAAAATCTTATGAATACAATAGAAACAGAAAGCTGAAATAAAGGGCTAGAGCTAAATAGTCTGACGAATGAAGTCATGGTAATAGTAAAAAAACAAAAAAAAAACAAAAGTATCTTCATGCAAAATAAAAGGAAATGGTACAACATCAGATGCACATCAGAAATAGCCAGAACAATCGGCCAAGCTAAAACAGCATTCAAGGAAATAAAAAGCGTTCTTACCAACAAATGCCTATTCAAGAAAATGAAAAGCATTCTTACCAACAAATGCCTAACAATTAATAACATCAGGAAGATAGTTCTTCAGTGTTTTTTGGAACCGATATTGTTGCACGGATATGAAGCGTGGACAGTCAACACGCAACGTCAGAACAAGATTGAGGCAGCTGAAATGTGGCTTCTACGAAGAATGTTACGAGTTCTATCGACAGCAGTAAAACAAGCGAGACGGACTTGAGCGTTGTAAACGCAAAAAAAGAACATCAATGAAGAAAATTAGGAAAAGACAAGCAACATTTATAGGACAATTTATTAGGCATGAGAAATTTGACCGCCCAGTCACAACAGGAAAGTTGGAAAAAAAAGACGGTACCAGGTGGACCCAAGGAGAAACTATTGGACGGACTTGCAGAGTGGATGAAGATAGAGAGGGTGGAAGAAGTACTTGCAGCGACAAAATATTTTTCTCTGGATCTATGTGGTGCTCTCTTTCCCTCCAGCTTTCCTGTTGTGACTAGGTGCTCTAATTTCTCTTGCCTCATAAAATGTCCTATAAATGTTGCTTGTCTATTCCTAATCTTCATTAATGTTCTTTTTGTGTTTGCCTCTTTCAAGACAGTCTGGTTCGTTTTCTTTGCTGTCCATGGAACTTAACATTCTTCAGAGAAACTGCATTTCATCTGCCTCAATCTTGTTCTGACTTTACGTGTTGACTGTCCACTCTTCGCATCTGTAGAACAGTATTGGTTCTATTCGCTGACGAACTCTCTTCCTGGTGTTAATATTTGATAGGCTTCTGTTGACGAGAGTGCTTTTCATATTCTTCAATGCTATTTTAGTTTGGTCAATTCTGCTGGATATTTCTGACATGCATGTGCCGTTTGGTAAGATGACTATTTCCAGATGTTTAAACTTATCAACCTGTCTCGATGTTATACCATTTGCTGTGTTTTACATCAGGGGATTTCTTGTTTTGTACTGATTATCATGAATTCAGTCTTCCTGCTATTTAGTTCTAGCCCTTTATTTCTGCTATTTCTATTAAGAGAGCGCCAGGTAGACCCAGGGAGAAGATACTGGACGGACTTGCAGAGTGGATGAAGATAAAGAGGGTGGAAGAGATGCTTGAGGCAACAAGGGATAGAAACAGAACGAAGACCATGATCACCAACGCCATGTGGCAAGGCACCTGATGATGATGATGATTTCTATTACATTTACAAGGCTTTGGAGGTCTTTTTCATGTTCTACAATTAAAACAGTGTCATCTGCATGATGAGATTGTTTCTCATTTGTCCTCCCACCTTTATCCCAGGGCATTCTTCCAGGTTTCTCCAGATGGTTTCGCTGTAAAGGAAAAACAAATCTGGTGACAGAACACATCCCTGCTTAACCCCGCTTTTGATATGTTGGAAAGAGCTTATATCATTTTCTGCATGCTCTCATTGCTGCTGTTTGTTCCCAATACATATTGTTTATTACTCTTAGATCTTTTCCATCAACACCGAGCTTTTTCGGTTGGTTGCTCAATTCTTCGAGTTTTATCCGATCAAAAACCTTGGTATAATCAACAAAACATAAATATAAATCCTTACACACTCAACTGATTTGTCTATGAGAGTTCTGAGGATATGTATGGCATTAACTGCTCCTTTCCCTTCAACAAATCTACATTGCTCTACTGCTATTTTTGGTTTGGTGGTTTGATTCCATTCCTTGTCCTCATAACGATTATTTTTAATAGAACCTTTATCAAATAACTCATAAACCTGATTGTACGATGGAGTTCGCATTCTTTTGTCCTGCTTTCTTTGTAAATGTAATGAACAGTGTCTTCAACGTATCTGCAGGGATTTTTCTGGTGTCATGAATTATGTTTAGGAGGACTGTTACCTTTGCAATATCAAATTCATCTAGAGCCTCAATCAGTTCTATGGTAATATTGTCTGATTCTGGGGCTTTTCCTGGGGCCGAGTCGGAGATGGTGAAGCACCAGAGATGATACTGGCTGTAACATACATGCATAGGCTACATTGTATATGAACTACAGAAACTGTGCATCGTATCAGTGCGGAATGCCATAGTAGAAACTATAAGGCTGCATCATAATCAATTTGCCCACATCAAGCCACCATTACACGTATTATTACAAAACAGTCTTATCTTTACACTCTACACTCTAGGCATCCACCATAACACAGGCGCCCCTTCCAACACACACACAGGATCACACTTAGCTTTTACACGCACGCCCATGAGTTAAGTGGCGGTGAAGAGCAGTGTCGCGGATTCTCAACTTGTGCCATAAAATTACGCGTACATGTGCATGTACAGCGCACAATCGTAGGGCGACTATGAAGGTGTGTCCCTCAAACGTGACCTAATTTGACTGTCAAATATGACCTCGCCCAGACTCGACTGACAACCCTGAAAATCGCATTCATGCCATTGAAAATGCATATTTCAACATTAAAAATTATGTATAATGGAGAAAGAGCGAATAATTCGAGAAGCACTAGATCCGGGTGATTGGAATGAGTAATAATTATGATAACTTATTCAGCATGACTGTCACAGTCTAGGCCTAGCTTCTTTCCAAGTTGACCTTTCCGTTGGGTCAGAGACTCGTTTGCGTAGTATTTTGGCTGTTACGTCAAGCAAACGTACTCCCTATTTAATATCACACTAAGAACATCAAAATCGTTGAATTCATTTGCCAATGCTGAAAAAAATAAATAATGTGGTAGCAAATTTTTTGTATGAAACGTGAAGATTTAAAAAATATTTCATCTTACTGTAATTGACGCAGGCGTTGGTAATATATCAATGTAGGCATCACACAACATGTCGTTTGATAGAATTTTGTCAAGGTCGCTTGATGCTTGATGCGGTTCCAACATACACCTAAACCACTTGGAAATTAACCAGGTAAGCGTGTCTTTTCATTTGCACTATTATCGATCTATTTGTCAGATTACGAAGAACGATGTCAATGTGACAGATGGAAGGTTGCGATTGCTGATTTGATTAATTAATGATTTTAATCGAACACACAATCGTGATCTTCAGTGGCGGCCGGGTGATGATTCATAACACCGGAGGCATATATCTACAGGAAGACCTCATTGATGATTGAACAAATACCGGTTACAGCACTTTGCGCGCAATTCGTTGATAACAGGTAGTGTGTTTGGTTTGCAGCTTATCTTTTTATAGATTAGTGATCACACAGTAATTTAACGGGACCAGACTATGATAACGTGTTGAAGTGTGGGTGAGGGTGTGTGTGACCGACGCCGGGCGGAGTGATCGTCGTGTGTATACTATAGACTATAGTATAGGCCTAGTCTTAGAGTCTACATTTCTCATCGAGTCTAATCATAATGGGTTGAAGCATTTCGAAGTTCTTCTTCCAACAGATCTACTTAGGGTCAGCCAGCTTTAATGTGCTTATAAAGTTGTATGTTGTAATGTTGGTCGAAGTATTGCCGCTCTGCGAAGAAATCTTAGACTTAGACTTAGAGCAGATCGGCAGCAGCACCTATGCCGGCAATTACCCCCCTAGGCTAGTCTATACTATATAGCCTGTATAGGCCAGTATGGCACACCCCAAATTGAATCTGACCCAGGTGTTCCTCATGGTATGATATAGGCCTACTTTCTTTCTTTGTCTCACTTTCACACTCGCAGAATGTACACACACTGCATACATAATAATTATGTGTGCTCTTGAGTACACACATACACACACACTTGTTGCACACATAGACTATCTTGCATACTGTCACACACACACACACACACACACTCTCTCTCTCTCACATACACACATACACAATGGCAACAGAATGCATTCTTTTCAGGCTTTCCTATCAACAACATTATTAAACAAATCTGTCTTGTTTGAAACAACACATGCATGCATGCACACACACAGTGACACACACGCACACACATACATGCACACACACACACACACACACACACACACACATACACACACAACACTAAGTACTAAGTGTCACAAGGGCAAAAGACTGAACATTCACGGACGCACACATACACACACCCCCCCCCCCCAACACACACATACACATTCACCCCCCCCCCCCCCAGTTTAGTAGTAGTTTGAAAACAACTTCAGCTTTAATAATCTGAATAAACATCTAGGCATATATCATTGTTTATTTACATTTGGTAATTTTTTGTTGATGTTCTTGAAAAATGGTATTCATGAAATTAAAGCATAAAGTAATGCAGCAGTCACCCATCCAATATACAAAACAGATTTGAAAGTGAATCATGTCCATAAGGTAGTGAGAGTTTGGGAGAACAGTTAAGTTATTCTTTGCTTTATGCTTTGTATTTCACAAAATGACTGAAGAAATACATTTATTTTTCATTTTACCAGATACCAAAGTAGTGCAATTAATTTTGTTAAAAGGTTAAAAAATAAAGACTGTCTTTTGAGCTATATCATCATCATCGTGTGTCTTGCTGCATGGAATTGGCAATCATAGCCCTCCATACAAATCTTCTTTGTTGCTGCAAGTATATGTCCTACCCTTTTCGTCCTCATCCACTTTGCAAAACTGTCTAAAAGTTTCTCTGTAGTTATGAATGTATATTACTATATTTCTAGTAATTTATATTCCTCACCTAATGTAGTCTGCTGTCCCCTGAATCAATTAACTTGGACGTTCATAGTAGTTTTGTGATATTGTAAAATTGCGCATGCACACTCAGCTGTCAGATGTTGAGTTCAGTGACATTCATAATTTTGTAAATTTTATGGATGGTTTCTATAAACTCTGATTCTGACACTGTGAAGTGGTAAATGGAACCGTAACTATCCATCCAGTCATGTAACCATTCAATCAGTGACATGAATTAACTAACCAACCAATCAGCCAAGAGAATGCTGACCAATCAACTGACAACCAATAAAATAATGTAATATGACATCTGTAAAGCAGATTTTGTTATTATGATAATCATGTAGGATGAAAAGTAAAACACAGACCCACCTCACCCTCCCTTCCCCTCCCCCTCTTATACACACACTATGCACATTTGCATAAGGTTTGGTGGATGGAACTTTGTTTTGCTTTTTAGGCTTTAAAAAGTCATAATGCTTTTTCACACACTGACAATGCATATGCACACACTCTCTTGCATACACATACACTTGTACAAATGCATGTACAGAGAGACAGACAGACAGACAGACAGACAGACAAACAGACAGGAAGACTATATATTTATATATATGAATGCATCACAAATCTGCACATGTATTTCATGCAGAATTTAATCATTGTCATCAGAATATTGCATTTACATAGTTGCAGCCAGTAGTTTGGTAGTGGTGGTGGTGTGTTACATGTGTTTGTTGTGTGTGTGTGTGTGTGGTGTGTGTGCATGTGTGTGTGTGTGTGTGTGTGTGTGTGTGTGTGTGTGTGTGTGTGTGGGGGAAAGAAGGAGACATTTTTTTTAGACATTTGAGGTACATAGGCCAGAAAACAGCAGGCTAATTTCTGTTTTATTTTCTCCTCTTCCGCCTTCCCTTTTTTGCTCTTCCTTCTTTCTAGCAAACAAAAGTCTGTTTGTAAAAATCAATTTATGTTTAAAGAAAAAAGTATCAAGGAATGTGCCTGTTGCCACGTATGAACACTGTGTAATAGATTACATAGCTCACGCAGAGTATTGAACGATATATACCACACAAAACAGACCAGAGTATTCAACTACATACAGCACACAGAGCACACACAGAGTATTGAACTACATACAGCACCAACACACAAGATATTCACACATACACACACAGAGCACACACAGAGTATTGAACTACATACAGCGTACAAAACATACAGTATTGAATGACATACACCATACAAAACACACACAGTATTGAACTACATACAGTACACAAAGCACACACAGAGTATTGAACTACATACAGCACACACAAAAATACACACAGAGTATTGAACTACATACAGCACACAAAGCACACACAGAGTATTGAAGATATGAACTACATACAGCACACAAAACACACACAAAGTATTGAACAACATACAGAAAAAAAAAAACAACAACAAAACAACACAAACACACAACACAAACACACACACACACACACACAAAACACACACACACACACACACACACACACACAACACACACACACACACCGTGTGCACACACCACACACAACCACAACCTGAGTATTGAACTACATACAGCACACACACACACACAGTATTGAAGAGCAGAGATATTGATCAGGCTGCTGATGCATAAATTATTCCCAGCCCAGTCCCAGCATTCCTCAGTGTGTGTAACCGGCCAGTTCAGCCTCCCAGTCCCCAGACAAGGAGTATTGATCCCACATTGCTGAGGGTAGGAGCTGCCTCATAGCTATGATCTCTCCTGTTGCCATTGTCAGCACTAAGGTTTCTGCCTCTCTTTCCCCCAAAAGAATTTTGCTTCAGACATTAATAACCATTTCCTTTCACTTCTTCTCTCGTCTTCCAAAATGAATTGTTCTGTGTAATCTGAGTTTGGATTTTAATAGAATCAGCACAGTGCTCAGGTTTGTATATTATGTATGACGTAAAAATAATTTTAAAATATGTTAAAATAGTTAAAAACTGCTGATGAATTCCAGTTCAGAAAGGCGAATTTTTCTGTGAGGCAGGCTACTCTGCTTTTATTCAGTTGTTGCAAGGTATTGGGTTTTTCTGATGGTGCTCTGCAGCATTCGGTCACTGCGACCAGACAGGAAAGAGGATTGGTTTCTGAGGCGTTCCCAGGAGTGGCTTTTTTTTACTCTCTTGCCAAGGTGGTCAATAACAGCACAGCATCAGCTAGTAAGAGCTTTCTGGATAATTATGCGGTTTTGAAATTATGCAGAGTCTGAGCGAAATTGACGT
>JAPXFY010000028.1:6566160-6633660 GCA_030674185.1 Monoplex corrugatus
CAGCACAGAGACTGCCATCCTTCGTATCCTTAATGATATTCTCAATTCGTTAGATAAAAATAAAATTGTCCTCCTCTTGTTAGATCTTTCAGCTGCTTTCGACACCATAGACCATGAAATTCTTCTCTCCCGTTTGGAACATACATTTGGTATTAGAGACTTAGCTCTTAATTGGTTTCACTCTTATCTTTCAGACAGGAAACAGTTTGTGCTAGTGGATGGTCACCATTCAAATGAAACCTCCCTCGATTTTGGTGTGCCTCAGGGCTCCGTGCTCGGTCCTGTTTTATTCATTCTGTATACTACCCCTCTTTCTGATGTCATCCGCAGCCATTCCATTTCGCATGAAATGTTTGCGGATGACACTCAGCTTCTTCATTCAGCTTCTGTTGATGACTATCCTGATGCAATTTCTTCTCTCCAAAACTGTACCTCTGACATTGATCTCTGGATGTCATCAAATAAACTGAAACTTAACTGTGACAAGACGGAGGCTATACGTTTCTCACATCATGATATCAACACACTTTCTTCTTCTCTCCCTATAGGTTCTAGTTCCATTGAATTTTCTGACTGTGTCCGGGATTTAGGAGTTCTTTTAGATCATGATCTTTCTATGCAAAAACATGTCACTAAGATATGCCAGCTTTCTTATATGGAACTAAGACGTATTGCTTCTATCCGCCCCTTTCTTACTGAGGAGGCCACTAAAACTCTTGTTTCCTCTTATATTCTTTCACGCTTGGACTACTGTAATTCTATTCTAATCGGCTGCCCTTCAGTTGTCATTCAACCTCTCCAACGTGTTCAGAATTCAGCAGCTAGGCTTGTTTGTAAAGCCCCTAGATCCCAGTCATGTTCTCCTCTTCTGAAAAAGTTGCATTGGCTTCCAGTTGAACAAAGAATCAAATACAAATGTTGCTGTCTCTGTTACAAAATTCTTACTTGCTCCGCTCCCTCTTATCTGTCTGAACTTCTTCAAGTGTATGTACCATCCAGAACTCTCCGATCCTCTACCGACACAAGAACTTTCTGTGTTCCCCGTTTCAATCGGAAACTGCATGGTCAGAGAGCTTTCTCCCACTCTGCTGCCATGACCTGGAACTCCCTTCCCTATCATATTCGCCATAAGCAATGTCTTCCTTCTTTCAAGTCTAGTCTGAAGACTTATCTTTTCACTCAATACTTTCATTGATCTTCTCTTTCTTTTCTCTCTCAGCCCTGATCATCGTTCCTACATATATGTGTGTGTGTGTGTGTGTTTGTGTGTGTGTGTGTGTGTGTGTGTGTGTGTGTGTGTGTGTGTGTGTGTGTGTGTGTGTGTGTGTGTGTGTGTGTGTGTGTGTGTGTGTGTGTGTGAAGCATGTTTATGTGAGCAGGAGAGAGGGAGAGAGAGGGAGGGAGGAAAGGAGAGAGAGAGAGAGGCAGTGCGGGAGAGAGAGAGAGTGAGCAAGGAATATCGGGAGCACGGTAGAGAACGAGAGTATGGTTGGGGTGGGGCAAGAGAGTGAGAGTATGAGTAAGAGTATGTGTAAGCGTGATAGAATTTGATAGTAGAGAAACTGAGTGGTTGAGAGAGGGAGTGTGTTTGGGTCTCTGTGTGTGTGTGTGTGTGTGTGTGTGTGTGTGTGTGTGAAGAGAAAGAGAGAGAAAATATTTTTGTATGATTGTCACTATTTTTAGTAATATTTGAATTTACTATGTTAATATGTCTTGTTGAACGTAAATTTTATGTTTTATGTTATATAGTGTTAGCAGCGGTATGTTTAAATTTTATGTTGGTGTATCTATTTGTATTTAGTTATATACTGATTTTATGTGAAGCGCTTTGTGCTCTGGAAAGCGCTATATAAATTGCCTTTATTATTATTATTATTATTTGTAGATGCTCACAATCACTTTCCCATGTATTGTACATTTTTTTTTGTTTTGTTTAAATTTTTTTTTAGGATCATTGCACTCAGGTAGGTAACTAGGTTACCTATGTGCTCACTTTTTTTTTTGGTCCCATTTTCTCCGCCACTTTAATGGCCACAGAAGCTGGAACATTTTTCATTATGCGATGATGATGTCAGTGAGGATGATAATCATGATGCTATGGTGTCCCATCTAGGATTGAGACTGACAGGGTTGTACTCTACGCTTACAATCATATATCCTGGCGTCAACCAGCCTCAGATACAGACACCTGTGGTGTTGGTCAGAAGATTTGAGCAACACTCTCAATGACTCATCCGTGAAGTGTGGTCCCAGTCTTCCGGATGAGCCCATAGCACGCACGCCCAACTCTGGGTAGGAGCCGGTTAGAGCCGAAAAATCCCACAATGATTTTTGAAGGTACTGATGGGGATTCAAACCCATGACCTTCCAGTCGGTAGTCCGTTGCGTTCACCACTACACCACAGTGACTGGTACAGTGTTTAATGTTTCTGCATGTTAGGGGATGGGGGAGGGTGGTCTGTTTCCTTTACCATGCTGAAAGGGAGTAAAATTTAACCCTGTCACTGCCCCAGCTAGATGTTCCAGGCTAGATTTGTTTGTTTCGTACGCCTGTGATGGAGAGGTTTTTTTTTCAAGGTGGTGATATGATGTTTCATAACCCTTTGACTCTTGCACCCTATCCACTGTCTGCAAAAACTTAACCCCTGACTCCCTCACCCTATTCACCAGCTTCCTGCAGGAAGCTGGTGGATAGGGTGAGGGAGTCAAAGGGTTAAGTTTTTGGTTTGCTAGCATTATTGACAAAGCAGGATGCTGGTGGACAGGATGCGGTAGTCAAAGGGTTGATTATGTCTATAATGAATGTTGATAAATACTATGAGTATGAGACTGAATGGAAGCAGTCAGCAGTGTGTAAGTTGGTGATTATACTCAAGTAGTTTCTGAGATCTATACGGAGAAGCGAACATAGCAACTGAAATAATTCCGGGCATGAAGCGTGCACACACATTTGGAAGTAATGGGGTTAAATTGACATATTTCATCATATACACACAGATCCTGATGAATTATTTATTGTATATGTTTGTTTATTTTTTGTGTGTTTTTTTTGTTTTTTTGTTGCTTTTTCCTTTTTAGTTTTATTTCTCAGAAATTCGGATGCTGATGAATTTTTACACATGGATCCTGATGAATCACTTATTTCATTTGTTTATTTACTTACTTTTTGTGCTTTGTCCTGTAGTTTCATTTCTCAGAAATTTGAATGCTGATGAATTTGTACACACGGATTCTGATGAATTGTTTATTTTATTTGTTTATTTACTTCTTTGTTTATTTTTTTATTTGTCCTTTTAGTTTCATTTCTCAGAAATTTGGTTGCTGATGAATTATTTTTTTTTGTTTTTGTTTTCTTTTGTCCTTTCAGTTTCATCTCTTATGTTCTTAACAGCACGACATTAGTTAATCTGACAGACAGTAATGAAATGAACCATTGTTGAATTCCATCGACCTGTTGTGTGCAGCCGACAGAGAAAATGGCATCCACGAACCCCGGCGGGACGGGGGAGACCCAGCCTCGGGAGATCAAAGTTCTGGAGACGGCGGAAGACATCCAGCAGCGCCGTGATGAAGTCCTCAACAGGTACGCGGCCTTCAAGCAGGCCTGTAGTGACCGTAAAGCGCTCCTGGAGGATTCCCGGCGCTACCAGTACTTCAAGCGTGACGCTGATGAACTGGAGAGCTGGATCCTGGAAAAATTGCAAACAGCTTCTGATGAGAGCTACAAGGATCCCACAAATCTACAGGTGAGTTGGATTGATGATGCCGGATCCCTTTCAAGCATTGATTGTTAAGTATTTATAAATATAGAGGCCTGGAATACTGTTTACCCCCTTCAAGCATTGATTATTGGGTGTTTGTAAATATAGAGGCCTGGAACACTGTTTACCCCCCTTCAACTTCGACCATTGATTATTAGGTATTTGGAAATATAGAGGCCTGGAACACTGTTTACCCTCTTCAAGAATTGATTCTTAGGTAGTTGTAAATAGAGAGGCCTGGAACACTGTTTACCCTCTTCAAGCATTGATTCTTAGGTAGTTGTAGAGGCCTGGAACACTGTTTACCCCTTCAACTTTGAGCATTGATTATTAGGTGTTTGTAAATAGAGAGGCCTGGAACACTGTTTACCCCCTTCAAGCATTGATTATTGGGTGTTTGTAAATATAGAGGCCTGGAACACTGTTTACCCCCTTCAAGCATTGATTATTGGGTGTTTGTAAATAGAGAGGCCTGGAACTCTGTTTATCCCCTTCAAGCATTGATTATTAGGTGTTTGTAAATAGAGAGGCCTGGAACACTGTTTATCCCCTTCAAGCATTGATTATTAGGTGTTTGTAAATAGAGAGGCCTGGAACTCTGTTTATCCCCTTCAAGCATTGATTATTAGGTGTTTGTAAATAGAGAGGCCTGGAACTCTGTTTATCCCCTTTAAGCATTGATTAATACAATATTAGGTGTTTGTAAATAGAGAGGCCTGGAACTCTGTTTACCCCCTTTAAGCATTGATTAATACAATATTAGGTGTTTGTAAATGTAGAGGCCTGGAACACTGTTTACCCCCTTTAAGCATTGATTAATACAATATTAGGTGTTTGTAAATAGAGAGGCCTGGAACTCTGTTTATCCCCTTCAAGCATTGATTATTAGGTGTTTGTAAATACAGAGGCCTGGAACACTGTTTACCCCCTTCAAGCATTGATTATTAGGTGCTTGTAAATATAGAGGCCTGGAACACTGTTTACCCCCTTCAAGCATTGATTATTAGGTGTTTGTAAATATAGAGGCCTGGAACACTTTACCCCCTTTAAGCATTGATTAATACAATATTAGGTGTTTGTAAATAGAGAGGCCTGGAACTCTGTTTACCCCCTTCAAGCATTGATTATTAGGTGTTTGTAAATGTAGAGGCCTGGAACACTGTTTACCCCCTTCAAGCATTGATTATTAGGTGTTTGTAAATAGAGAGGCCTGGAACACTGTTTACCCCCTTCAAGCATTGATTATTAGGTGTTTGTAAATGTAGAGGCCTGGAACACTGTTTACCCCCTTCAAGCATTGATTATTAGGTGTTTGTAAATATAGAGGCCTGGAACACTTTTTAACCCCTTCAAGCATTGATTATTAGGTGTTTGTAAATATAGAGGCCTGGAACACTGTTTACCCCCTTTAAGCATTGATTAATACAATATTAGGTGTTTGTAAATATAGAGGCCTGGAACACTGTTTACCCCCTTTAAGCATTGATTAATACAATATTAGGTGTTTGTAAATATAGAGGCCTGGAACTCTGTTTACACCCTTCAAGCATTGATTATTAGGTGTTTGTAAATGTAGAGGCCTGGAACACTGTTTACCCCCTTTAAGCATTGATTAATACAATATTAGGTGTTTGTAAATATAGAGGCCTGGAACACTGTTTACACCCTTCAAGCATTGATTATTAGGTGTTTGTAAATGTAGAGGCCTGGAACACTGTTTACCCTCTTCAAGCATTGGTTATTGGGTGTTTGTAAATAGAGAGGCCTGGAACACTGTTTACCCTCTTCAAGCATTGGTTATTGGGTGTTTGTAATTTATATACATGTAGAGGCCTGTATGGGATTGTATAGAAGGTGGGCTTGCATCCAATCTGACTGGAGAGCTGTCTATAGCTTAAAATTAAGTGAAGATTATGGGATTGTTTTTTGCCTGGATTTCTGGCCATGTTGGTATTGGAGGCAGTGAAAAGGCTGACTGCCTGGCCAAGAAGGCCACAAGGGAAAAGATGTCTAAATCCTTCATTCCTTACACAGATGTAAAATCCAAAGTACACAGTTATGTGAGAAGTCTGTGGCAGGAGGATTGAAAAAAACCAGACAGATAACAAACTTTTCCAGATCCGCCCCAACCTGAAAGAAATTCTCTCATCTGCTGCAGAGAACTGTTAGAAAGAGACAGTGTTATGTAGTTTACACACGGGTTACATATCCTACACTCATTCATACCTTTTAAAAAATGAAGAAGCACCGTGGTGTATACCATGTGACAAGCTGTTGAGCATCAGATACCTCCTCCTTGATTGCTGGGACTTGTACGATGTGAGACAAAAGCACTACACGGCGGACTCCTTAAAGAACCTTTTCTGAGCCGTCCCCCCTGATGCAATTTTCCAGTTTTTACAAGACATCAATAGATTTCACCTGATATGATTTTACGTCTGAGTATGGTTTTCTTTAATTGCATTTTAGACTTGCAAGATTAACGGTGAGCATGGTTTTTAATTGTTGTCTTTTATCTTAACCTGGTTGTGGTTTTTGACATGGTGTTAGTCTGATAGGGCTCTAGTGGTCAACTAGGCTATAAGCAATATGGACTTGAAATAAATGAAAGAAGGGAAAGTGCCCAAACACAATGTTGTATTTTTCAGTGTTGTATTGACCAGATCATTGGTCCATGTACTTTTCTAGGAGTATTTACTTGTGACATGTGTGACTTCATGTGTTGAACAGGGATGTCAGCTTGATGGTTGTTTTTTTGTTTGTTTTGAGTTTTGCTTTTAGCTCTACCATTTCCTATGTCATTAATCATGGCCACAGAATCAGATGATGATTGGGGTGATGGGGTGACAATCATGATGCTGTAGAGTTCCTTTCTACAGTAAGACTGCATGATATTCCATTCCTGACTTATTTTGTATTGTGTCATTGTTATAACACTTTTCTTGTACTGCATTTCCTTTTCACAGTATAATTCAACAGTATGTCAGGCCCATGTCTATAGACATCAGGGTTTTCTTTTTTTGTTTGTTTTGCTTTTTTTAAGGATCATTGCACTCAGGGAGGTTACCTTTTGTTCTCCCTTTTTTTTGTGTCCCATTTTCTACACCACCTTAATGGCCACAAAAGCTGCACAGTTTTTTCAATGCGATGATGATGATGTCGGTGAGGATGATATTCATGATGCTATGGAGTTCCATCTAGGATCGAGATTGTGTGACAGGGCTGTACTCTCCACTTACTATCATAATATATCCTGGTGTCAACCAGGCCTGAGAGATACAGACACCTGTGGTGCTGGTTAGAAGTTTTGAACAACACCCTCAGGGACACATCCGTGAAGTGGATGAGACTCGACTGTGTGGTCCCAATCTTCTAATGTGCCCATAGCACGCTTATTTCTGGGGTAGGAGCTGGTTAGAGCTGAAAAATCCTATGATTATTTTTGAAGGGATTGATGGGGATTTGAACCCACAGCCTACCAGTCAGTAGTCCATTGTGCTAACCACTACACCACGGCGGTTGGTTATATTTCAGATCTAATCAGAAAAGAATTTTTCTTAGTGATAGGTGTTGCAGTATCACAAAAGATCATAATCTGAAGCAGGGGCTCATGCAACTGTGGAACTATTTTTATTTATTGTTGTTGTTGAACCATGACAGTGTGTGTAATGTAAGTATTGACTTCCTCAGGCCAAGATCCAGAAACATCAGGCCTTTGAGGCAGAGGTAGCCGCCCACGCCAACGCCATCCAGGTCTTGGATCAGACGGGAAATGAGATGATCAGCCAGCAGCACTTTGCCTCTGAGATTTATCAGGGTCAGTGAATCATGGTTTTATTTGTGTCTCTTT
The DNA here is from genome assembly GCA_030674185.1 of Monoplex corrugatus. Taxonomy (NCBI): domain Eukaryota; kingdom Metazoa; phylum Mollusca; class Gastropoda; order Littorinimorpha; family Ranellidae; genus Monoplex; species Monoplex corrugatus. Next base: position 6,573,772 of record JAPXFY010000028.1, read on the forward strand.
GCTTGTTTGTTGGAATGGTTTGGGTATGTGTGTGTGTGTTAGTATTGCTGGTGGTACATGTATATCTGTGAGAGTGAGTGTGTGTGTGTGTGTTTGTGTGTGTGTGTGTGTGTGTGTGTGTGTTGTGTGGTGTGTGTGTGTGTGTGTGTGTGTGTGTGTGTGTGTGTGTGTGTGTGTGTGTGTGTTGTGTGTGTGTGTGTGTGTGTGTGTGTGTGTGCATATGCACAAGCATGTGTATGTGTGTGTGTGTGTGTGCATGTGTTGCCTATATTGCCTTATCATTACCATCATGTGCCCTGCCGCATAGCGTTGGCTCAAGATATTAGATGAGACAAAACATTAGATGGGAGAGTACATTAAAGAGTACATAAAAGAATACATTAAAGACCTTTATATTGTCTTAACAGGTATTTATTATTGAATTATTTATTGAATCTCCCAGTATTGATTCTTGTATTTCCCAGTATTGATTCTTGTATCATATCTCCCATTATTGATTATTGTATTGAATCTCCCATTATTGAAAAAAAAAGTGTGTGTGGTGTGGTGTGTGTGTGTGTGTGTGTGTGTGTGTGTGTGTGTGGTGTGTGTGTGTGTGTGTGTGTGTGTGTGAAGAAGAGGAGTTTGAACGAGATTTTCTCATTTTTTTATGGGTGAATCTCTTCCAAAATTTATGAATGTTAGTCCTTTGAAAGCACTAGTTCTGCATGCAACACATCAAGGTCAGGGTCATGTGGATGAATAAATGCTAAATGTAGCACTGTTGAAGGAAGATGTGTGAATCACTTGTTCACAAAAGTTAAAGTTAGCACTGTTGAAGGAAGATGTGTGAATCACTTGTTCACAAATGTTAAAGTTAGCACTGTTGAAGGAAGATGTGTGAATCACTTGTTCACAAATGTTAAAGTTAGCACTGTTGAAGAAAGATGTGTGAATCACTTGTTCACAAATGTTAAAGTTAGCACTGTTGAAGGAAAAATGTGTGAATACACTTGTTCACAAATGTTAAAGTTAGCACTGTTGAAGAAAGATGTGTGAATCACTTGTTCACAAATGTTAAAGTTAGCACTGTTGAAGGAAGATGTGTGAATCACTTGTTCACAAATGTTAAAGTTAGCACTGTTGAAGAAGATGTGTGAATCACTTGTTCACAAATGTTAAAGTTAGCACTGTTGAAGAAAGATGTGTGAATCACTTGTTCACAAATGTTAAAGTTAGCACTGTTGAAGGAAGATGTGTGAATCACTTTTCACAAATTAAAGTTAGCACTGTTGAAGGAAGATGTGTGAATCACTTTTTCACAAAAGTTAAAGTTGCACTGTTGATTACTGATGTGTGAATCACCTTGTTCAGCAAGGTGTTAAGTTAGCACTGTTGAAAGAAAGATGTGTGAATCACTTGTTCACAATGTTAAAGTTAGCACTGTTGAAGAAAGATGTGTGAATTCACTTGTTCACAATGTTAAAGTTAGCACTGTTAGGAATGTGACGGAATCACTTATCACCAAAGTGTAAAGTTAGCACTGTTGAAGAACGATGTGTGAATCACTTGTTTCACAAAAAGTTAAAGTTAGCCACCTGTGAACTTGAAAAACATTGTGAATCACTTGTTCACAAATGTTAGTAGCACTGTTGAAGAAAGATGTGTGAATCACTTGTTCACAAATGTTAAAGTTAGCACTGTTGAAGAAAGATGTGTGAATCACTTGTTCACAAATGTTAAAGTTAGCACTGTTGAAGGGAGATGTGTGAATCACTTGTTCACAAATGTTAAAGTTAGCACTGTTGAAGGGAGATGTGTGAATCACTTTTTTCACAAAAGTTAAAGTTAGCACTGTTGAACGAAGATGTGTGAATAACTTTTTTCACAGAAATTCCTGAGAATATTGGAATTTGATTTTACTCTTGTGACAGTCAACCAGTGTCATTTGTTTGTGTCAAGTTGGGTGTTTTTTTTAAAAATATTTTTTTTGTATTGAGGCTTCTTGAAGGCTGCAGTGATCTAAAGAAGTGTGAAATCTCAGATTTTCTTTCATACTTTAGTATGAAAAGACAGATTGTTCGCATGGCTTGACTACCTTATTATTAGATTAATTGATTTGGTTCAGTTTTTACGTTGACACTGACTTCAGGTGATATGGCCGACGAGGATCACCATCCCAGGGAAGTGGGGGAAAGGGGACTTATCTAATCCTATACAGACACCACCAGAACAACAATGATGTTAAGATGGGACAGTGAGAAGGCCAGTTTTAATGTAGCACACCCCTGGATTCAAACCCACAACCATTAGCATGAGAATCCAATGCTCAACCAACTGAGTTACTGAGGCCTGCCTTATTATTGTTGTTATTGCTTTTTTGTGCAGGAGAGACTGGACGAGCTGCATCGCTTGTGGGAGTTGCTGTTGTCCAAACTTGCGGAGAAGGGCACCAAGCTGCAGCAGGCCCTGCGCCTTGTTCAATTCATGCGCGAGTGTCGTGAGGTCATGTTCTGGATTGCAGACAAGGTCAGTGTGTTGGGGTGTGGAGGGTTTGGGTGGGATGTGTTTATGTGTAGTAGTATTCTGGATTGCAGACAAGGCCAGTGTGTTGGGGTGTGGAGGGGTTGGGTGGGATGTGTTTATGTGTAGTAGTAATAGTAGTATTCTGGATTGCAGACAAGGTCAGTGTATTGGGGTGTGGAAGGGTTGGGTGGGATGTGTTTATGTGTAGTAGTAATAGTAGTATTCTGAATTGTAGACAAGGTCAGCAGGTGGTTGTGGTGGCTGTTGTGGGTAGTTTGTGGTGATAATGGGGTTCACATAGCATAGCATATGTGGGTTTGTTAGATCATGGAAGCAGTTATATATGCACCCACATATCTTTGATGACTTTTCCTTTGTTCTGAGGGTTTCTCATTTTATGTTGTAGATTTCTAGAGTTTATTTCTCATTTTTGTTTTGTGGTTTGAGTTATGAGACCCCCCCACCTCCCCTGTGGGGATGCCGGGGGCTGTTTCAGTATAAATAGTATCCCCACCTTCTGGAAATTCTGTGCTAGAAATTTCCTCTTTTCTGTCACTCTCTTTGTTTCTGCCTTGTTCCTTTGCTTTCTGTCATTCTTCCTATCATTGTCTGCCTTGCTGGTCCATTCACCTGTATGTGTTCGATAAAGTCTTACATACTTTCTCGTAGGATTGATAATAGTGTACATGTATTAAGTACATTGTTTGCTCTGGGGAGGTGTGATGTGCAGAAGCAAGGTCAGGTAATTTAGGCCTGTTTTTATATATGTTTTGGTGTCCTTAGGTGTGCTTAAATTTGTAATCAGATGTGTTTTTTAAATCCCTTGTGTGATAAATTTGAAGGAGTGGTCATCGCCAGGGGGCATATCCTTAGATTATGTGTGCGAACGCATTGATATGTGTACTTGATTTTCTTTTCTTTTTTTTTTTCCTGTTGAAGTTAAGTCTGTTTTGAAGTGGTTATAGCCCTGATATGGCTCTACACAGTCTGCTGGGCTTTACAAAACAGTAACAGTAACAGTTGAGCTATGAGAAGATGGGTGATGTGAGCTGTGTGTACACACATTTTTGTGAGCCCTGTTGTGTAATAAGAGAAATTGTACACAGCAAGAGATTCCCATATCATCATCATCATTTATTGAGAAAAGGGTCGGGAGAGGGGTTTTGGAAAGGGGGTAAAGGGTTTTCAGTGGGTGCCTTTTATGTGCCTTTTATTTTGGAATCAAAACCTGAAATAGTGTTGGTATGAATATTAAACTGAGAAATTGTTCATGGGGAAAAAAAGTTTTCATTATATGTATGTATGTAATTTTATTTTCCCAACCTTTTTCTTGTTAGCTTGTTGTATACTTAACCCTTTGACTCCCGCACCCTGTCTGTTAGCATCCTGCATTGTCAATCATGTTAGCAAAGCAAAAACTTAACCCTTTGACTCCTTCACTCTATCCACAAGCTGGTGGATAGGGCGAGGGAGTCAAAGGTTTAAGTTTTTGCAATTGGTGGATGGGGTGCGGGAGTCAATGCATTAAGGATGGTAATAACTGATATTTGTTCAGAGAAATTGTGTGAACTTTTGGTTTGTACATTTTTACTGTTGTGTTTCAGGAAGCTTTCGTGACCTCTGAAGAATTTGGCCAAGATCTGGAACATGTTGAAGTTCTTCAGAAGAAATTTGATGAATTCCAGAAGGCAAGTGATGAAATAAAATAACACTGTAAATTGATATTGCATGTATGGGATGTAGGTGTGTGTGTGTGTGTATATATATATATATATATATGTGCAAGTCTACAATACTGGAACAAGACCTGGGACATGAGGGTGAAAAATTAAAAGTAATAAAAAAAGCAAGCAAAACACATTTTTGAAGAGTTCAGGCATACCTTTAATAAACAGGAAAAAAGTAAACAGAGTTCATTTAAAGACTTCACTAAAAATCAGCAAAATGTAAACCAAGTGACGGCGTGATGTGCATTACATGGTTTCCATTTGGTACTGCTTTTTTAGATAAAATAACCAGGCTTCATGGAAAGGATGATGCCATCAATACAGACACCTAAGGTCATGTGTCCAGTATTAAACTTGAACAGAAGAACTTAACCATGTCCTGTATATAAACTTATGTATAGGTGGAGACCGTAACCCACGCAACATTGCGGCTTGACAATTTTTCGCTGACAATGGTAGAGCTGTAATATGGAGGTATCTTGATTTATCTTAGACAACATATTAAAAGCTTTCTTTCTATGACAATGATGAGCATTTGGGCATAGCCATATTTATGTAACTGGGAAATGTTGCGTGCATTACGTGGAATCCAAATGGGAAACCATTCTTGTATTCCATCGAGCAACATCAGAATAAATCACTGTTTTTACATTTAGGTACTCTTGACGCATTAGATTGTTTTCAACATTGTTAATTTTTGTTTGCAGGACTTTACAATATGCTGTATGCAATGACTTTGCTGGATTTTGAGCAATTTATTCAAATTGACTGGATTTTATAATTTCTTGCATTTCAGCGAATATTGAATTTTATTTGTTAGATGTCACACAGTGATACATACAAGTGGAAATGCACTAATTCAGCTGATTCATCCTTTCACTAATTCATTCTTTGAATTGGTCCATTCTCAGATTGCTGGAAGTCATAGGGGGGGGGGGGGGGGGAGGGGGACTACTTCATCAGTTCATGTTGAGATTCCATTTTTGGTCACATTTTCACAACTTGAGCTGTAAAGTCACTGCATTGGTGTAGCTTTTAAACAGTAAAAATATAGTGCCCGCATTGGTTAATGGTCAGTGGCTGCAGGATACTCAGGTTGTCACTGGCCACTCAAGCAATGTCATCAATATCTGGAAAGCTGAAGTGTCCACTTCTGTCTCGCACAAATTTCACCAGCGTCTCACCACCTTCTGACTTCAGAACCTGGAAATCGCGCGCGCGCACGCACACACACACACACAGCTCTATATAATTGCTTTGATTATTGTATAATGTGGAAAAGGTGAACTAAAAGCTCCACATTAAAAAGTGTAAGCGACATTGTATTGATCAGATCTTATCATTTTTATGCCTATGTACATTTTCAAAACCTACACCAGGTTAATTTTTTTTTAACTTATTGTCTTATTGGACAAAATTATGACCATGGTACTGCATTCAAAACAATGTATCCTTACCAGTCCATTGTAGAATAATGACTAGCAACAATAATACTAATATTAATTTCTGTAATGATAATAGTAATGATAATAACAAGACAAGGAGTGAGAGTGGTTTCTCTGTAGCGCGCAAACAAGAAGTGTAATCCAATCCGTTGTTTAACAAGTAATCTTTTAATAGCCACTGAAAAGTAAGGCATAAAAAGCACAATGTAAATCTGTATGCTGTGCCAGTTTCAGATAAGTCCGATCAAAAATATGCGTGTAAAGAGGAAGCACAATTGTCATCTCAATAGATCTGAATCGCTTCCACTGTAAACAACGAACTTTTCTTTTGGCAAGATTTTAGATAGCTAATATGGCTTTCCTTCTCCCGTATTAATTAATCTTCAAAGAAAGAATAAATCTACTAGATCTACAGTTCAGTGGCTGGGGAAAAAGAAACAAAATACGTAAAGACTGTGACGTGCATACCTTGAAACAAAATCTGCAACAATGTTTCGTCTCTGCAGTAACTCACGCTCACAAAGTGCCGACTTTTAAAAATTCTCTGTAGATTTCAACAGCTGTATGTCTTTAACTGGACCATGTAATTGGAATACCATAATTGTTTGCTTTCTGTCCAAAAACATCAATCTGTTGCGAAACAGTAATTGATAACAAAGATTCAGCAAGCGTGCGTTGCCGTGGAATCTAAAACCAGTGGCACTTAAAATATTCCACGAAATTTCCTTTTTGCTGAGAGCGTTCCTTTCCAAAACACAAACAGTAGGGCTCACAATATTCTTAGTAGTCATAACACACGCAGTAAAGCTTGTATAAACAAAAATGCTCCATGTAACGTTTATTCGTTATGTGCGCTACAAGAGAAACAACAAATAACCGCTTTCGTTTCTGCAGAAACCCATGACTATGATTCGTTGTACACGTAAGATCATGAATGCATGCCAAGTTTTGTGAAATATAAGAGACTTGCCTGTACACTGTAAACATAAAAAAGTTTCCACTTTTCATGCACAGTAGATATCGTATTGAAATGTTTGTGCGTTACTACAGAAACAATCGCAAATGCCCACATTTGATTCGCGTTTAGAGAGAATCAATCATTATTTACTCTTTTACTGAGTTTTATCCAGTAAATCTTATCTGTTTTTAATAAACAATAAAAGCAAAATTGTATCCTTACCTCAGTTTGCTTGCCACACACACACACCAAACTGAAGATGCCGACACTTGTGGTGACGTCAAGCAGATGTGACGTTCGTTTCAAACCGTCGGGTGGGAGACGAGTCAGCCAATGTCAAGCTTGTGTTTGAGCATATATGGGCCATGTGCCGCTTGTCACGTACACATTTTCTTTGTTCTCAAACACTTTAGATTCAGAGGATGGGGCCAATGTAATTGACTTTGATGATGAGCAAGAAGGATAGGTTGTGTGCGTTACACTAGGAAGCAAAACGTGCCACGCTATAAGCACCTAAAGAGAAACTTGCATTCAGCTTCGTATTTCAACGAACTGAATCATGAGCAGGAAGAACGATCCCCAAAGATACATTTTGGAGTAATTTTGAATCTGTTGAAGCACAACTGTGTTGTGTGGGTAGAACGTAATGCAAGCGTTATCTATGGAAACTAATGAAACGCACGATCGCCATATTTTTGGATGCACCAAACGCAACTTATTGCATGAAGTTTTGCAATGGCTTATTGTGGGTGGGATTAATGTTTTATTCACTAACAGGACACACACAGTTCATTTGTGTGTTGCTTGTTCTGATTAAGTTACACTGTTGTACAAGTTTCAACCCAAGCCATGTCCCACTTTCTGGCGCTTTTTTTGTCACAACCACAGACAAAATAAAAACAACAAAAAATCAGGCAAACACAAATGGTGATGAACAATGCTTTATTTTGTTGAAGAAACATGTCGCCAAACCAATTGAAATAAAAAAAACTCCACCAACATATGCAAAGGCAGCTATAACTGAAGCTGAAGTGAGGGCCCTATCATTTTATTGGGTGATTCCAGTATTGTAGACGTGCACATATATATATATATATATGTGCACGTATGTATGTATATATATGTCACTGTAAATGTATGTTGTATGTTTGAGATGTAGGTATTGATGACTGAAAACTGGACAAAATTCTGTGTTTTGGCAATCTGGTGAGCAGTACTGGATCTGATGATGCTAGGGTGACAATGTGCATCAGGGGAAAAACAAGCACAGCACTAGATTTCTTCGTATTTTCTATTCCAGTGACCAGTCGTAATGAAAATACAAGTAAGACAGAATGAAACACATCTCTCCATGAATCGGGTCCAGATATCTGGCCGGTCAGTGTACTGGAGATTCATTTGTAATGAAAACACAACATAACAAGACAGAATGAAACACATCTTTCCATGAATCGGGTCCAGATATCTGGCCGGTCAGTGTACTGGAGATTCATTTGTAATGAAAACACAACATAACAAGACAGAATGAAACACACCTCTCCGTGAATCGGGTCCAGATATCTGGCCGGTCAGTGTACTGGAGATTCATTTGTAATGAAAACACAACATAACAAGACAGAATGTAACACACCTCTCCGTGAATCGGGTCCAGATATCTGGCCGGTCAGTGTACTGGAGATTCATTTTTAATGAAAACACAACATAACAAAGACAGAATGTAACACACCTCTCCGTGAATCGGGTCCAGATATCTGGCCGGTCAGTGTACTGGAGATTCATTTGTAATGAAAACACAACATAACAAGACAGAATGTAGCACATCTCTCCATGAATCGGGTCCAGATATCTGGCCGGTCAGTGTACTGGAGATTCATTTGTAATGAAAACACAACATAACAAGACAGAATGAAACACATCTCTCCATGAATCGGGTCCAGATATCTGGCCGGTCAGTGTACTGGAGATTCATTTGTAATGAAAACACAACATAACAAGACAGAATGAAACACATCTCTCCATGAATCGGGTCCAGATATCTGGCCGGTCAGTGTACTGGAGATTCATTTGTAATGAAAACACAACATAACAAGACAGAATGTAACACACCTCTCCGTGAATCGGGTCCAGATATCTGGCCGGTCAGTGTACTGGAGATTCATTTGTAATGAAAACACAACATAACAAGACAGAATGAAACACATCTCTCCATGAATCGGGTCCAGATATCTGGCCGGTCAGTGTACTGGAGATTCATTTGTAATGAAAACACAACATAACAAGACAGAATGTAACACACCTCTCCATGAATCGGGTCCAGATATCTGGCCGGTCAGTGTACTGGAGATTCATTTGTAATGAAAACACAACATAACAAGACAGAATGAAACACACCTCTCCTACGGCGCACAAGTCCGAGATACTTTAGTTGGCCACTTTCTGCCGGCTATTAATAGCGCGCCCCTTCCCTTCCACTCCCCACACCCTTTTCACCCGTCCTTTTATCACTAGTGCGGGAGCACAAAGACGCACTACACTGACGGACTTTGATCGACCCTGCCTGGCTAAAAATAGCACGTGCGGGCGACGAAGGCTCGCAACTAAAGGGTGGCAGAACGGCTGGGAAAATGCAGCCGTGCTCCGTGAATCGGGTCCAGATATCTGGCCAGTCAGCGAACTGGAGATTTCTTGGACTGTGTCAGATGTCTTGTGCAGAGTGTGCATGTCATCAGATTTGACTGTTCATAGTTAACCAGCCACGTACAAGTAAACTCCTTCTTCCACTTGGAAGAAAGCTTTGTTGACACTGTAGTGACTTGTTTTTCTTCCCAGTAGAAGTTTCTGAGCCAAGAGCTATAGCTTGTGAGCTCTTCATCACAGACACATGTGGTTTTACGACAGGAAGTGCAGAGTCACTGTTTACCGATAATATTGGGTGACTGGATTGAAAAACATGTGAAAGGGCGTAAGTTTAATCATGGTGTCAAGACAGATTCAAACTTTTCTTGTGTGCTGGACGTAGGTGAGTGAAGTTTTATTTTTATTTGCTGAGTATTTTTTTGCTCGCCATGCCGAGTAAAGCACTTGCCGCTTTCAGGGCTGGGAGGGAAATGGTATACGGGGTGGGAGTAGGACAAAAGGCTGAGTACACAGAGGGGAAAATGGTTGCTTGACAGAAAGGTAAGTCTTCAAGTTAGACTTGAAGGAAGACAGTATGTGACCGTCTTGTTTCTCTGTATGACAGACATACACATACATAAAACAACGGTCCATTTGACGAAGGCTTTGTGAGAAGCTAAAACATAGCCTTCATTTTTACCCTACTCTCTTCTCCCTTGCTGGTAGGATCTCCAAAACCACGAGGACAAAGTGTCGGAAGTGAACACCCTGGCAGAGCATCTGATCTCTGACGGACACCCAGAGGAGGACACCATCCGTCAGAAGCAGGAGGAGGTGAACGAAGCCTGGAAACGTCTGCGACAGCTGTCCCTTCTGCGCCAGGAGCGACTCTATGGCGCTCACGAGATTCAGAGATTCAACCGGTGAGAGTGGCTTTCTCATAGAGTGGCTTACTTACAGTACAATTGATTTTGTTATGTTATGTTATGTTATGTTATGTTATGTTATGTTATGTTATGTTATGCAGAGTATTGTTTTTTTTTTGTTTTTTTTTTACAGACTGCTCTATCTCAGATGTGTGTATGCGTGTTATTTTGCCCAGACTGTGTAGGCAGTATGCTGCTGCATAGTCTACCTACTCTGTCTAGGGTGGAAAGTGGCAGAATGGTTCAGACATTCACCTGCCAATAACAAAACTCAAGGTTCCAGGGTTCGCTTCTTGTAGAAGGCTCGACTTTTCTCCTCAGTTGGACCGGAAAATTTATGCCTGTTTTTAATCTTTTGGCGTCCTTAGGTATGCTTAAATTTGTATTCAGGTATGTTTTTTAAATCCCCTGTGCCATAAATTGGACAGAGTGGTCAGTGCCGGGGGCATGTCCTTAGATTATGTGTGCGAATGCATTGATATGTGTACTTAATTTAACTTTTCTTTTTTTCCCTTTTGAGGTTTAGTATGTTTTGAAGCGTTAGAGCCCTGATATGGCTCTATGCAGTCGGCTGGGCTTTAAAGAACAATAACAATAAGCCTTCCCCACCCCCCCTTTTTTTTTTTTTTTTTCCTTTGGTGGTCACCTATTGTAAAAAAAACTAAGTGGCTTTAGGTTACTTAACTTCAGTGACAGGGCGACAGTCCTTGTTTTTCAACATGGTATGGCTGTTGGTTTATGAGGTCGTCTTGATATGTTTCATTTGTTTGCAGTTTTATGTATAGTTGTGTTCCGGATTTGGTCGATAGGCCATTGATTTTTTAAACATGAAGTCATATTTAAGTTCTTTTCTTTGTGATACTAGTTTGAAATTTAATTTTCTTTTCTGAATTCATCATAATGTGTAGTAATTGCATTTTGTATTTGGTGAATTTCACTTATTTGTGTGTGTGTGTTGTGTGTGTGTGTGTTGTGTGAATGTGGTGTGTGTGTGTGTATGTGTGTGTGTATGTGTGTGTGAATATGTGTTGTGTTGAATTGATGTGTTTGTGTGTGTGTGTGTGTGTGCTGTGTGGTGTGTGTGTGTGTGTGTGTGTGTGTGTGTGCATGCGCGTGTTTGTGTATATGTGTGTGTGTATGTGCATATATGTGTGTGTGTCTGTGTGTGGTGTGTGTGCCTGCGTGCGTGCGCCTATGTGTTGTGTGTGTAAACAGAGATGCTGATGAGACCATTGCGTGGATCCAAGAAAAAGACGCGGTGCTGTCCACTGATGACTATGGCCGTGACCTGGCCAGTGTTCAGGCCTTGCAGCGTAAACATGAAGGCGTGGAGCGAGATTTGGCTGCTCTGGAAGAAAAGGTAACTTTAAAAAAATGCTTTGATGCCTCATCTATTTGATATGGTTTTTATACTGATTATATTCATGTCTGTTTGTGGAATAAATGTATGATTTTGTTTGTTTGTTTGTTGATCGCACATATTTTGATAGTTTTCGTACTGTATGGCAGATTGCTCTTTTTGGATGTTTACTCTTGCTTTTTTGATATATTTTCATGGTACCTTTAGAAGTACATGGTATATTTGTCATGGTACCTATAGAAGTATGTGGTATATTTGTCATGGCACCTATAGAAGTATGTGGAAGTATGTATTTGTCATGGCAACCTATAGAAGTATGTGGTATATTTGTCATGGACCATAGAAGTATGTGGTATATTTGTCATGGTACCTATAGAAGTATGTGTTATATTTGTCATGGCACCAATAGAAGTAAGTGGTATATTTGTCATGGTACTATAGAAGTATGTTATATTTGTCATGGTACCTATAGAAGTAAGTGGTATATTTGTCATGGTATCTATAGATAGTAATGTGGTATATTTGTCATGGTATCTATAGAAGTAAGTGGTATATTTGTCATGGTATCTATAGAGTAAGTGGTATATTTGTCATGGTATCATATAGAAGTAAGTTTAATTTGTCATGGTACATATAGAGGTAAGTAGTATATTTGTCATGGTATCATATAGAAGTAAGTGGTATATTTGTCATAGTACCTATAGAAGTAAGTGGTATATTTGTCATGGTACATATAGAGTAAGTGTATATTTGTCATGGTACCTATAGAAGTAAGTGGTATATTTTGGTCATAGAAGTACATGTATGAAGTAATATAGGTAATATTTGTCATGGTACCTATAAAGTAAGTGGTATATTTTATGTACCAATGGTATCTACTAGAAGTAAGTGGTATATTTCGTACTATGGTATTCATTACCTATATATAAGTGGTATATTTGTCATGGTACCTATAGTAGTATGTGGTATATTTGTCATGGTACATATAGAAGAATGTATATTGTCATGACCTATAGAGTAAGTGGTATATTTGTCATGGTACATATAGTAGTAAGTGGTATATTTGTCATGGTACCTATAAGGTAAGTGGTATATTTGTCATGGTACCTATAGTAAACATGGTATATTTGTCATGGTATCTATAATAGTAAGTGGTTATTTGTCATGGTACTATAGAAGTAATGGTATATTTGTCATGGTACCCATAGAAGTAAGTGGTATATTTGTCATGGTACCTATAGAAGTAAGTGGTATATTTGTCATGGTACCTATAGAAGTAAGTGGTATATTTGTCATGGTACCTATAGAAGTATGTGGTATATTTGTCATGGTACCTATAAAGTAAGTGGTATATTTGTCATGGTACTATAGAAGTAATGTGGTATATTTGTCATGGTACCTATAGTAGTAAGTGGTATATTTGTCATGGTACCTATAATAGTAAGTGGTATATTTGTCATGGTACCTATAGAAGTATGTGGTATATTTGTCATGGTACCTATAGAAGTGTGGTATATTTGTCATGGTACCTATAGAAGTATGTGGTATATTTGTCATGGTACTATAGAAGTAGTGGTATGTTTGTCATGGTACCTATAGAAGTAAGTGGTATATTTGTCATGGTACCTATAAGTAATGGTATATTTGTCATGGTACTGTAGAAGTAAGTTATATTTGTCATGGTATCTATAGAAGTAAGTGGTATATTTGTCATGGTACTATAGAATAAGTAGTATATTTGTCATGGTACCTAAAAAGTGGTATATTTGTCATGGTACCTGTAGAAGTAAATGATATATTTGTGTGGTGCCTATAGAAGTAAGTGGTATATTCTTCATGGTACCCATAGTAATAATTCTATTCTTCATGGTACCTATAGAAGTAAACATAAAAACTGCATTTTACATTAGTATTATGCAAGTATTTTTGTGTATGATGTAATCCTAAATGTATCATGCTGCATCTACATTAGTGTCCCATGATAGAAATAGCAGGGCCTATTTCAATATATCATTACCACATTCTGGAGATTCTGTACTAGAAATTTCCTCCCTTTCTGTCATTCTCTTTGTTTATGACTTGCTTCTTTGCTTTCTATCATTTTTTCCTAGTTTTCTGCTTGCTGGTACATTCATCCTTGATGTTCTCCATAAATCCTTACATACTTTCTGGCTATTAGAATTGATAATTTGTACATTTTGTTGATTGATTGTATTATTAATTTGAAGTCTGCTGGGTATATGGAACCATCCACATAGTACTAAGTTGTGGAAAATGTGACGCCAGATGAGTGTTGTGTATGTGGAACCATCCACAAACGTATAACCCCTTTGACCATGGTGTTTTTTCAGGTGAACGCTCTGGGCACGGAGTCGGTGAGACTGCAGGGCATCCACACTGACCAGTCTGAACAGATCCACAGCAAGCAGGAGGAAATGGAACAGAACTGGGAACAGCTCAGAAACAAGGTCATTAGATCACACAGTTAGATTGTTGTGGACAACAGTTTTGAAGACATTTTCCAGATATTTTGAAAAACCTTCCTGAAATTTGAAATCGAAAACAAGTATAACTGCCCCGCGTTCCAAGCAAACAGGAACCAGAAAAATTCATGAAAAAGAATCAGAATGTGTGTTTAACCCTTTGACTCCCGCACCTTCTCCGCCAACATCCTGCATTGTCAACCTTCCGAGCAAAGCAAAAACTTAACCCTTTGATTCCCTCACCCTATCCACCAGCTTCCTGCAGGAAGCTGGTGGATAGGATGAGGGAATCAAAGGGTTAAGTTTTTGCGGTTGGTAGATAGGGTGCGGGAGTCAAAGGGTTAATACAACCAGACATGGCAGATGCAAATTTTCGGCCAACTGGCCTTTGTCAAGAGTAAGATCACAAACAAACACAAAAATTAGGAGAAAAAGATCGAAATTTCCCTGCTGCTTTGACCAGTGTCCTTGGCCCTGTTCTTTTCACTCTTTACACCTCCCCCTTGTCCACCATCATCAACTCCCATTCTATAAAACACCACTTCTATGCTGATGACACCCAACTTCAAGACAGTGACTCACCTGATAATATACAGCGCCTGTTGACTCGCACCACTGAGTGTTACTCGGACATTAAGAACTGGATGACACACAATAGACTTCAGCTTAATGACGACAAAACAGAAGCTATCCTCATTGGCACCCGTCAGAAACTTTCTCAGCTGCCTCCTCTTTCTCTCCCATTATGTAACACATCAGTCCCAATTTCTGATTCAGCTAAAAACCTTGGTGTCTGCATTGACTCTACCCTCTCCATGAACAACTTTGTTTCTCAAACTGCCAGATCCTGCTACTATCATCTCCATCGTATAAGGCTGATCAGGAAGTATCTCTCTGTCGAAACAACTGCAAAACTCGTTCTCTCCTTCATAATGTCTCGCATTGACTATTGCAATTCACTCCTGTCTGGTCTTCCTGCCTCCACCATTCACATCCTACAGCGCATTCAAAACAATGCTGCACGCCTTGTACTCAAAAAGAAAAAAGCTGACCACATATCTCCTCTCCTGGCACAACTTCACTGGCTCCCTGTATCAAAGCGCATACAGTACAAACTAGACACCATGTGCTACAAAAGCCTCAATAACGCAGCCCCTGATTACCTGTCAAGCCTACTTGAGATCTATGTTCCCTCACGTACCCTCCGCTCTGCCTCTGATCCTCTGACTTTTCGCTTTCCACGCACTAAGCTCAATACCTATGGTCCACGAGCCTTCTCTGTTTCTGGTCCACTCTCCTGGAACAAACTTCCTCTCTCAGTCCGTCAGCAACCTACTTTTGTCTCCTTCAAGTCCGCTCTCAAAACTCACCTTTTCTTCTCCGCATAAAATCCTAACCTCACTCAACCCCCCCCCCCCCCCCCCCCCCTCTGCAGCCTGTCTCCGCTCGGAGGGAATCACATGGTTATAATATATAATTGTATATGCTATGCTCTCTATAATTTTCCATTGCTTTTATTCTTGCTTTTATTCCTTTTATTCTTTCTCCCCATTTATAGCCATGCGTGTGTGTGTGTGTGTGTGTGTGTGTGTGTGTGTGTGTGTGTGTGTGTGTGTGCGTGCGTGCGTGCGTGCGTGCGTGCGTGCGTGCGTGCGTGCGTGCGTTGCGTGCGTGCGTGCGTGCGCGCGCGCGTGCGTGCTTGCGTGTGTGTCTGCTTCAGCGCTTAGATTTGATATTATCAAGATTTTGCGCTATATAAAAATATTGTAATTATTATTAAAAGCAAGAGGGAAGTTTCAGTCATTTTCTCCTAATTTTTGTTTTCGTTTGTTTGTTTTGATCTTACACTTGACAAAGGCCAGTTGTCCGAAAATTTGCTCCTGTCTTGTCTGGTTGTATTAAATATGCATTCTGATTTGTTGTTGTTGTTGTATATTTTGAAAACCTTTGTGAAATTCACTGTATGGAAAGGAGGTAAACTGTAACAAGATTCTGAGAAAATGAGAACAAACAAACAAAGCAAAACAAAAAAGGAAAAGGCATTGTGAAAGAAGATTGGTTAAACTTTTTTTTCTCTTTTGAGAAAAGTCTTCATCAAAGTCACACATCTGTTGGGTATGCTTTTCATAATTGGAATTGTTTTAAGTAATTGATGTAGTCTTCTATTTTGAATAATGTGTCAGTGTGAAGACTGTCACAAAAGTACACTTTGAGCTGTAAGTTGTGCTGCACGATACAGTGTGAAAAACAGAACTTTATATACATGTTCCTTTTTTTGGAGATAAGATACGCAGATACACATATCATTCGCATGTAATGAGGGTTATTCCAGTGATAGGCTGATAAAAGAAACAGTATAAAAGATAGACAAGGTAAAAAGACCAGGTAAAACATAGACTAGGTAGGGCCTCAGGACCTGGCAAGCTATATAAAAGATAGACAAGGTAAAAAGACCAGGTAAAACATAGACTAGGTAGGGCCTCAGGACCTGGCAAGCTCGATGGGTTTATGTGCAGGCTTAAGGCTTGTGCCATGATCACCATACACACATGTGACGTTAATGCATACGGAATTCGTTCCGAGTGTGGAGACGTCATCTTGAGAAACTGAAACTGAAAAGCTTACAACAGTGGCACATTATTTCCCGACAGAAACATTACAAAAATGTTGTTGTTTCCTCCCAACAGGCTTCAGACCGCAGATCTCGCCTGGATGACTCCTACTTCCTGCACCGCTTCTTGGCAGACTTTCGTGACCTTGTGTCGTGGATCAGCGACATGAAGGCCATCATTTCGGCAGACGAGCTGGCCAAGGATGTGGCCGGGGCAGAAGCCTTGCTGGAACGACACCAGGAGCACAAGGTAGGGGAGACAGTTGGTAGCCGTTTTTGGTTTTCATTTTTTTTTCTTTTGAGGGAGTTACTATTTGTGTCACTTAGCAATGCAAGGCTTTCTGTGTGTGTGTGTGTGTGTGTGTGTGTGTGTGTGTGTGTGTGTGTGTGTGTGTGTGTGCAGCAACTCTGTGTGTGTATGTGTGTGTGTTTATGTGTTTACAAGACTGTGTGTGTATGTGTGTGTGTGTGTGTGTGTATGTTTGTATGTGTGTGCAACAACTTTGTGTGTGTATTGTGTGTGTGGTGCGTGTGTGTGTGTGTCGATTGAAATCTAATTTATTTTCAGTTTATGTTACTCAGATTGTCTGGCTTTGTGATTTGGATTTGTGTGTGAGAGATGGTGTGTGTGTGTACATATGTATGTGTATGTGTCAAAATCAGTTTGTGCATGTGTATAGGGTGTGTGATGTAGAATGTGTGTGTGGAAGGACTCAGAATTGTGCATGCTTTTGCTGTTTCCATCGTCCACAAAAGTAACATGCATGCATGCTTACGCACACAGGGACATAATATGCATGAACTCACACACACATGCACACGCACACCCACAAAAACACACACACACACATACGTACACACAGATGCATGTACGCACACACACATTTACATACGCACATGCTCTTCCACTTACTCTCACACACAAAATTTTGTTATAACGTGTGAGAGTGTGAGGAGTTAAGGGCCGAAACACTTGCTTGACGGGGATTTCTCCTCTGAGGACCTTCAGCTGTCTGGCTCTCCCCAGTTTCATACTACTTTTTTCCAGCACGTGATTGCCTCTTTCCATTTCAGGGAGAGATTGACGCTCGTGAGGATAGCTTTGTGTCCTGCGATGAAGCTGGCCAACGCCTGGTGACATCCAACCATTACGCTGCTGAGGAAGTGCGTGAAAAGGTAGGGACTTGATTGAGTCTGTTTCTTGATTTGAATGTGTGCGTTGATTGAGTCTGTTTCTTGATTTGAATGTGTGCGTTTTGTCGCACCATCGTTTTGTTGGTGTTACTTTCATGCCACTTATTTCAGCTTTTGTACATGTTTCGGCCTTTCGGCATCCTGCCATATCCATGCGGCGTAAATGCCAGAGCGCAGTATGCAGATGTTATGAGGCCAGCCATCAGAAGAGATGCCACATTGTTGCCACATCACTCGGGAGATGTTCATAATGATATTCTTTAAATCTGTTTTTCCTCCACATTATTGCCACATCATTCAGGAAATGTTCATATATTCTTTAAATCTGTGTTTCCTCCACATTATTGCCACATCATTCAGGAAATGTTCATATATTCTTTAAATCTATGTTTCCTCCACATTATTGCCACATCATTCAGGAAATGTTCATATATTCTTTAATTCCGTGTGTCTGTCACATTATTGCCACATCACTCGGGAGATGTTCACATTTCTTTCTTTCTGTATTTCCTCCACATTGTTGCCACATCACTCGGGAGATGTTCATATATTCTTTAATTCTGTTTCCTCCACATTATTGCCACATCACTTTGGAGATGTTCATAATTCTTTCTTTCTGTATTTCCTCCACATTGTTGCCACATCACTTTGGAGATGTTCATAATTATATTATTTAATTCTGTATTTCCTCCACATTGTTGCCACATCACTTGGGAGATGTTCATAATTATATTATTTAATTCTGTATTTCCTCCACATTGTTGCCACATCACTTTGGAGATGTTCATAATTATATTATTTAATTCTGTATTTCCTCCACATTGTTGCCACATCACTTTGGAGATGTTCATAATTATATTCTTTAATTCTGTTTCCTCCACATTGTTGCCACATCATTGGAAAATGTTCATAATATTCTTTAATTCTGTGTTTCCGCCACATTGTTGCCACATCACTTGGGAGATGTTCATAAATATTAATTACTTTTAAATTCTGTATTTCCTCCACATTGTTGCCACATCACTTGGGAGATGTTCATAAATATATTCTTTAATTCTGTTTCCTCCACATTGTTGCCACATCACTTGGGAGATGTTCATAATATATTCTTTAATTCTGTTTCCTCCACATTGTTGCCACATCACTTGGGAGATGTTCATAATTATATTCTTTAATTCTGTTTCCTCCACATTGTTGCCACATCATTGGAGATGTTCATAATTATATTCTTTAATTCTGTTTCCTCCACATTGTTGCCACATCATTTGGAAGATGTTCATAATTATATTCTTTAATTCTGTTTCCTCCACATTGTTGCCACATCACTTTGGAGATGTTCATAATTATATTATTAATTCTGTTTCCTCCACATTGTTGCCACATCATTTGGAGATGTTCATAATATATTCTTTAATTCTGTTTCCTCCACATTGTTGCCACATCATTGGAGATGTTCAAATATTTCTTTAATTTGTTTCCCCACATTGTTGCCACATCACTTGGGAGATGTTCATATATTCTTTAATTCTGTAGTTTCCCCACATTGTTGCCACATCACTTGGGAGATGTTCATAAATTATATTATTTAATTCTGTATTTTCTCCACATTGTTGCCACATCACTTGGGAGATGTTCATAAATATATTCTTTAATTCTGTTTTCCTCCACATTGTTGCCACATCACTTGGGAGTGTTCATAAATTATATTTTTAATTCTGTTTCCTCCACATTGTTGCCACATCACTTGGAGATGTTCATAATTATATTATTTAATTCTGTTTCCCCACATTGTTGCCACATCACTTTGGAGATGTTCATAATTATATTCTTTAATTCTGTTTTCCTCCACATTGTTGCCACATCACTTGGGAGATGTTCATAAATATATTCTTTAATTCTGTTTTCCTCCACATTGTTGCCACATCACTTGGGAGATGTTCATAATATATTCTTTAATTCTGTTTCCTCCACATTGTGCCACATTGGAGATGTTCAATATATTCTTTAATTCTGTTTCCGCCACATTGTTGCCATCACTTGGGAGATGTTCATAATTATATTATTTAATTCTGTATTTCCTCCACATTGTTGCCACATCACTTGGGAGATGTTCATAAATATATTCTTTAATTCTGTATTTCCTCCACATTTTGCCACATCACTTGGGGATGTTTATTTCTTTTCTGTTCTGATATTCTCTTGTGTTTGTTCTTTTTTTCTGAGTGTGTGTTTTGTTTTTTGGTTTTTGAATGAGTGTGTGTTTGTGTGTGTGTGTGTGTGGTGAGTGTGTGTGTGTGTGTGTGTGTGTGTGTGTGTGTGTGTGTGTGTGTGCGTTTCCTTCTTTCTTCCATGTGTATTCTTTCTTTTCCTGTCTTTTCCATCCTTTTTTTTACGTTCTGTTTTTCTCCCATCATCATTTGTGTGCGTCCTTTTCCTTTTCCCCCCTCCCTTTTTCCATGTTGTATTTCCCTCTTTTTTTTTCTTCTTTCTGTCATTCTGTTTTTTTATTTTTTTTTTCTTTCTTTCCATTCATCCTTTCTTCTGTCTTTCTTTCCTTCCTGTTTGCTTCATGTTTTTTCTTCGTCTGTATTTGTTTTTCCCGTATTTTTGTCTTCCTTGGTCAGTGGTATTTGTGTTTGTGTCCAGCTGACCATCCTGGAGAGTGAGAAGAGGAGCCTGCTGGAACTGTGGGAAGAGCGGCGCATCCTGTATGAGCAGTGTATGGACCTGCAGCTGTTTGTCAGAGACACCGAGCAGGCCGACGCCTGGATGACCAAACAGGAGGTAAAGCGTCACTTTTAACCCTTGACACTCCTGTTCCTTTAACCCTTTTGCAGTTTTAGGCGTTGATGCTGATGTAGGGCTCTCTTATCTTCCTTCTGTCTGTGTGAGTCTGTATGGGTGTGAATCACTCTGGGAATTGTGTGTGTGTGTGTGTGTGTGTGTTGTGTGTGTGTGTGTGTGTGTGTGTGTGTGTGTGTGTGTGTGTGTGTGTGTGTGTGTGTGTGTGTTGTTGTGTGTGTGTGTGTGTGTGTGTGTGTTGTGTGTGTGTGTGTGTTGTGTGTGTGTTGTGTGTGTGTGTGTGTTGTGTGTGTGTGTGTGTGTGTGTGTGTTTGTGTGTGTGTGTGTGTGTGTTTTTGTGTGTGTGTGTGTGTGTTTGTGTGTGTGTGTGTGTGTGTGTGTTGTGTTGTGTGTGTTGTGTGTGTTGTGTGTTGTGTGTTGTGTTGTGTGTGTGTGTGTTAGTGTGTGTGTGTGTGTGTGTTGTGTGTGTGTATGTGTGGTGTTGGTGGGGTGGTGGTGTTTGTGTGTGTGTGTGTGTGTTGTGTGTGTGTTGTGTGGTGGTGGTGGTGGTGGTTGTATGTTTGTGTGTGTGTGTGTATGTGTTGTGGGGTGGTGTGTTTGTCTGTGTGTGTGTGTGTGTATGCATATAGGTGTGTGTGTGTGTGTATATGTGTGTGTGGAATAGTGTGTATGATTTATACATAAATTTTGATTATCTTGCAATGCCTTGTAGACACGGTGCAGTCCTTAAATATTTCTTGTTTTTATTGGTCATTTCTATAATAACAAAATACAGCCAGGTGAATATTTTCTTTGATGTATTGACAGATATCATGTTTTTTTCTTTATATCAGGAATACTTCATAGAGTCATTTAAGCTCAGTGAGAGGGAAGTGTGTGTTAAGGACAGATGTTTCATTCTCTCACAAACATTACTTCCTTACTCTCTGCCCATTCTGCCAGTGGCAATGTACATATAGAGCAGCCCTGAAGATCATTTCTCACCCTTACTCTCTGCCCATTCTGCCAGTGGCATGTACATATAGAGCGGCCCTAAAGACCATTTCTCACCCTTACTCTCTGCCCATTCTGCCAGTGGCATGTACATATAGAGCGGCCCTGAAGACCATTTCTCACCCTTACTCTCTGCCCATTCTGCCAGTGGCATGTACATATAGAGCGGCCCTGAAGACCATTTCTCACCCTTATTCTCTGCCCATTCTGCCAGTGGCATGTACATATAGAACGGCCCTGAAGACCATTTCTTACCCTTACTCTGCCCATTCTGCCAGTGGCATGTACATATAGAGCGGCCCTGAAGACCATTTCTCACCCTTACTCTCTGCCCATTCTGCCAGTGGCATGTACATATAGAGCGGCCCTGAAGACCATTTCTCACAGGCAGACAGGTCTGTGATAGCTCTGATGTTCGTTGCAGGCTTTCTTGGTGAACGAGGATCTTGGGGACTCCCTCGATTCTGTAGAAGCCCTGAGCAAGAAACACGACGATTTCGAAAAGTCCTTGGCCGCCCAGGAGGAAAAAATCAAGGTCAGTCTGTAATCTGTACTAGCTTTTCTTGAGTATTCATGTTTGTTGTTATTGATGGTCTGTGTGATGTGGTGAGAGACAGACAGCATGTGTTTAATTGTTTGGTTTTGTTGTTAGTGTGTGACGTGTGAGAGACAGACAGCATGTGTTTTAATTGTTTGGTATTGTTGTTATTGTGTGACATGTGAGAGACAGACAGTATGTGTTTAATTGTTTGGTTTTGTTGTTATTGTGTGACATGTGAGAGACAGACAGCGTATGTGTTTAATTGTTTGGTTTTGTTGTTATTGTGTGACATGTGAGAGACAGACAGCATGTGTTTGTTTGGTTTTGTTGTTATTGTGTGACATGTGAGAGACAGACAGTGTATGTGTTTTAATTGTTTGGTTTTGTTGTTATTGTGTGACATGTGAGAGACAGACAGTGTATGAGTTTTAATTGTTTGGTTTTGTTGTTATTGTGACATGTGAGAGACAGACAGTGTATGTGTTTTAATTGTTTGGTTTGTTGTTATTGTGTGACGTGTGAGAGACAGACAGTGTATGAGTTTTAATTGTTTGGTTTGTTGTTATTGTGTGACGTGTGAGAGACAGACAGCATGTGTTTTAATTGTTTGGTATTGTTATTGTGTGAC
This sequence comes from Monoplex corrugatus, assembly GCA_030674185.1. Classification (NCBI taxonomy): domain Eukaryota; kingdom Metazoa; phylum Mollusca; class Gastropoda; order Littorinimorpha; family Ranellidae; genus Monoplex; species Monoplex corrugatus. The sequence continues at coordinate 6,596,561 of JAPXFY010000028.1, forward strand.
ATGTGAGACAGACAGTGTATGTGTTTTAATTGTTTGGTTTGTTGTTATTGTGTGACGTGTGAGAGACAGACAGTGTATGTGTTTAATTGTTTGGTTTTGTTGTTATTGTGTGACATGTGAGAGACAGATAGCGTATGTGTAATTGTTTGGTTTTGTTGTTATTGTGTGACATGTGAGAGACAGACAGTGTATGTGTTTAATTGTTTGGTTTTGTTGTTATTGTGTGACATGTGAGAGACAGACAGTGTATGTGTTTAATTGTTTGGTTTTGTTGTTATTGTGTGACATGTGAGAGACAGACAGTGTATGTGTTTAATTGTTTGGTTTTGTTGTTATTGTGTGACATGTGAGAGACAGATAGTGTATGTGTTTAATTGTTTGGTTTTGTTGTTATTGTGTGACATGTGAGAGACAGACAGTATGTGTTTTAATTGTTTGGTTTTGTTGTTATTGTGTGACATGTGAGAGACAGACAGCGTATGTGTAATTGTTTGTTTTGTTGTTATTGTGTGACATGTGAGAGACAGACAGCGTAGTTTAATTGTTTGCTGTTCTTCCTGCTTGTACATGTGCACACACAACACTTAGAGCGTCCTCTGCTTTCCGCCGTCCCTTCCCACAAACATGTACACACAGAGACACACACACACATTCCCCCCCTTCCCCCCCCCCCCCCACCTTTGTCACTTGGACCTGGTCATAATTGAAAATGATGAGTATGTAGATGAGTGTCTAAATGAGTCGTTCTTTGAATTGTGCAGTCTGTTAGCATTGGTTTTTACTGTTTTGACTGTGATTTGAATTTGTTCCAAAAAATGTTTGCATGGACTTATCAGGTACAAAGGTCTTCAAAGCTTCATGTAGATGTTGAGCCCCGCCATCCAGTTGGGCTAAATGGCTTTTGTACAGGGGTGGATCTTACTCGAGAAAACCATTGTGCATCTGCCGTCCAGTCCACCCATCTGGAAGTGGGTGCATTACCCTATACAGGGTTGTGGAAGGTAAAGCTGCCTAAAGAGAGGACAAAAGTTGAAGACTAAACACCATACTTCCTAATGACCTTGACCTATTTTAAAACCTCCTTATGACCTTGACTTATTTTAAAACACCTTACCAATGACCTTGACCTATTTAAACACCTTCCACCTAATAACCTTGGCCTATTTTTTTTAAACATCTTCCTAATGACCTTGACATATTTTAAAGTGTCTTACTTTCTAAAGACCTTGACCTATTTTAAACACCTTCCTGATGACCTTGACCTGTTTTTTAACACCTTACTTCCTAATGACTATGACCTATTTTTAAACATCTCCAGGCCCTGGACGAGTTTGCCACCAAGCTGATTGAGGGAGAGCACTATGCATCAGACGATGTCGCTCAGCGCCGTGACCAGCTCCTGCGTCGCCGTGACCTTTTGTACCAGAGGTCAACGTTCCGTCGCGAGCAGCTGGAGCTTTCCTATCAGTTCCAGGTGTTCGAGCGTGACTGTGATGAGACCAAGGGCTGGATCAATGAGAAACTCAAGACGGCTTCTGATGAGAGCTACCTGGTAAGAAATGTTTCTTGGCTTTTCTTGTTTCCTGTGTGTGCATGTGTGACACTACTGGAGCTTGTAATGTGTTTATTTGTGAGCATGCAGTGTGTGTTTGTTAGTGATCAATGTGTGTATTTGTGAGCGTGTAACGTGTTTATTTGTGAGCGTGTGATGTGTTAATTTGTCAGCGTGTAAAGTTTGTATTTGTGAGCATGTAATGTGTGTATTTGTGAGTGTGTAATGTGTGTATTTGTGACCATGTAATGTGTGTATTTGTGAGCATGTAATGTGTGTATTTGTGAGCATGCAATGTGTGTATTTGTGAGCTTGTAATATGTGTATTTGTGAACGTGTGTGTACTTGCGAGCATGTAATGTGTGTATTTGTGAACGTGTAATGTGTATATTTGTGAGTATGCAATTTGTGTTTGTGAGTGATCAAAGTGTGTATTTGTGAGCGTGTAACATGTGTATTTGTGAGCATGTAATGTGTGTGTCAGCGTGTAATGTGTGTATTTGTGAGCGTGTAATGTGTGTATTTGTGAGCGTGTAATGTGTGTATTTGTGAGTGTGTAATGTGTGTATTTGTGAGTGTGTAATGTGTGTATTTGTGAGCATGCATGCTTTTTTTCCTGTAAGTGTGAAACAATTTGTGTATTTATGAGCATTAATGTGTGTCTTTGAGTGTTTAATGTGTGTATTTATGAGCATTAATGTGTGTATCTGTGAGTGTGTAATGTGTGTATTTATGAGCATTAATGTGTGTATTTGTGAGCATGTAGTATGTGTATATTTGTGAGCATGCATACTTTTTTTCCCTGTAAGTGTGATACAATTTTTGTGTATTAATGAGCATGTAATGTGTGTATTTTTGAGCATGTAATGTCTTGTCTTTGTGAGTGTGCATAATTTTTTCCCTGTAAAGTTGATACAGTTTGTGTGTCTTTATGAGCGTGTATATAATTTTCCCTGTAAAGTTGATACAGTTTGTGTGTCTTTATGAGCGTGTATATAATTTTCCCTGTAAAGTTGATACAGTTTGTGTGTCTTTATGAGCATGTACACAATTTTCCCTGTAAAGTTATACAGTTTGTGTGTCTTTATGAGCGTGTATACAATTTTCCCTGTAAAGTTGATACAGTTTGTGTGTCTTTATGAGCGTGTATACAATTTTCCCTGTAAAGTTGATACAGTTTGTGTGTCTTTATGAGCGTGTATAACAATTTTCCCTGTAAAGTTGATACAGTTTGTGTGTCTTTATGAGCGTGTATACAATTTTCCATGTAAGTGTCATACAGTTTGTGTGACATTGTGTAGCAATGCTGTGCGAACCGAAACGCGACGTCAAATTTGTGGTACCAAAAAATGGGGAAAACCGGGGCCGGCCGCAAAACTGGGGGGGTCTTCGGTTCAATCAAGTATTACTGCCTCTTTAATCGGTGTTTCATTCTTATTTTTTGTCTTATGTGAATAAGAAATGAATAAAGATTTGAATGATTGCCTTTTTATATACTTAGAGCGAAAATGGAATTAGTTATTTGATGAGAAAGTCGAAAATCCGCGCTTCGGGCGCAATCGCGGAGACGGTATGCGTTTAGAATCGAAGTTTGTTCGGGATGCTTCACTATTTCGGTCAGTACGGCTATATTTGTGAACCAATCACATTGTAATTTTGCAGCCAATGAGAATTAATGTAACAGAATGATATATCCCGACGACACCTATGTGTGCCAGTTTCGAACAGAGATCGACGCTTCCAAAGTTTTGCTTTTTTTCATCGGAAAAGTTTGCAGGCAAGTCGCCATTTTTGGAACTTGTCGTCGGCGGGATTCGATTTTACATGCTTTTTTCCATATATTAGTGTAATATGAAATCAATTTGATTTAAAATACGGCCGTACGCCAACTTTTTACATGAGGATCTGTACCAGATCAACGTCGGAATGTGCCGACGCCCAGTAGCCTGAGTAGGCTTACAACGCGAAACAGAACGCTGTGCAAGTTTCAGCTCGGCAAGTTTTGCGCTGTCAAAGACTAGATCTAGCAATCAACAGATCAAGAAAAATGAATAAATAAGTAAATAGGCCCCAGTACATTCATATCCAACTTCCAAGTCATTGTTAACAGGCATGATCCTCTCTCTTTCTCTCTTTTTCTCTCTCTCTCTCTCTGACAACACACACACACACACTAATACACACAGAGATTTAGAATGTCACAAAACAAAATCTTCTGTTCATTGTTATAATATTCTTTATTTAGGTTTTGAAACTGAATAGAAGGCTATGACTATGAGTTGTATTATTTGTAAAGTAGGCCATCCATTAGCTTACGTAGTTGTTTCAATTTGTAGTCAGTATCTGGAAAGGATATGCCTATTGTCATTAATTTTGTTTTAACGGGAAGATTGCATCTTATTTAGTAGTAGCCTATTATTGATTCGTATTAAAGGGCAAGAGTACACTGGAAACACTTAGCAGGATTGCTCTGCTTTGGTGGATTTTTACCAGTAATATGCTAAAAATCAAAGTCGTGAGTTTGGGCTTAATGTTAAAGTAATATTGATGTGGAGACTATGCATTATGGTTTCCTTTCCTTTCCAGTCTCAATGAATAGTATATATTATGCAGAAATTCATATATTTCTCTATTGTAGGAGTTAAGTGACCTGTTCCTGAATGGCGAGTGGTCCCATATCCTTCCAGAAGTTTTCTTTGGACGCTGGCTGTGCTAAGTGTTCGGGGACTTGACTCATCCACAGTCAGTCTGTCAGTTTTCTAAACACTGATGAATAAAATAAAAATCAAATGTACTGTGCAAAAATCTTGTCTGATATGTTTTCCTCTGTGTGTGTGTATGTGTTGTATGTGTATGTGTGTGTGTTTAGGTTTTAGTAGAATATTGATCAGATGATATTTTTGGATAGCCTGCAGCATAAAAGCATGCAGTAATTTTTAATATTTCAACTATTTAAGTGATTCCAGAAGTCATTGATTCTTAGATTTCCTTTTATATGTACAGAAACTGATGAAATATTACAAATTATTCATAAGACTACTGAAGTAGCGAGTCGTGACTTTTTTGGTTTAATTTGCAGTAATAAGACACTTGAACGATGAGCAAAATGATTTTATATCTATCTCATGAAATGATTATATATCCTTGTTTTGTTTCTAGCTTCATTTTTGTCTGTTATTAATACAATATGGGCAATTATTAATGAAAAACAGATAAAACATGCCAAATATCACATGTTTCCTGTAATAAGACAAAAATGGCTCGTCGCAGAGTTACGATAATGGTTTCATTTAATTCGGCATACAAAAATACATCAACGATCAAAATTTTATGACATTTGGTCCTGTTTGTCTCTCACAATTACAAAATGAATGTCATTTCCAGCAAAATCAGCATACCATGCCATTTGATGGGTTTGTTCTGTGACAGCTGGTCCTTCTTTGTCCCACTAAAGGTGGTACCAAAATTTAAGAAATTTTTTGACGCTTCAAATTCGAATATCTCGTGAACTAATAGTCCGATCTGAAAAATTTAAACTGCTTTTTACTCAGAACAACATCTTCAAAACCATATAAATCTTTTAACTCAAAACCCAATTTCAATTTTTCATGCGGCATTGCTACATTGTGAGCGTGCATATTTTTTCCCTTAAGTGTCATGCAGTTTGTGTGACATTGTGAGCGTGCATATTTTTTCCCTTAAGTGTGATACAATTGTGTTAACAGTTTTACCGTAATGGATGGATTGTATGTTGATTTGAAAATTTGTTGATGGAAGTGTCTTCTTTTTTTCACAATTTATGATGGCTTGGCGATGGACGCCTCACCTGTCTCAGGTGTCAGTGTCACCAGGTTCGGTGTTGGCCGCTGCACACCTGGACACCACCATCTCCCTCCAGGCCGCTCTGTCTTGACTTTAGTGGACAATTTCTTGAATACTTAGGCCACTGAAGTTGGTTACGTTCTCGATGTACAAGACAGGAGGTCTGTCCCTCTTCCTTTCTGCCTCTGTCTCCTTGAGAAATGGCTGCCATGAGGGTTCATGATTTTGCTGCGTGTCACATGACCAGTGTGCCTTAGTCTTCTCTTGCTGATGTCTGCCAGTAGTTTTCTGGTGGTATCAAGTTCTTCCAGGACAGTTTCATTAGGTCTTCTGTATGTCCATTTGACACATGGCCAGTGTATTTTAGTCTTGTCTTGTCGATGTCTGCCAGTAGTTTTCTGGTGGTATCAAGTTCTTCCAGGACAGTTTCATTAGTTATTCTCTGTGTCCACTTGATGTGATGACCAGTGTGTGTTGTGTCCACTTGATGTGATGACCAGTGTGTGTTGTGTCCACACAGGACCCCACCAACCTGCAGACCAAGCTGCAGAAGCACCAGAACTTCGAGGCAGAGGTGGAAGCCAACAGGAACCGCATTGAGTCTATCCGCGTCTCGGGTAACGAGCTGATCGAGAACAATCACTATGCCAAGGACACCATCAGGTCAGAGGACTGAAGCTTTTTGCCCCAGTTTATCTTTAAAAGAATTTTCTTATTAAATTTTTATGTCTGTTTTTTTTTAATTGCATCTTAGATTTGCAAGGTTAATGGTGAGCATAGTTTTTTAACTGTTGTCTTTTATCTTAATCTGGTTATCATTTTCATCGTGGTGTTAACCCTGATATGGCTCTAGTAGTTGACTGGGTTATTAGCAATATGAACCTGAACCTGAAAGTTTAACGAAGAATATCGTTGTCATCAAAGAGATAACACAGAAACATCAGAATAAAACATGTTATGTCTTCTTTAGACAACAGCCATTTGATAAAGAATCAAACTGAGAGTAGAGTGACGATAAAATCTGTCTTAAATTCAGTGAAAAAAAATGTGATGGTCAGTTCACTCTAACTCTATTTAACTCTATTTTCAGACAAAAACTAATACAGAAAATCCAGATTTATACTTCTGAAGGTCACTGTGACCTTGAAGAATCTATGAAATAAAACTGGACATGCATGGAAGAGAATGATAAATTGTTGCAACAGTGAGGACAGATTTTGAATACTCTTCATTTTTCTTGAAAATATATATACAAAAATTATGCACCACACACAAATAGGACAAAACCACTCACTTTAAAACGCACAACGTTTCGGCCACACCGGCCCTGTAAGACGCACAATGTTTCGGCCCTGTAACGTTTTGGCTGAAACGTTGTGCGTTTTAAAGTGAGTGGTTTTGTCCTATTTGTGTGTGGTGCATAATTTTTGTATATATATTTTTCAAGAAAAATGAAGAGTATTTCCAACACCACAATGGCAAAGATATTCCATATTGTGAATTCTAAAAATTTTGAATATTGTCAGAGGTTTTTTAGACAGGGCTGTTCACATACCTATAGAAACTACTGTGTGGGCACTGTGTTTGGTCCATGCCATCTTTACCTCCCAGCTTTCTGTCAACACTCTTGCTTTTGTTAATGTTGAACAATCCACAGGTTTGGACACAATTTGATAAAGGTCCTACAATATACAGAGCTGAAAAGTCTTGCTCAGACATATTTGTCACACAGGTGAACACAGACAGACAGACACACACACACGCACACACACCCATGCATGCACGCACGCACGCACGCACGCACGCACGCACACACACCCACACACACGCACGCATGCACGCACGCACGCACCACGCACGCACCACGCACGCACGCACGCACGACCACGCACACACGCACGCACGCACGCACGCACGCACACACACACACACACACACACACACACACACACACACACACACACACAGATGGAACAGGTGTATCTGTGTGTAATATATATTGTTGTATTTTGTGATTGCAGAGAGCGCGTAGAAGAAATTGAGAAGCTGTGGGAGACACTTTTGGCACAGACAGAAAAGAAAGGTAGATGTTTATTTATTCATTTATGTGTTTGTTTATCTGGTTATTCATTCGAATGATTCATTTATCTAATTTATTCGTTTATGTGTTTGTTATCTGTTTATTCATTTGGGTGATTTATTTATTCATTTGTATAAACTGTACTTGAAAGTCTTTGTTTCATTATGACTTCTGGAGCCAGATCTTTAACCCGTTTGGTATTTCAGGTGCTGCATGGCAACTTGCATGCAAAATCACTTCGGGCGCCACACAGCGACTTGCTCTGAAAACTTGTCAGATGCTTTGCAGTACCACTGCACAGTAGGATTATAAAACTTGATTGATCTTTTGTGAAAGAAAAGACGGAAGCTCCTCCTGTTTGTCACATGGCAGAGAGGCTTTGTCTTTCACTCTGCGTTGACATTAGCTTCCTTTGTTCAATGTGACAGCAACTTGTCACAAGTTTTCTGAGTCAATCTGGGTTGAAACATGGCCAGTACTTCAGGAAACGCTAGATCTACCAGAAAGAGATCAGGTAACACTACACAAGCACTGAACATGGTTTTTTGACGATGAATTGCTGTTTGGAATGCCTGTTGTTGATGGTGACAGTGGCGAAGAATTTTCGCAAAACTAGTTGATAGCAACTTTGACAGTGACAGTGACAGTGATGTTTCTGAAACTAGCCAAGTTGATACTTTCTCATCTGATTTCAAAACCAGCTGAACAAGTACATGAAAATGGATAATTTCTCTTTATACAAGTTTCATTTTCCTTTAAAATGAGCCATGAATAAGGCAGATTGAGTGGATGCTTAAGTTACAGCCGTTTTAAGTAGGCAGGGTACCCATATTTTCTCTGCTGCGCTGCTGGTTTTTGACAGCAGTGTACTGCTGCATGGCTGGTTTGTTTTGTAGGCCTAGTGCTGTGCCACTGGCATTGAAAGGGTTGAACAAAACCCATGATAGCTGATGATAGCTAAACAAAAATACACACATGAGGATAAAATGGGGAAAGGTGGCTTTCAGATGGGGTGTGCCATGCCCTGAGACAGCAAGCCTTACCTTGCACAAAAATATATTCAGCTTGGAGGAGGAAAATCCATTTATCCAATCCAGATGTGTTTTCCCCCAGTGCAATCCAGTCCTGTATCGTCTTGTTGTGTTCCAGGGGCCAAGCTGTCAGAAGCATGCCAGCAGCAACAGTTCAACCGTAACGTGGAAGACGTGGAACGTTGGCTGAACGACATCGAGTCTTCTCTTGTGTCTGAAGACTATGGCAGGGTAAGGCGCTGACCTAAGGTCAGGTTTGACAGTCATGTCTCATCATGTCTCCTGTCTAATCAGGTCTCATTGTGTCTCATCATGTCTCGTTGTGTCTCATGTCTCCTCATGTCTCGTGTATCATCATGTCTCGTGTATCATCATGTCTCGTGTCTCCTCATGTCTCGTGTCTCTCATGTCTCGTGTATCATCATGTCTCGTGTATCATCATGTCTCGTGTTCGTCATGTTTTGTGTCTCCTCATGTCTCGTGTATCATGTCTCGTGTGTCATCATGTCTCATGTCTCATCATGTCTCGTGTCTCGTCATGTCTCATGTCTCCTCATGTCTCGTGTATCATGTCTCATGTCTCATCATGTCTCATGTCTCATCATGTCTCGTGTCTCATCATGTCTCGTGTCTCATCATGTCTCGTGTCTCGTCATGTCTCGTGTCTCATCATGTCTCGTGTCTCATCATGTCTCGTGTCTCTCATGTCTCGTGTCTCCTCATGTCTCGTGTATCATGTCTCATGTCTCATCATGTCTCATGTCTCATCATGTCTCATGTCTCATCATATCTCATGTCTCATCATGTCTCGTGTCTCGTCATGTCTCGTGTCTCCTCATATCTCGTGTATCATGTCTCATGTCTCATCATGTCTCATGTCTCGTCATGTCTTGTGTCTCCTCATGTCTCGTGTATCATGTTTCGTGTCTCCTCATGTCTCATGTCTCAACATATCTCATGTCTCATCATGTCTCATGTCACATCGGTTTATCGCAGTACTTACAGTCAAGGCCCGCCATCAGAACTTTCGGTAGGCTGTAGTTATGCTGCCCTCTGTGTCACCCAGCTGTGATAATTGTGTTTCTGTGTAGGTGTAATTTCATATTGTCTTGTTTCTGACAGCACTAGCCTGGATATATTGTATATGGTATCTTGTACATGCTCAGACACAAGTTTGTATTTTGTCTGGATGTACCCGTGTGTAATTCAGTTGGCTGTCCATAGGGAGAGGTGCATTGCCTCAGTGCAGTGCCAGCCATTTCCCCTGACTTTTTCTCTTTCTTTTCCCCTTTCTTCTTTTTGGTGATTGTTGTGGTTGTTACGTTTCCTATGCCATAGTTAATGGTCACACAGTCTTCACAGTTAAGTACAATGTCATGATGATGATGGGGGATGATAAACCTGACAATGTGGGGTTCCATTCTGGATTGAGCCGTGACAAAGCCGTACTCTGCGCTTCCTTCCCTAGTATATCCTGACCTCAGCCAGGTCTGAGAGATACAGATACCTGGGTGTTGGTTAAGAGGTAGGTGCAGCACCCTCAGTGATGGATCTGTGAAGTGGATGAGACTCGACTGTGTGGCCCCCAATATTTCCAGTGAGTCGTAACACAAGAGTGGTTAGGATTTGGTTAGGGTAGAAAACCATCCACAATAGTTTTTGATAGGGCTGACGGGATTCAAACCCACAAGCTTCCAGTCCTTTGGTCAGTCGTCTTAACTATTGCCCCAGGGCACTGGTACCCCACCTTTTGTCTGTGTCATTGTGTATGTGTTTTCCTGTGAAAGTGGATTGTTCTGTAGAATCTTACCAGGGACAGCATGGTCATTGTCATGGGTTAATCCATGCATGCAAATTGCATGCTGCACAAAAGCGGTGGACTTACACCACTGCTCTCTGTCTCACAGTCATTTTCTGACTGGAATCGAACCTGGGACCTCTCACTGCCTATGCGTGTAATGTATCATGTTTAAACACGGGGCCAGTCAGGAGTATAGGCAAGTGTGAAACAGAATTATTTCAGTTGGGTGATCCTGTGGATTTGTATAACAAGTCTATCAAAGTTCTGTTTCGGGCCTTTCATCTTTGGCACTGTGGTGGCATACTGCTTCTGTGTTGATATGAAACCTTTTGGAATATAATATAGCAGTTATGGTAGCGAGTATTTTCTTTCTGTTAAAATATAACAGGAAACATAGTGATCATGTACATTTCTTTGTACTGAAATATGACAGAAGACATAGTGATCATGTGTGTTACTTTGTACAAAATATACAGAAGACATAGTGATCATGTTATTTCTTTGTACTAAAATATGACAAGACATAGTGACATGTATATATTTCTTTGTACTAAAATGTGACAGAAGACAAAGTGATCATGTATATTTCTTTGTACTAAAATGTGACAGAAGACATAGTGATAAAGTATATTTCTTGTACTAAAATGTGACAGAAGACAAGTGATCATGTATATTTCTTTGTACTAAAATATACAGAAGACGTAGTGATAAGTATATTTCTTTGTACTAAAATATGACAGAAGACATAGTGATAATGTATATTTCTTTGTACTAAAATATGACAGAAGACATAGTGATCATGTGTATTTCTTTGTATTAAAATATGACAGAAGACATAGTGATAAAGTATATTTCTTTGTACTAAAATATGACAGAAGACATAGTGATCATGTGTATTTCTTTGTACTAAAATATGACAGAAGACATAGTGATCATGTGTATTTCTTTGTACTAAAATATGACAGAAGACATAGTGATAATGTATATTTCTTTGTACTAAAATATGACAGAAGACATAGTGATAAAGTATATTTCTTTGTACTAAAATATGACAGAAGACATAGTGATAAAGTATATTTCTTTGTACTAAAATATGACAGAAGACATAGTGATCATGTGTATTTCTTTGTACTAAAATATGACAGAAGACATAGTGATAAAGTATATTTCTTTGTACTAAAATATGACAGAAGACCTAGTGATAAAGTATATTTCTTTGTACTAAAATATGACAGAAGACATAGTGATAATGTATATTTCTTTGTACTAAAATATGACAGAAGACACAGTGATCATGTATTTCTTTCTTTGTACTAAAATATGACAGAAGACATAGTGAAATGTATATTTAGTGATATGTATATTTCTTTGTACTAAAATATGACAGAAGACATAGTGATAATGTATATTTCTTTGTATTAAAATATGACAGAAGACATATGTTCATGTATATTTCTTTGTACTAAAATATGACAGAAGACACAGTGATCATGTAATTTCTTCTTTGTACTAAAATATGACAGAAGACACAGTGATCATGTGTATTTCTTTTTTGTACTAAAATATGACAGAAGACATAGTGATAATGTATATTTCTTTGTACTAAATATGACAGAAGACATTGTGATAATGTATATTCTTTGTACTAAATATGACAGAAGACATAGTGATAATGTATATTTCTTTGTACTAAAATATGACAGAAGACATAGTGATCATGTATATTTCTTTCTTTGTACTAAAATATGACCAAAGTTTTGAGCAGTGGGTTTTGAGGATACAGCAGGAGGAAAGGAAATGAGACAAGTGGGTTGGGGGTGGAACATTTGTGATCTGATTTTTGGCTTTGTATGGATTTTGTTTGTGTGTTTCAAATGTTTTATGTTGTTTGGTGTTTTACGATATTGAAAGTGTGGCTTGTTTTGAGTTTACCACTTGTTCTAAGTTATAGCTTTTGTTTATGAGGCATGTAGATTGTTTTATTTACACAAACATGCTTTCGGTGCTTAACAACATTTGCAGAGAATCTCTCAGAACTTACAGGTTGTTATTTTCAGTGTAGTTTGCTTCTTTATGTTTCTCTTGGTATCCATTCGTTAACATAGTGAAAAAAAAAAACAACAACAAATTTTGAATATTGCCAACAAACAAGAAATGGTTAAAAAGGGCATCCTTTGAATGAAATTGAAATGTTTTCTTTTTATTTTGTGTGCCTAAGTGATCTTTCAGTCTATCATGTTGTGTGATTTTGTTTGACTCTCTCTCTCTCTCTGTGCTAGCTTCTCCAGCGATCAGTAAGTTTGTTTGTCAATGCTCATGAGTTTGTCTTCACTGTGCCGCCTACCAGAGCTGCCCTGTCTGTATTTCATGCCCTGTATATAGAGCCAGGAGATTTCAGGTTCGAATCCATTAATGTGATGGTGTTTACTGTTAGAGTGCTGTGCATTTGTGGTGTCTGTTAGTGTAGGTCTGATTGAATGATTTAAACAAATTATCCATGGATGTGTTATACACTTTCTTCGCTTTTTTTTAATAATTTTTATTTTTATTAATTTTTTTTTTTTTTTAACTTTCTGGGTTACAGACAAGTTTGTAATTTCTGTGCATATTGTCAGTAGATTTGACAGCAGTTTATTTCAAAACTGTCCTCATTCATTTCAGTTAAGATACTGCTCTAGATTTTACATAACAGTCAATCACTAACACTCGATCACCTTTGTACATAGCCAAAGTTTTGGTCAAGCCATCATATCTCCAGACAAGTTCAATCACATTTTGCTGTTTTTGCTGATAGTCTGTCCTCTGGTAGCAGAGGTAAACGTTTGAATTATGAGCATATAGAAACAGGCCCCGTTGTTGTACATTTGTGTTCAAACTGCTCCCTCAAGTTATTGAAAATATCATACATAATTCAAGGATTACTGTAACATATGCAATTCAAGGATTACCATTACAAGTATAATTCAAAGATTACCATAACGTGTAGTTCAAAGACTACCATAACATACAATTCAAGGGTTACCATAACATATGTAATTCAAAGATTACCGTAATGTATATAATTCAAAGATTACCATAACGAATATAATTCAAGGGTTACCATAACATATATAATTAAGAGATTGCAATAATGTATGTAATTAAAAGATTACCATAACATATATAATTCAGGAGTTACCATAATGTTTATAATTCCAGGGTTACCATAACTTATATAATTCAGGGATTACCAGTCAGAATGGTTATGGCAAAAGGAATAGAGAAGGCAGGTAAGCCTCTAGTGAGGATTGGATACACTGTGAATACATTACTATCACACGTATGTCAGTGGAATTTGATAGCCTTTCTTTGCAACAAGATGTTGATAATCGCCACAAATGCACAGTGTGTTGCACGAAGGCATTAATGGATTCTTGCCGTTGCTTAGTTGCTTGCCTTCCTATGCTCCAACATCCTTGTCATATTTGCTGATACATTTCTGCTTGCTCCGCTGTCGTTTAGTGGGGCTGTTACTGTTGGAAGGAACTGTTTCACGGTACTGGGTCATAAGAGTGGAGAAACTATCAGGAATGCACGTTGAATTTGATTATAGACTTTCAGTTTCACTCCCAACCAATGTCTGTCTGCCATTCACAGGCCGCCGCATGCAGATCAGCTAGGTTTTTCTTGTCCGCGACATTTTGCGGCCTAGGATATTTGTTTTAGAAGGTTGTGCATCTGTTTAAAGGCCAGAAAACACTCCTTGCAGGAGGTGAAAGTGACTGTAAGACTGTAACTGCGTGACTTTTTTTTTTTCGTATATGTTTTGTTTTTCATTTATCCATTCACCTACTTAACCCCTTGCCTCCCTCCCACACCCTATCCACCAACTGCAGAAACTTAACTCTTTGACTCCCTCACCCTATCCACCAGGAAGTCGGTGGATCGGGTGAGGGAGTCAAAGGGTCAAGTTTTTGCTTTGCTAGCATGGTTGACAGTGCAGAATGCTGTGGTGGACAGGGTATGGGAGTCAAAGGGTTAATGACGAATGGATATCACTTTCAAACCCCCCCCCCCCTCCCCATGTAGTAATCAGATGCATTAGTAAATTGACCCAGCAGAGCCCCATACAAAGAAACATGCTGCAATTCTGTTAAAATCAGTAACACAGACAATTTTTGATGATATCGTGTAGCGGCAGCATCTACACCCAGTGTGATTATGTTATGATTTTGAAGTGGCCAAGCACGTGAAAGTAAGCGATTGCCCCCCCCCCCCCCCCCCCCCCCCCCCAAAAAAAAAAGTTACAGGAGTCCAAGGGTTCAGATCCTGTTCCAAACCAGGAGACCACAACAGCGGTTTTGATGTTGATGGATGCTTTGCTTTAGGGATAGATACTGAGCGGTCAAAAATGAAGGAAAGAAAATCCAATCACCTGGCCCGTCCAGTTCTGGCTTGTCCACATTGGTATCATCATGGTCCAGGATATTCTGTTGTCATGGTAAGGACCACTGACCAATAGTCTGTTACCATGGTAAGGACCACTGACCAATAGTCTGTTACCATGGTAAGGACCACTGACCATTAGTCTGTTGTCATGGTAAGGACCACTGACTGGTATCATCATGGTCCAGGATATTCTGTTGTCATGGTAAGGACCACTGACCAATAGTCTGTTACCATGGTAAAGATCACTGACCAGTAGTCTGTTACCATGGTAAAGATCACTGACCAATAGTCTGTTACCCTGGTAAAGATCACTGACCAATAGTCTTACCATGGTAAAGATCACTGACCAATAGTCTGTTACCATGGTAAGGACCACTGACCAATAGTCTGTTACCATGGTAAAGATCACTGACCAATAGTCTTACCATGGTAAAGATCAATGATCAATAGTCTATTATGATAAGGACCACTGACAATAGTCTGTTACCATGGTAAGGACCACTGACCAATAGTCTGTTACCATGGTAAAGATCACTGACCATAGTCTGTTACCATGGTAAGGACCACTGACCAATAGTCTGTTACCATAGTAAAGATCACTGACCATTAGTCTGTTACCATGGTAAGGACCACTGACCAATAGTCTGTTACCATGGTAAGGACCACTGACCAGTAGTCTGTTACCATGGTAAGGACCACTGACCAATAGTCTGTTACCATGGTAAGATCACTGACCATTAGTCTGTTACCATGGTAAGGACCACTGACCAATAGTCTGTTACCATGGTAAGGACCACTGACCATAGTCTGTTACCATGGTAAGGACCACTGACCAATAGTCTGTTACCATGGTAAGGACCACTGACCAATAATCCGTTTTGAAACGCTCTTGAGCAGAATTTTATTTTTGTCATCGAGTCATTCAGTTACAGTCTTTACAGACAGGGCTGTAGATATCCTGTATTCTTGGTGTGTGTGTGTGTGTGTGTGTGTGTGTGTGTGTGTGTGTGTGTGTGTGTGTGTGTGTGTGTGTGTGTGTGTGTGTGTGTGTGTGAGAGAGAGAGAGAGAGAGAGAGAGAGAGTGTGGTGTGTGTGTGTGTGTGTGTGTGTGTGTGTGTGTGTGTGTGTGTATAAAAATAAGTTTTTGCATGCTTGCTGTTTGATTTCTCTTTTCTTTTTTTTTTTTTTCTTCTTTCATTTTTGGCACACATTTTGTCTGTCCCAAATAAGATGCTTGCTCAACTGGTGGGGACAGTTATTATACTCTCCAGACCACTACTCCAGAAAAAAACAGCTCAGCTCTGGTAGACTCATTATGGCTGTCATTGTGTTTTTTCTCCTGGATTTTTGTCAATGCATTAACTGTATTTGGGCTATCGGATTATCAGCATCATTATTGATATTCTCAAGAGTGTAGATTGGTGCTTATCTGCCATATTCAGAGACATGGAAAGAGAGATCGGTAACTGCTACTTCCATATTCAGAGACATAGAAAAAGAGATCGGTAACTTCTTCCATATTCAGAGAGATCGGTAACGTCTTCTTCCATATTCAGAGACATGGAAAGAGAGATCAGTAACTGCTACTTCCATATTCAGAACATAGAAAAAGAGATTGGTAACTTCTTCCATATTGAGAGACATGGAAAGAGATCAGTAACTTCTTCTTCCATGTTCAGAGACATGGAAAAAGAGATCAGTAACTTCTTCCATATTCAGAGACATGGAAGAGAGAGATTGTTGACTACTACTTCCATATTCAGAGACATGGAAGAGAGAGATTGTTGACTACTTCTTCCATATTCAGAGACATGGAAAGAGATCGGTAACTTCTTTCATATTCAGAGACATGGAAAGAGAGAGATCGGTAACTGCTTTGTCCATTTTGAGATTAATGGAAAGGGAGATCGGTAACTGTTTCTTCCATATTCAGAGACATAGAGATCGGTAAGTACTTCTTCAGCGCACTGTCTTAGTGTGATGGCCCATGACCCATTACACACATTGCTGTAGAAGACTTGGACATGTTTTGAGCAGGACTGACCACCATGTTCTGTAGCTCTAAAACGTACAGTACTCCCACAGATTGACTGTTGGTGTTGTTCAGGCGAGGCAGATGGTTACCATGAAATTAGGCATTTGCAGATCTTTCTATTCATGTCACTGGCCATATTTGATGACTAAAAGCATACTGACAAGTAATATTCACGGGCATTGGATTCAGTTTCCTGTTGCTGAATTGTTAGTTTCCTCCTGAGTTCTTCCTCAGATTCTGACAATTCACTAGAAGCTGAAACCGATTCTTGTGAGTTTCCTGTGTTTGGTATTTTTGTTATTTGTGTTGTGAATTAAGGGTAGAACTGGCTTCAGTTTTCTTTTGGTTATCTTTTGGTCTCATTTGAGGAAAGTCTTAAGAGGAGAGCTAAGGTTTACCTTAGGAAAACTGAAGCCGATTGTGGTTAGTACCTTTTTGTTCATCAGATGTGGCAAAATCAGATATGGCAGAATCGGCTGTTAGTCTGCATTGTCAAATTCTTCTCCTTCTTTCAATTTTTACTGTTTTTCCGTTCTGTTGATCAAGTTATGCCATGCGTGTTTTGTGTTGTTTCTGCCTCCATTTTTCCTTTTCCTTTTTTTTTTTGGTTCCAGTTTATTTTTTTTTAGGGTAAACATATGGTGGTCTTATTTTTAGGAAAGAGCAGAAGTGGTGTGTTATGAAAATAGTAATAATTGAGGCATACGTTAATTTTGTGTTTTTGCTTTTTCTGTGTTTTGCCGTCATGAGGGAACTGATTTTGTTGGCTAGATTAGCTTAAGTGTCTTTAGCTTAACTAGAGTACTTGCATGTGTGTGTGTATGACAGTGTGTGTGTGTGTGTGTGTGTGTGTTTGTGTGTGCGCGCGTGAGTTTGCTCATAGGTGTGCGCTCATCTGTGTATGATTGTTTATGCGTACGTGTGCATATGTACAGTGTTATGTGTGGAGACGTAGCTGTTGGCTGCAGGAATGGTACTGTTGGCTAGTTTGAGTACTTCTGTGTAGCGCTAAGTATTTTTTATGGGATGTTGAATGTGTGTACAATCCAAAACAGGTGTGACCACCCGCGTTCAAGCAAACAGGAACCAGAAAAACAACAAACAGAATCAAAATACACATTTGATATAACAAGACAGGACAGGTGCAGATTTTCAGCCGTCTGAACTTTGTCAAGCGTAAACGTAAGACAACAAAGAACAGATAACTAATAACAGCAAATGCAAAAATTAGAGGAAAAACATCAAAACTTTCAGGTTGTTTTGTCAAAAAGGAGAAAATAAAAAAATTGGTTCTGTCTTGTTGTATTGTGTATGCATTTTGATTCTGGTTTTATGCGCATACAATTTGATTTTGTTTTTATGCGCATACAATTTGATTATGTTTTTATGTGCATACAATTTGATTCTGTTTTTATGTGCATACAATTTGATTATGTTTTTATGCGCATATTATTTGATTCTGTTTACATTACATGCGCATACATGATACAATTTGATTCTGTTTACATGCGCATACATGACACAATTTGAGTCTGTTTACATGTACATACAATTTGAGTCTGTTTACATGTACATACAATTTGAGTCTGTTTACATGTACATACAATTTGAGTCTGTTTACATGTACATACAATTTGATTCTGTTTACATGTACATACAATTTGAGTCTGTTTACATGTACATACAATTTGATTCTGTTTACATGTACATACAGTTTGATTCTGTTTACATGCGCATATAATTTGATTCTGTTTACATCCACATACAATTTGATTCTGTTTACATACGCATACAGTTTGATTCTGTTTACATGCGCATACAGTTTGATTCTGTTTACATGCGCATATAATGTCTGTAGAAGGAGTGTAAGAGTTGTTTCAAGAGAGATTCATCATACTCAGACAATCCCATACGAGCTGTACCCAATCTGCCATCTGTTATATGTCTGATGTTTTGAGCATACACAGAACTATATGCATGGGAAAGATCTGGCAAGGCATTGAAGGGGGAGAGCAGCTTATTGAAATACCAAACTGACACCACTGGAATGGTTGGTGCGTCAAGATGGCAGTGAACACACCTGTTGTTTTTGTTGTGGCTGGAACTGAACTTGAGATATCAGATCTGTAGTCCATGGTTGTGTTACAAGGTCCACCATCCACCTGGTGTAGTCCATGGTTGTGTTACAAGATCCACCATCCACCTGGTGTAGTCCATGGTTGTGTTACAAGATCCACCATCCACCTGGTGTAGTCCATGGTTGTGTTACAAGGTCCACCATCCACCTGGTGTAGTCCATGGTTGTGTTACAAGGTCCACCATCCACCTGGTGTAGTCCATGGTTGTGTTACAAGGTCCACCATCCACCTGGTGTAGTCCATGGTTTGTTACAAGGTCCACCATACACCTGGTGTAGTCCATGGTTGTGTTACAAGGTCCACCATCCACCTGGTGTAGTCCATGGTTGTGTTACAAGGTCCACCATCCACCTGGTGTAGTCCATGGTTGTGTTACAAGGTCCACTATCCACCTGGTGTAGTCCATGGTTGTGTTACAAGGTCCCCATCCTCCTAGTGTAGTCCATGGTTGTGTTACAAGGTCCACCATCCAGCCTAGTGTAGTCCATGTTTGTGTTACAAGGTCCTCATCCTCGTGTAATCCATGGTTGTGTTACAAGGTCCACCATCCACCTGGCGTAGTCCATGGTTGGAGTTACAAGGTCCACCATCCACCTGGTGTAGTCCATGGTTGTGTTACAAGGTCCACCATCCACCTGGCATAGTCCATGGTTGTGTTACAAGGTCCACCATCCACCTGGTGTAGTCCATGGTTGTGTTACAAGGTCCACCATCCATCTGGTGTAGTCCATGGTTGTGTTACAAGATCCACCATCCACCTGGTGGAGTCCATGGTTGTGTTACAAGGTCCACCATCCACCTGGTGTAGTCCATGGTTGTGTTACAAGGTCCACCATCTAGCCTGGTGTAGTCCATGGTTGTGTTACAAGGTCCACCATCTAGCCTGGTGTAGTCCATGGTTGTGTTACAAGGTCCACCATCCAGCCTGGTGTAGTCCATGGTTGTGTTACAAGGTCCACCATCCAGCCTGGCGTAGTCCATGGTTGTGTTACAAGGTCCACCATCCTCCTGGCGTAGTCCATGGTTGTGTTACAAGGTCCACCATCCAGCCTGGTGTAGTCCATGGTTGTGTTACAAGGTCCACCATCCAGCCTGGCATAGTCCATGGTTGTGTTACAAGGTCCACCATCCACCTGGTGTAGTCTATGGTTGTGTTACAAGGTCCACCATCCACCTGGAGTAGTCCATGGTTGTGTTATAAGGTCCACCATCCACCTGGTGTAGTCCGTGGTTGTGTTACAAGATCCACCATCCAGCCTGGCGTAGTCCATGGTTGTGTTACAAGGTCCACCATCCACCTGGTGTAGTCCATGGTTGTGTTACAAGGTCCACCATCCAGCCTTGTGTAGTCCATGGTTGTGTTACAAGGTCCACCATCCATCTGGTGTAGTCCATGGTTGTGTTACAAGGTCCACCATCCATCTGGTGTAGTCCATGGTTGTGCTACAAGGTCCACCATCCACCTGGTGTAGTCCATAGTTGTGTTACAAGGTCCACCATCCATCTGGTGTAGTCTATGGTTGTGTTACAAGGTCCACCATCCATCTGGTGTAGCCCATGGTTGTGTTACAAGGTCCACCATCCATCTGGTGTAGCCCATGGTTGTGCTACAAGGTCCACCAACCAGCCTGGCGTAGTCCATGGTTGTGTTACAAGGTCCACCATCCACCTGGTGTAGTCCATGGTTGTGTTACAAGGTCCACCAACCAGCCTGGTGTAGTCCATGGTTGTGTTACAAGGTCCACCATCCAGCCTTGTGTAGTCCATGGTTGTGTTACAAGGTCCACCATCCACCTGGCGTAGTCCATGGTTGTGTTACAAGGTCCACCATCCATCTGGTGTAGTCCATGGTTGTGCTACAAGGTCCACCATCCACCTGGTGTAGTCCATAGTTGTGTTACAAGGTCCACCATCCATCTGGTGTAGTCTATGGTTGTGTTACAAGGTCCACCATCCATCTGGTGTAGCCCATGGTTGTGTTACAAGGTCCACCATCCATCTGGTGTAGCCCATGGTTGTGCTACAAGGTCCACCAACCAGCCTGGCGTAGTCCATGGTTGTGTTACAAGGTCCACCATCCACCTGGTGTAGTCCATGGTTGTGTTACAAGGTCCACCAACCAGCCTGGTGTAGTCCATGGTTGTGTTACAAGGTCCACCATCCAGCCTTGTGTAGTCCATGGTTGTGTTACAAGGTCCACCATCCACCTGGCGTAGTCCATGGTTGTGTTACAAGGTCCACCATCCAGCCTGGTGTAGTCCATGGTTGTGTTACAAGGTCCACCATCCACCTGGTGTAGTCCTTGGTTGTGTTACAAGGTCCACCATCCACCTGGTGTAGTCCATGGTTGTGTTACAAGGTCCATCATTCACCTGGTGTAGTCCATGGTTGTGTTACAAGGTCCACCATCCACCTGGCGTAGTCCATGGTTGTGTTACAAGGTCCACCATCCACCTGGCGTAGTCCATGGTTGTGTTACAAGGTCCACCATCCACCTGGCGTAGTCCATGGTTGTGTTACAAGGTCCACCATCCAGCCTGGTGTAGTCCATGGTTGTGTTACAAGGTCCACCATCCAGCCTTGTGTACAATCCCTATTATGTTCATGTTGATGGAAGTCAACCCCAGAACGTATCAAAATGAAATACATGAACTGTTGTATATTAAGTGATTTATACTAGGCATCATGCTGTTTTAGTAATGACTACAAGTTGGATATTGGATTGTTTTGATGTGTGTATAGATTATGTCTGTACAGTTTCAATGCTGTTAGTTTGCCTGTGTTTCTCTCTTCTGTTCTCTTCGAGTTCCTTCTGTATGTGGTCATCTTTTGATTATGATTTTATGTAAGGGAGATTTGATTCAGATGGACCAGTGGTGTCTCTGTAGACAAAATTCCATTTGTACATTTCTGAATGGATTTTATCATGGCTTTTGCTTTTGTTTGTTTGGGGGCTGCATTTCCAGTTCACACTTGACTGTACAAGTGTGTTTCTAAGTGTATCGTGTTTTCTTTCTTCCTGCTATTTAGACTGACATTGTATATTCCGGAGGGATTGTGTTTTTTTTTCATGCTTCCATAAGCCACTGGCTGGAGATACGGCTTATGGGATCTTTGATGTGCATATATTGCATGCGTATGCACATGAAAGGGGGGGGGGGGGGGGTGGTCACTCACTATCAGGTCTGCAGATATGTTTGTCTAGGACATCTGAAAAATTGCCACCTGACCTGCCTGAGGTAGGTTCATACCCAGACTGTCCATTTGGAAAAAAAAAAATGCGTTGAAAGGGTTAATTTTTTTGCCTATTTGGGGAATCAGAAACTTGTCAGTTTTGGTGGGGTTGACATGGTCAGAGTCACATTTGGAAGAACAATGCCGAAAGGGTTGAAGAAAAATGTGAGATTGGGTGTTTGGCTTGATCACACATGGCATTGTCCCATCTTTAAACTGCGCACACTCACACACATACACACACATGCATGCATACACACCCACACCCACACACCCACACCCACACACACACACACACACACACACACACACACACACACACACACACACACACACACACACACACACACACACACACACACACACACACACACACCACACACACACACACACACACAACACACACACACACACACACACACACACACACACACACACACAAGGTGGGAGTTGGTTCTTTTACACAAGAGGGATCCATCCCACCCCGACAATTCTGTCTGTGCTCCACCCAACTGACACTCTGGTAGATCCCTGGAGCCCTAGGTGCTCCACAAAAATTGTGTCAACCGCTGTCTGGTAGATCCCTGGAGTCCTGTGTGGTTAGATCCCTGGAGTCCTGTGTGGTTAGATCCTTGGAGTCCTGTATGGTTAGATCCCTGGAGTCCTGTATAGTTAGATCCCTGGAGTCCTGTATAGTTAGATCCCTGGAGTCCTGTGTGGTTAGATCCCTGGAGTCCTGTATGGTTAGATCCCTGGAGTCCTGTATAGTTAGATCCCTGGAGTCCTGTATAGTTAAATCCCTGGAGTCCTGTATAGTTAGATCCCTGGAGTCCTGTATGGTTAGATTCCTGGAGTCCTGTGTGGTTAGATCCCTGGAGTCCTGTATGGTTAGATCTCTGGAGTCCTGTATAGTTAGATCCCTGGAGTCCTGTATAGTTAGATCCCTGGAGTCCTGTGTGGTTAGATCCCTGGAGTCCTGTGTAGTTAGATCCCTGGAGTCCTGTGTGGTTAGATCCCTGGAGTCCTGTATGGTTAGATCCCTGGAGTCCTGTATAGTTAGATCCCTGGAGTCCTGTATAGTTAGATCCCTGGAGTCATGTGTGGTTAGATCCCTGGAGTCCTGTGTAGTTAGATCCCTGGAGTCCTGTATAGTTAGATCCCTGGAGTCCTGTGTGGTTAGATCCCTGGAGTCCTGTATGGTTAGATCCCTGGAGTCCTGTATGGTTAGATCCTGGAGTCCTGTGTGGTTAGATCCCTGGAGTCCTGTGTGGTTAGATCCCTGGAGTCCTGTGTGGTTAGATCCCTGGAGTCCTGTGTGGTTAGATCCCTGGAGTCCTGTGTGGTTAGATCCCTGGAGTCCTGTGTAGTTAGATCCCTGGAGTCCTGTGTGGTTAGATCCCTGAAGTCCAGTGTGGTTAGATCCCTGGAGTCCTGTGTGGTTAGATCCCTGGAGTCCTGTATGGTTAGATTCCTGGAGTCCTGTGTGGTTAGATCCCTGGAGTCCTGTATAGTTAGATCCTGGAGTCCTGTGTGGTTAGATCCCTGGAGTCCTGTGTGGTTAGATTCCTGGAGTCCTGTATAGTTAGATTCCTGGAGTCCTGTATAGTTAGATCCCTGGAGTCCTGTGTGGTTAGATCCCTGGAGTCCTGTGTGGTTAGATCCCTGGAGTCCTGTGTGCTCCACCCTACTGACACTGGTAGATCTGTGGAGTCCTGTGTGCTCCACCCAACTGACACTGGTAGATCCGTGGAGTCCTGTGTGCTCCAGACAAGTGTGTCAACACCTGTCTGGTAGAGTCCCCCAGCCCTGTGTGCTCCAGACAAGTGTGTCAACACCTGTCTGGTAGAGTCCCCCAGCCCTGTGTGCTCCACACAACTGTGTCGACAGCTATCTGGTAGAGTCCCCCAGCCCTGTGTGCTCCACACAACTGTCGACAGCTGTCAGGTAGAGTCCCCCAGCCCTGTGTGCTCCACACAACTGTGTCAACATCTGTCTGGTAGAGTCCCCCAGCCCTGTGCGCTCCACACAACTGTGTCAACATCTGTCTGGTAGAGTCCCCCAGCCCTGTGCGCTCCACACAACTGTGTCAACAGCTGTCTGGTAGAGTCCCCCAGCCCTGTGTGCTCCACACAACTCTGTCAACAGCTGTCTGGTAGAGTCTCCCAGCCCTGTGTGCTCCACGCAACTGTCAACAGCTGTCTGGTAGAGTCCCCCAAAAGCCCTAGTAAAGTCTTGAAATGTGGAAGGGAGATAGATACCAGGACCTGTGGAACTCTAAAACCTGGCAGTCTGCCACTGTATCTGTCCAGGAAAAACAGGGTTCTTTTTCTTTCTTTTTTTTGGTCCTTTTTAGGTGTTTTGCCCACACTGTGCAGGCGGTATGTCGCTGCGCAGACTGCAGACTCCGTCTTCAAGAGGGGGGGGGGGGGGTGGGACATGTTAGCTCTGTTTCCTTGTTGCCACAAGTCGCCAGACATTGCCTTGACTTACACTTAAGTTACAGGATACTTGATGTTGTGTGTGCGTACACACAGGAAGGAGGTGCAGGTACTAGCAGGTCTGCACACATCGTGACCTGGGACATCAGGAATGTTTCCATCCACCCTGTACTTGCAAGGTGGGAGGTACATACCAAAACAGGATCGAACCTCAGGTCTTTGGATTGAAAATCTTGACGTTTTTTGCACATGTGTTGAGCACACCTGTCGAAGTACAAGGTGGGAGATACGTACCAAAACAGGATCGAACTCAGGTCTTCGGATTGAAAATCTTGACATTTTGCACATGTGCTGAGCACACCTGTCAAAGTACAAGGTGGGAGGTACCAAAACAGGATCGAACCTCAGGTCTTCGGATTGAAAATCTTGACGTTTTCCACATGCGCCGAGCACACCTGTCGAAGTACAGTTTAAATCTGATTCTGTTTTGGTGTCTGTCTCTCTGTTATTATTGTCGTTTCTCAGCTCTTGCTGTCGCTCGTGTGATTGATTTTGCATGCTAGTGTACAGATGTGTGTGTGTTCAAAAGTGTCTGTACTGTGCAAGGATGCGGTAAAAAATGTTGATGGTGTTGATGTATCTGTTCAGGACCTGACGAGCGTACAGAACATGCAGAAGAAGCATGGATTGCTGGAGGCTGATGTTGTTGCTCACCAGGTAGGGTTGTGTGTGTGTGTGTGTGTGTGTGTGTGTTGTGTGTGTGTGTGTGTGTGGTGTGTGTGTGTGTTGTGTGTGTGTGTGTGTGTGTGTGTGTGTTGTGGTGTGTGTGTGTGTGTGTGTGTGTGTGTGTTTTGTATGTGTATTGTGTGTGTTTGTGTGTATTGTGTGTGTGTTGTGTGTGTGTATGTGTGTGTGTGTGTGTGTGTGTGTGTGTGTGTGTGTGTGTTGTGTTGTGTGTGTGTTGTGTGTGTTGTGTGTGTGTTGTGTATGTGTGTGTTGTGTGTATTGTGTGTGTGTTGTGTGTGTGTGTGTGTGTGTGTGTGTGTGTGTGTTGTGTGTGTGTGTGTGTTTGTGTGTTGTGTGTGTGTGTGTGTGTGTGTGTGTGTGTGTGTGTGTGTGTGGTGTGTTCGTGTGTTGTTGTGTGTGTTGTGTGTGTGTTTGTGCGTGTGCGTGTGTGCATGTGTGTGGTGTGTTGTGTGTGTTGTGTGTTGTGTGGTGTGTGTGTTGTTGTGTGTGTGTGTGTGTGTGTGTTGTGTGTGTGTGTTTGTGTGTGTTTGTTGTTGTTGTTGTTGGTGTGTGTGTGTGTTGTGTGTTGTGTTGTGTGGTGTGTTGTGTGTGTGTGTGTGTGTGTGTGTGTGTTGTGTGTGTTGTATGTGTGTGTGTGTGTGTTGTGGTGTGTTTTGTGTGTTTATGTGTTGTGTGTGTTGTTGTGTGTGTGTTGTGTGTGTGTTGTTGTGTTGTTGTTGTTGTGTGTGTGTTTGTGTTGTGTGTGTGTGTGTCTGTTGTGTGTGGTGTTGTGTTGTGTGTGTGTTGGTGTTGTGGTTTTTTGTGTGTGTGTGTTGTTCTTGTTGTGTGTGTTTGTGTGTGTGTTTTGTTGTGTGGGTATGTGTTTTGTGTTGTGTGTGTGTTTGTTGTGTGTGTGTGCATTTGTGTGTGTATGTGTGACACGTGTGTGTGTGTGTTGTTGTTGTTGTTTGTTTTGTTGTTGTTGTGTGTGTGTGGTCTGTGTCTTGATCATGTCCTATGTGTTTGATAAAGTCTTAGATCTACATGTTTTTATTTTTTTATTTTTTATTTTAATTTTTTTTAGGATTGATCATTGGATACATGTATTAAGTGCATTTTTGGCTCTAGGGAAATGAGACACGTGAAAGCAGTGTTAGGTAATTTAGGCCCATTTTTGTGTGTTTTAGTGTCCTAATTTATGCTTAAATTTGTATTCAGATATGTTTTTTTAAATCCCCTGTGCGATAAATGGGTCAGACTGGTCAGCACCAGGGGCATCTCCTTAGATTATGTGCGCGAATGCTTTGATGATAAATGTACTTAATTTTCTTTTCTATTTTTCTTTTCTTTTCTTGTTTTTTTTGTTACTGTCGATGTACTGTATATGTTTTGAAACAGTTATAGCCCTGATATGGCTCTGCACAATCCACTGGGCTTTAACCCTTTGACTACTGCACCCTATCAACAAACTGCTAAAACTTAACCCTTTGACTCTCTCACCTATCCATCAGCTTCTTGCAGGAAGCTGGTAGATAGGGTGAGGAAATCAAAGGGTTAAGTTTCTACTTTGCTGGCATGGTTGGCAATACAGGATGCTGGTGGACAGGGTGTGGGAGTCAAAGGGTTAAACAAAATTAACAGTAACAGTATGTACATGTGCTTGTAAACAAGACTGTTACAGCGCTATACACCCACTAAACACAACATGGTACCTCCAGCCAAATTCACACTACGCCCTTATGTTCTCAGGATCGGATGGAAGCTCTGAACTCCCAGGCCACGTTGTTTGCGTCAGGCGACCACTTCGACAAAGACAACATCGGCAAGAAGGCTGTGGAGGTCAGAGACCGTTACGAGAAGCTGAGGGCCCCTCTGGTAGCCCGCAAACAGAAACTGACAGAGGCTCAGAGCCTTCAGCAATTCCTGCGTGATGTGGAGGATGAGGAGGATTGGATCCGTGAGAAGGAGCCCATCGCTGCTTCCACAAACAGAGGTGGGATTTAAAAAATTTTTTCAGTCAATATCTTTTTTTTCCCCGCTTCTTTTTTCTCCAAACATCAA
Organism: Monoplex corrugatus; assembly: GCA_030674185.1. Lineage (NCBI taxonomy): Eukaryota > Metazoa > Mollusca > Gastropoda > Littorinimorpha > Ranellidae > Monoplex > Monoplex corrugatus. Next base: position 6,623,907 of record JAPXFY010000028.1, read on the forward strand.
ATCTCTTTGTTTTTAATCATGTCTCTTTAGGCTTTGCCTGCTCTTCTGGGCTTTGCAACATTATTTTATCAGCACTCCATATGACTGAGTGTAACACTGATGCCAATAAGTAAGGTTTCAACATTTATCTGATTGTGTATACAGTCTGCCATTACAACAAAATGTATTCATTTCAGACAAAGCAACTGGTGCTTGAACTTAGATGCAGAAATGCTCCGAAATCACGACATAGAATAATGATAATATGTTGATAATCATAATGGTAATGAAGATAGAATAATGATAATATGTTGATAATCATAACAGTAATGAAGATAGAATAATGATAATATGTTGATAATCATAATGGTAATGAAGATAGAATAATGATATGTTGATAATCATAATGGTAATGAAGATAGAATAATGATAATATGTTGATAATCATAATGGTAATGAAGATAGAATAATGATAATATGTTGATAATCATAACGGTAATGAAGATAGAATAATGATAATATGTTAATAATCATAATGGTAATGAAGATAGAATAATGATAATATGTTGATAATCATAATGGCAATGAAGATAGAATAATGATAATATGTTGATAATCATAATGGTAATGAAGATACATAAAGCACAACATCCAGGATAGCAGTGACTGAAATACTTTGGACTTTGCTTATCCCTAAAAGAATAATGTTGCTGTCCAGGACGTGATCTGATTGGGGTGCAGAACTTGATGAAGAAGCACCAGGCCCTCCAAGCAGAGCTGGCAGGACATGAACCGCGCATTCAGAATGTGTGTGCCACAGGCCAGACGATGGTGAAGGAGGGTCACTTTGCCCACGACACCATCAAGAGCAAGATCAACGACCTTCAGGATCGCTGGCAGCAACTCAAGGTCTGAGACATTTTCCTTTATAGTTTTGCTGCTTTGTCTTCTGCTTTGTTCCCATGTCTTTGTCTTCTGTATTGTCTGTGTCCCTATTTCTTTGTCTTCTGTATTGTCTGTGTCCCTATTTCTTTGTCTTCTGTATTGTCTGTGTCCCTATTTCTTTGTCTTCTGTATTGTCTGTGTCCCCCATTTCTTTGTCTTCTGTATTGTCTGTGTCCCTATTTCTTTGTCTTCTGTATTGTCTCTGTCCCCCATTTCTTTGTCTTCTGTATTGTCTCTGTCCCCATTTCTTTGTCTTCTGTATTGTCTGTGTCCCTATTTCTTTGTCTTCTGTATTGTCTGTGTCCCCATTTCTTTGTCTTCTGTATTGTCTGTGTCCCCCATTTCTTTGTCTTCTGTATTGTCTGTGTCCCCCATTTCTTTGTCTTCTGTATTGTCTGTGTCCCTATTTCTTTGTCTTCTGTATTGTCTGTGTCCCCATTTCTTTGTCTTCTGTATTGTCTGTGTCCCTATTTGTCTTTTGTATTGTCTCTGTCTCCATTTCTTTGTCTTCTGTATTGTCTGTGTCCCTATTTCTTTGTCTTCTGTATTGTCTGTCCCTATTTCTTAGTCTTCTATATTGTCTGTGTCACTATTTCTTTGTCTTCTGTATTGTCTCTGTCCCCATTTCTTTGTCTTCTGTATTGTCTGTGTCCCTATTTCTTTGTCTTCTGTATTGTCTGTGTCCCCCATTTCTTTGTCTTCTGTATTGTGTCTGTCCCCCATTTCTTTGTCTTCTGTATTGTCTGTGTCCCCCATTTCTTTGTCTTCTGTATTGTCTGTGTCCCCCATTTCTTTGTCTTCTGTATTGTCTGTGTCCCCCATTTCTTTGTCTTCTGTATTGTCTGTGTCCCCCATTTCTTTGTCTTCTGTATTGTCTGTGTCCCCATTTCTTTGTCTTCTGTATTGTCTGTGTCCCCCATTTCTTTGTCTTCTGTATTGTCTGTGTCCCCCATTTCTTTGTCTTCTGTATTGTCTGTGTCCCCCATTTCTTTGTCTTCTGTATTGTCTGTGTCCCCCATTTCTTTGTCTTCTGTATTGTCTGTGTCCCCCATTTCTTTGTCTTCTGTATTGTCTGTGTCCCCCATTTCTTTGTCTTCTGTATTGTCTCTGTCCCCCATTTCTTCGTCTTCTGTATTGTCTCTGTCCCCATTTCTTTGTCTTCTGTATTGTCTGTGTCCCCCATTTCTTTGTCTTCTGTAATGTCTGTGTCCCCCATTTCTTTGTCTTCTGTATTGTCTGTGTCCCCATTTCTTTGTCTTCTGTATTGTCTGTGTCCCCCATTTCTTCGTCTATATGTACATTGTCTCTGTCCCTATTTCTTAGTCTTTTACATTGTGTCCCTATTTCTTGGTCTTCTACATTGTGTCCCTATTTCTTAGTCTTTTACATTGTGTCCCTATTTCTTGGTCTTTTACATTGTGTCCCTATTTCTTGGTCTTTTACATTGTGTCCCTATTTCTTGGTCTTCTACATTGTGTCCCTATTTCTTGGTCTTTTACATTGTGTCCCTATTTCTTGGTCTTCTACATTGTGTCCCTATTTCTTTGTCTTTTACATTGTGTCCCTATTTCTTGGTCTTCTACATTGTGTCCCTATTTCTTGGTCTTTTACATTGTGTCCCTATTTCTTGGTCTTTTACATTGTGTCCCTATTTCTTGGTCTTCTACATTGTGTCCCTATTTCTTAGTCTTTTACATTGTGTCCCTATTTCTTAGTCTTTTACATTGTGTCCCTATTTCTTAGTCTTTTACATTGTGTCCATATTTCTTTGTCTTTTACATTGTGTCCCTATTTCTTGGTCTTCTACATTGTGTCCCTATTTCTTAGTCTTTTACATTGGGTCCCTATTTCTTAGTCTTTTACATTGTGTCCATATTTCTTGGTCTTTTACATTGTCTCTGTCCCCGTTTCTTTGTCCTCGTGCACGAAACAGTAATAATCCCTGATGGAACACAGCTGAAACTATAATATGACGTAATACAATTGCACAGTCCTTGTCAAGGTAATAAAAATTGTGATTTGTGCATTCATTTCTGAAGATAATGACCGTTTTGATATATGCAATCAGTGTTAAAGATAATAAGCAAATAAAATATGTTTTTTCCCCCATGACAGACAGTGGGAACAAATATAACTAGCTCTGAAAGTAAGGTTGTGTTTTGTAATTTTATTTGAAAAATGCCTGATGTTGTGGTTGATAACTTCAGGACAATGGGGCATAGCCTATTTTGTAGTTTTATTTGAATAATGCAAATTGTTGTAATGGATAACCTCAGGACAATGGGGCATAGCCTATTTTGTAGTTTTATTTGAATAATGCAAATTGTTGTAATGGATAACCTTAGGACAAGGGGGCATAGCATATTTTGTAATTTTAGTTGAATACTGCAAATTGTTGTAATGGATAACCTCAGGACAAGGGGGCATAGCCTTTTTTGTAGTTTTATTTGAATAATGCAAATTGTTGTAATGGATAACCTCAGGACAAGGGGGCATAGCATATTTTGTAGTTTTTGTTGAATACTGCAAATTGTTGTAATGGATAACCTTAGGACAAAGGAGCATAGCATATTTTGTAGTTTTTGTTGAATACTGCAAATTGTTGTAATGGATAACCTCAGGACAAAGGAGCATGGCATATTTTGTAGTTTTATTTGAATACTGCAAATTGTTGTAATGGATAACCTTAGGACAAGGGACACAGCGTGTTATGTAATTGTAGTTGAATAATGACAATGGTTGTGATGATAACCTCAGGACAAGGGGACACAGCGTGTTATGTAATTTTAGTTGAATAATGACAATGGTTGTGATGATAACCTTAGGACAAGGGGACACAGCGTGTTATGTAATTGTAGTTAAATAGTGACAATGGTTGTAATGGATAACCTCAGGACAAGGGGACACAGCGTGTTATGTAATTTTAGTTTAATAATGACAATGGTTGTGATGATAACCTCAGGACAAGGGGACACAGCGTGTTATGTAATTTTAGTTAAATAGTGACAATGGTTGTGGTGATAACCTTAGGACAAGGGACACAGCGTGTTATGTAATTGTAGTTAAATAGTGACAATGGTTGTGATGATAACCTCAGGACAAGGGGACACAGCGTGTTATGTAATTTTAGTTTAATAATGACAATGGTTGTGGTGATAACCTTAGGACAAGGGACACAGCGTGTTATGTAATGTTAGTTGAATAATGAAATGGTTGTGATGATAACCACAGGACAAAGGGACACAGCGTAAACAGGACTTGGAGGACTCTCTGCAAGCCCAGCAGTACTTTGCCGATGCCAACGAGGCGGAGACCTGGATGAGGGAGAAGGAGCCGATTGCCGCCAACACTGACTACGGCAAAGATGAAGACTCTGCTGAGGTCAGTGTGATCGTTCATTTGTGTGTTGGATGAACGTATTGTATCCTGTCACAGACATGTGGACACTCTTCCTCTTCTTCCGTTTGTGGTCTAACTATTATTGCCGAGCAGTTCGGCATTTCGTCAGTGGTCTAACTGTTATTGCCGAGCAGATCGGCAGTTATTAAAATATGAAGCAAAACTTTCTGCTAGCTCTGTTTCGTATTTTCTTAATACATGTGAGCCACGGGAACCCAGTCTAATCATTGTGACCTCTTCTGTGTTTAGAAAGTTGCTTTAGTTTACTCTTTTTTGGCAAAGTTAACTCTAAGAGTTTCGAATAGCATCCAAGATGGCTGCTCGAAAGTTCCCTCATGATAGACACCTGTTTGAAGCCTTTGAAAACACAGAAAGCGACTCTGAGGATGATTTTCAGTTGGAAGATGATCAAGATAGATAGTTCTAGCGGTAGTGATGTTGATCAAGACAATTTTATTCGTTTTGAGGACTCAGTTATCGCTTACAAAGCGAACGCCATGAGCAGCGTGAAACTGGGTCATCTGCCTGTGGAGATGGCCCCGTCGCTTCTACTAGTGCCAATATTTCTGATGAAAGACCTCCTTCTATTGACTAAATTTAGCCCTAAGTGACTTAAAATAAGTAACAAAGACTCTGCCAAATGATTTCAGGTGAATTTATTCACAAGCTTTCAACAAGTTGGTTGGAAAAACATACACTGTCTCAGTACATCTGTTTTGGCGAGCGCTGCAAGATTACTACCTGTTGGTTACAAACCTTCGTTTCACACAAACACTGACTGAAAACTACCCCAAACTATATATTTTTGGAAAGTAGACAAACTAAACAATTTATTTATGCAAAAACAGTGTTTATTCTTCTAAGTATGACCGAGTTGAGGGGTATCTATATTATATATTTGGTAATAAGTTTTGGCCATATTGGATTTTATTGATGATGTGACCCCATTTAGTATTATAATTTTCTTCTTTTTTTGCTTTCTCTGGTTAGTGTAGTCTATATCCTTTATGAAAATATAATTATGGGTTGCCAGGGTTTGGGGGTGAAATCAAGGTCAAAATTCTGCTTTAAACATTGTAACCCAATTCGCAGTTTTCTCCCCCTGGCAAAACCATTGTTAACACTGGCAGTAGTAGGGTTAAGGAGTGATCTGAATGTGCTCCTGTTTTTGCTGTAGCTGATGGTGGATGTGTCCCCCAATGGGGATGCCCAGGGCTGTTTCAGTATAAATAGTATCCTCACCTGGAAATTCTGTGCTAGGGCCTAATTTCCTCTTTTCTGTCACTCTCTTTGTTTCTGCCTCATTCCTTAGTTTTCTGTCATGAGCTGGCCAGGTCTTGAGGCCCTACCTAGCCTATGTGTTACCTAGTCTGTATTATTGTATTAGTATTGTTTCAGCTTATCATTGGAACAATCTTAGTTACATGTAAATGACATGTGTTCAGAGAAAAGAACAGATATATAAAGTGAATGATTAAACAGTAAAAGGTCTGAATCACGACTTCAGCTTAATGACGACAAAACAGAAGCTATCCTCATTGGCACCCGTCAGAAACTTTCTCAGCTGCCTCCTCTTTCTCTCCCATTATGTAACACATCAGTCCCAATTTCTGATTCAGCTAAAAACCTTGGTGTCTGCATTGACTCTACCCTCTCCATGAACAACTTTGTTTCTCAAACTGCCAGATCCTGCTACTATCATCTCCATCGTATAAGGCTGATCAGGAAGTATCTCTCTGTGGAAACAACTGCAAAACTCGTTCTCTCCTTCATAATGTCTCGCATTGACTATTGCAATTCACTCCTGTCTGGTCTTCCTGCCTCCACCATTCACATCCTACAGCGCATTCAAAACAATGCTGTACGCCTTGTACTCAAAAAGAAAAAAGCTGACCACATATCTCCTCTCCTGGCACAACTTCACTGGCTCCCTGTATCAAAGCGCATACAGTACAAACTAGACACCATCTGCTACAAAAGCCTCAATAACGCAGCCCCCGATTACCTGTCAAGCCTACTTGAGATCTATGTTCCCTCACGTACCCTCCGCTCTGCCTCCGATCCTCTGACTTTTCGCTTTCCACGCACTAAGCTCAATACCTATGGTCCACGAGCCTTCTCTGTTTCTGGTCCACTCTCCTGGAACAAACTTCCTCTCTCAGTCCGTCAGCAACCTACTTTTGTCTCCTTCAAGTCCGCTCTCAAAACTCACCTTTTCTCCTCCGCATAAAATCCTAACCCCCCTCTGCAGCCTGTCTCCGCTCGGAGGGAATCACATGGTTATAATATATAATTGTATATGCTATGCTCTCTATAATTTTCCATTGCTTTTATTCTTGCTTTTATTGCTTTTATTCTTTCTCCCCATTTATAGCCATGCGTGTGTGTGTGTGTGTATGTGTGTGTGTGTGTGTGCGTGCGTGTGTGTGCGTGCGTGCGTGCGTGCGTGCTTGCGTGTGTGTCTGCTTCAGCGCTTAGATTTGATTTTATCAAGATTTTGCGCTATATAAATATTGTAATTATTGTAATTATTATTATAAGTAGCTACTCAGTGTAAACTGGTCTCACATGTGTTTGTCAGGCTCTGCTGAAGAAACATGAAGCCTTCATGGCCGATCTGGAGGCCTACCGCAGTGTCATTGAAGGTCTCAGGGACCAGGCCCAAGCCTGCAAGGTAAGGAGTGTGTTAGGACCCAGGTAATGAGGACGATGAGAAACTGTACATGTGTGTGTGTTGGTGGTGGTGTGGTGGTGGTGGTGTGTGTGTATGGTGTGTGTGTATGGTTGTGTGTGTGTGTGTGTATGTGTGTGTTTGTATGTGTGTGTGTGTATGTGTGTTTGTGAGTGTGTGTGTGTTTGTGTATGTGTGTGAGTGTGTGTTTGTGTATGTGTGTGTGTGTGTGTGTATGTGTGTGTGTGTGTGTGTGGTGTGTGTGTGCATGATGAATCTATTTGTCTTTGTATTTGAATCCATTTATGTAAATTATTATGTGATTTTGTGAGTTTGTGCATGCAGGTCTGTCTGTATAGACCTGGGTATGTCTGAAATTACATCAGTGAGCATTCATGCTTTGTGTGTGTGTGTATGTGTGTGTTTGTGATTGTGTTTGTGTGTGTGTTATGTATGTGTGTGTGCTTGTATATGTGTGTGTGTGTTTATATATATGTGTGTGTGTGTGTGTGTGTGTGTGTGTGTGTGTGTGTGTGTGTGTAGGTAGATAGGTAGATGGGTGTTTGTGTGTGTATGTGTGTGTTTGTGATTGTGTTTGTGTGTGTGTTATGCATGTGTGTGTGCTTGTATATGTGTGTGTGTGTTTATATATATATGTGTGTGTGTGTGTGTGTGTGTGTGTGTGTGTAGGTAGATAGGTAGATGGGTGTTTGTGTGTGTATGTGTGTGTTTGTGATTGTGTTTGTGTGTGTGTTATGCATGTGTGTGTGCTTGTATATGTGTGTGTGTGTTTATATATATATGTGTGTGTGTGTGTGTGTGTGTGTGTGTAGGTAGATAGGTAGATGGGTGTTTGTGTGTGTATGTGTGTGTTTGTGATTGTGTTTGTGTGTGTGTTATGCATGTGTGTGTGCTTGTATATGTGTGTGTTTATATATATATATGTGTGTGTGTGTGTAGGTAGATAGGTAGATGGGTGTTTGTGTGTATGTGTGTGTTTGTGATTGTGTTTGTGTGTGTGTTATGTATGTGTGTGTACTTGTATATATGTGTGTGTGTGTTTTATATATATATATGTGTGTGTGTGTGTGTGCATGTGTATGTGTGTGTAAGTAGATAGGTAGATGGGTGTTTGTGTGTGTGTGTGTATGTGTGTGTGATTGTGTTTGTGTGTGTGTTATGTATGTGTGTGTGCTTGTATATGTGTGTGTTTATATATATGTGTGTGTGTGTGTGTGTGTGTGTGTGTGTGTGTGTGTGTGTGTTGTGTGTGTGTGTGTGTGTAGGTAGATAGGTAGATGGGTGTTTGTGTGTGTATGTGTATGTGTGTGTTTGTGATTGTGTTTGTCTGTGTGTTATGTATGTGTGTGTGCTTGTATATGTGTGTGTGTGTTTATATATATATATGTGTGTGTGTGTGTAGGTAGATAGGTAGGTGGGTGTTTGTGTGTGTGTGTGTGTATACGGGTGTCTTTCGTTCTTGTTGTTGATGATTTGGAAGACAGAGCAATGCTTCTACACCTTTACTGGAACATACTGTCTGATTCTCAACTGACACTTACATACATGTTACAAGGAACAGCAATCAGTTCACATTTACACGAATATCATCCCGTGCTGCTATCAGCAGGCTGATTACAGTTAACACACGTCACAGGTGTGTGTGTGTGTGTGTGTGTGTCCATGTATCGTCACGCAGTTCATATTTTTATGTTGATTTCTAACAATTCATACTGACCCCTACAGCAACAAGAGGCCCCAGTAATCGACGACCTGGCCACAGAGAAAGTGGTGGCCCTGTACGATTACACAGAGAAGTCGCCCCGTGAAATCTCCATGAAGAAAGGGGACGTGCTCACACTGCTCAACAGTGCCAACAAGGTTTGTATAGGCTGGACTGTCAGTCTGATTCAGACGAATGTGTGTGTTTTGTGTGTGTGTGTGTGCGTATGTGTGCGTGTGTGTGTATGTGTGTTTTGTGTTTGTGTGTGAGAGTGAGTGTGTGTGTGTTTGTTGTGTGTTGTGTGTGTGTGCGTGCTTGCGTGCATGTGTGTGTGTTCATTTGTTCTTTGATTTAATGTCTTTTTCACTATTAGTGATATTAGATGAGGTTTTGTGTGTGTGTTGTCTGTGTGTGTGTGTGTGTGTGTGTGTGTGTGTGTGTGTGTGTGTGTGTGTGTGTGTGTGTGGGTGTTCACAGACAAAAATATGCCTCGACATGATTTCATATTGTATATATTGCCAGGAAAGTATTTTATAGTGTGCATGTTTTATTTCAGAAAATGTTTTAAAACAAAATTTGTGTGTGTGTGTGTGTGTGTGTGTGTGTGTGTGTGTCTGTGTGTCTGTGTGTGTGTGTGCGTGTGTGTGTGTGTGTGTACAGGACTGGTGGAAGGTGGAGGTGAACGATCGTCAGGGCTTCGTACCAGCAGCCTACGTGAAGAAGCTGGATCCCAGTCTGTCAGCCAGTCGTAACAACCTGATGGACGAGTTCACCATCTCCGTACGCCAGAACCAGATAGAGACACAGTAAGATTATCAGTTACATGAGCTACACTGAACTGTTGTTTAAAACCCTTTGACTCCCGCACCCTATCCACCAACCGCAAACACTTAACCCTTTGACTCCCTCATTCTGTCCTGCAGGAAGTTGGTGGATAGGGTGAGGAAGTCAAAGGGTTAAGGTTTTGTTCTGCTACCGTGGTTCAAGCTTGTGGTTCGAGCAAAGCCAGAACAAGATTGAGGCAGTTAAGAGATGGT
>JAPXFY010000028.1:6643660-6658660 GCA_030674185.1 Monoplex corrugatus
AAAACTTGACTGGCACTATATAGTTGGTCCATGTGTAGGGAACAGACGCCTTACCGGCACCAATGGTACAGTGCGTCAGGAGGGAACTTTTTCAGCACCGGCTCCTGGTAGCCGGTCCGTTGCGAAAAGGTTAAAGCTATCAGGCCTGTTGTCTACTTGGAGATGTCTTGCTTATGTGGTAGATATCAATGCAAGGTAGAGAGAGAGCCTGGTAGAGAAGGAAAATGGGTATTAATTTGTGGGTAGGAAGTTGATTAATGGAGGGATTTGATTGATTGATCGATTGATTGATTGATTGATTGATTTGCAGGTGCGTGACCTAGACAGTAATGCCCAGCGTTTGATGCAGACCCATCCTGACCAAGCAGAGAGTATCTATGAGCACCAGACAGAGATCAATGAGATGTGGAACACCCTCACCATCAAGGTATCTGTACATTTTCATCATAATCTGCTTGAAACTGCTGTCTCAATATTTTTGTTTGTTTGTTTGTTTTGTTGTTGTTTTTTGTATGCATCGTACCACACACACATGACTATAAGAATAGCATGTAGTAAATATGAATAATACATAGTAGGGTGAAAGAATAATATAGAGTAGATATGAATAGTACATTGTAGTATGAAAGAATAATATATAGTAGATATGAATAGTATATTGTAAAGTGAAAGAATGATATGTATAGTAGATATGCAAAATACCTTGTAAAGAATGATATACAGTGGTGGAATTGTAGCACTTTCTAACATTTTGCGTTTTCATCAGTGGAATTTTAGCACTCTGTAAAGTTTTCAGTTTTCTTCATTGGAATTGTAGCAGTTTGACAGTTCTGTGTATATTTCACTCACATCTGCTAGCAATTTTCTTTGTCCTTTTTTACAGCCTTTCTGATGTCTTAAGGTAATTTTTTTTTTCAGGTGGCTTTACCCTTTTTAACGTCTTTTGTTGTATGATATCCTAAGGTCATCATTTTTTTTTCCAGGTGGCTTTACCCTTTTTAACGTCTTTTGTTGTATGATATCCTAAGGTCATCATTTTTTTTTCCAGGTGGCTTTACCCTTTTTAACGTCTTTTGTTGTATGATATCCTAAGGTCATCATTTTTTTTTCCAGGTGGCTTTGTGTTTTTCACAGACTTTGTTTTCTGATGTCTCTAGGTGATAGCTTTTTTTCTCAGGCGTCTTTGCCTTTTTTACATCATTTGTTTTGTGATGTCTTAGGTGATCTTTGTCTTTTTTACATCATTTGTTTTGTGATGTCTTAGGTGATCTTTGTCTTTTTTACATCATTTGTTTTGTGATGTCTTTAGGTGATCTTTGTCTTTTTTACATCATATGTTTTGTGATGTCTTAGGTGATCTTTGTCTTTTTTACATCATTTGTTTTGTGATGTCTTAGGTGATCTTTGTCTTTTTTACATCATTTGTTTTGTGATGTCTTTAGGTGATCTTTGTCTTTTTTACATCATTTGTTTTGTGATGTCTTAGGTGATCTTTGTCTTTTTTACATCATTTGTTTTGTGATGTCTTAGGTGATCTTTGTCTTTTTTACATCATTTGTTTTGTGATGTCTTAGGTGATCTTTGTCTTTTTTACATCATTTGTTTTGTGATGTCTTTAGGTGATCTTTGTCTTTTTTACATCATTTGTTTTGTGATGTCTTAGGTGATCTTTGTCTTTTTTACATCATTTGTTTTGTGATGTCTTAGGTGATCTTTGTCTTTTTTACATCATTTGTTTTGTGATGTCTTAGGTGATCTTTGTCTTTTTTACAGCCCTTGTCTTCTTATGTCATAAGGTGATAACTTTTCTTTTCAGGTGGCTTTGTCTTTTTCCATAGCCTTTGTTTTCTGATGTCTGAAGGTGACCGTTTTTTCAGGCGGATGCCAGGAAGGGCAAGTTGCTGGACTCGTACGATTACCAGCGCTTTCTGTCTGACTACCGTGACCTGACCTCCTGGATCAACAGCATGATGGCGCTGGTGTCGTCTGATGAGCTAGCCAAGGATGTGACTGGGGCTGAGGCCTTGCTGGAGAGACACCAGGTGAGACTGCTTTGTGTGGACAGGTGGAAGTGCAGGTGTTGGGTGTAGTTGGATTGGGATATAGTTGGGTTGGTGTGTTTGTGTGTGTGTGTCTGTGTGTGTGTGTGTGTGTGTGTGTGTGTGTGTGTGTGTGTGTGAGAGTGTGTGTGTGCACATGTGAGCGTATGTTTGCGAGTGTGTGTCTGTGTTTGTGTGTCTGGGTGTGTGTGTGTGTGTGTAAAAAAGACTGACACAAAGAGATAGAAAAAGTGATTGTGAAAAAGAAGGTGAAATAGCATGACGCGAAAGTGACAAGCAGAATATCAGGAGAAGAAAGGAAGAAGGAAAAAAAAAAAAAAATGAAGTAACACAAAAGCGCAAAGCAGTATACCAGCAAACAACATCACTTGGGTAACATTACCTGTATTGCAGTTCAGCTATGATGAATCCCTGGATCATTAAGTTGTCTGATGAACAACAACAACAAAGATGTGTGTATACCTGACACAGGCAGACTTGCCAATGTTTTCTATGTGTTTAGTTTTAAAAGCAAATCCAAAACAAGTGTGACTGCCCGCGTTCAAGCGAACAGGAACCAGAAAAACACAAAAGAAAGAATCAGAGCGCGTGTTTCATACAACCAAACAAGACAGGCACAAATTTTTGGCCAACTGGCTTTGTCAAGCGTAAATGTAAGATCACAAACGAACAAACACCAAATACATGAATTAGGAGAAAAAGACTGAAACTTCCCTTGCTGCTTCGTCCAGTGGGAGAAAAGGACTGAAATGAAATCATAATGTCTTTTCAAATTTTGTGTGTATCTGTGTGTTATATGGTGTAAACAGCTACTTTATCTAGATGTGTAAGGCTTTTCATATTTTGTTTTCATTTATTTTCCACACAGCAGACTGCACTGTAGTATGCTTTTTTTTTTTTCATTTTTGGGAGCACGGTATTGCCACGACAATATCACAGCTTTGTCTTTATTTCAAGTCACGCCGTGTTTCTAGACAGAGAATCCTTTTATTGCAAGTTTGGCAATTGTCTGGTTGGCATTTTCAGTTATTTAGGTAAGGAAGTTAACCCCCCCTCCCCCTGTGAACTTCAGATTAAAAAAAACAAAACAAAGACAAAGAAAAAACACAAAACAAATGCCTCACTTCCACAAAGTAAAAAAGAAAGCAAGATATGTCCCATCTACTATGACCATGGCAGGTAGGAGATAAGCAGTGCCCTCTTAACCCTTTTCCTACCAAGAAAATAGGTCATTGTACTAACTATTGACCAAGTAATGTTAGGAGAGAAACTTCAGAAACGCTCAAATTACGCGTGTTTTTTGCCATTTTTGCTGCTTCAAACGTCGTGTAAATGCAGAAAGGAAATGACAAAAGTATACTCCTTTGCCAGAAAGGGATTCACGTCAGCAATGCGGTCATTTTCTATTTATATACTCGAATTTGAAACTTACTGTTCAGGGCACAAAATCCTCGTGACGCTGTCCACGATGTGAGAAAGCCGAGTCATGAGGATCTCGTGACACGGTATGGAATGTGTTAATGCTTACCCAGACAGAAATTAAATTGTCTTAATGGAAAATGGTCCCATCCCTTCTAGATTTTAAGGTGAATTATTGGAGGAGCAATCCCCAAACTCATTTAGATTTTAATATCATATTAGCTTCCGGTCAGATGTCCAAATACAATGGTACCCCCCAAGTCGAATGCATTCCAAGTCAAATTTTTCCATGTCGAACGAAAATTTTGGCAAAATTTCACCTCCCATGTCGAACGTCTGGCAACAAAGCCAGGACCTGAGGTGCGCGCTGCCCGCCTAGTCCCGCTCACTCCCCTGTGCCGTGCACATCATCTCTGTTGTTGCTGGCATTTTTTTTGCATTTCTTCTTCAAATTAGCCCTCATTATGGCTCCCAAGAAAGTGCAAAGTATTAGTATTTAAGTTTTTCTGCTTTATTTAAGTCTATTTCTGCTTACCATTGTACTTACATTGCAGTTATCTGGCCACAAGGCACAACAGAAACCCATAAAAATGTAAAATAGATATGGGGATTTTGGGGCCTGGAACGAATTAATGCTTTTTACTTTAATTTTAATGGGAAAAATTGCCTCCCAACTAGAATATTCTCAGGTCGAATGGCCCAAGGAACCGATTAGATTCGACTTGGGGGGCACCACTTTATTGTGGTGGTCATTTATTGATGCTTCATTTCTTTGTCCTGTTTGATGTTCTTTGGTGCCATCTCCTGTCAGCTTTTCAGACAGAACACACTACAACTGTGTGTGTGATTTATTCATGTTTTGTGTTTTATTTGGAGTGCACCACAAGTCAGTTGGTGTCATTTATTTATGCTTCATGTCTGTTCTCTTTTTCATGTGCCTTGTATCCATCTGTTGCACTGTTTTACACAGGATCCACCTGTCAGCACTGGTCAATTTTATCTGATTTATTTCTCTGTTCAGTTTTATTGTTCCGGATGTTTGTCTGAGGACATAAAAGCAAAATGTCCATTCCTACAACACCGAAAGTTTCTTTTTGGTTTGGCAGACTGAGTGATCAGCATTAAATATCATTTATCATCGTTAGAAGTCTTCCAAACATTTCTGTGAAGATCAGGTCTATGAAAACGGGTTATGAAATGGGGAGTTATGCTTTCCCAGAGGTTTGAAATCTTTGTTTGTGTTTAGTCTTATCTTGCTCACTGAAGTCCCTGTCTGGATATAAATCTTGGCCATTACCACCCTGATATTAAGAGAAAAAAGAAAAAAAAGAAGAAGAAAAAAAAGAACATCAGGGTGGTTTATTCAAAGAGTTTTCCTAACTTGAGTGAATATGAAACTTCAGTGACTTTTCGCAGCCACCATTCCATTCCTGATTTTTTTTTTTCACATGCCTTTGTCAACTGCCCTTTTAAAGAAAAGAGGAGACTTTGATTTGTTAGTGTGTTTGTGAGTATGTGTGGGTATGTGTCAGTGTTGCCATCACTGTGTGTTGCTGGAGTATTCGCTGTCTGACAAGATAGCATCTTTCATCAGATGTACAGTTCAGAAATTGTCAGCCATTACGGGATCTCTCCGCTGGCCGAAGACGAGGAGGAAGAGGAAGAGGTGACAATAAGGAGAGGAGAGAAAAAAACAAGATGATCAAACCATTACTGACATTCTCCTTTCCTCAGTGAATTTTTCCACTCACCATGCAGGAGAGTCATACATATCGAAATATAAGTCTAGGTACTGCTGGGAACATTTCACATAATGGTGGCTTGAAAATGGAATTGGATATTTCAGGATTTATTTAAACATGCTTCTTATTGAACTTGTTAGTGTGGAGTCCTGGTCAGTCCTTGAAACGATCAAGAAATTGTTTGGAAAATCTGCACATAAGAATTTAAAATGTCAGCTCTGAAAGATTGTGGTATTTTCTTTTACTCAGAACCAAAACCACAACAGGCATGAAGACAAATGCTTATTAATGCAACAGCATTGGCAGCACTTTGATTAAAGAGAAGAAGAGGCGGCTGTTCATTGTAAATTTGTGTCTTGATGACCACTAAAAGGGAGCTGGCAGTCCAGATTCGGTAAAGATTTGTCCAGCAAAATTTCAGGAGAGATTTTCTGAGAAACATGCCAGCGAAGATGCACACGCACATGTTCAGATACAGGTACATACACAGACACACAGACTTACATTTATAACCAGAATCAATTTCCTCTTTTTATTCTCAACAGCGGAATGAAAATTGGTTGCTGTTAGCATGTGTGGTGTGATAGATGACCTCATTCACTGACAGCTTGTTGGCATGGAAACCCAGCTGACCAATCAGGTGCTCACCTTCTTTATGGAGGTGTCTGTGACTGTGGCTGGTAAGGTTGGATGTGTGTGTTGGTATGTTCATACCTAGCCTCTAGAAGAAGCAGAGGAGAGGTGCACAGATGACTGCATGGAAAGAAAAGAGCTGACCTCAAGAGGATGTGTTGCCTAATACCATGTGTTATTTTGTGGGTGCCCTGTATTGTCCCCGTGGCTGCTGTAGGGAAAGTAAACTGATGTGTGCTGTGGAGAAATGGCGTATAGGGACATGGTAGAAGATTCTAGAAGTGGCTTTATTTCCCCCAGATAACCATGCGTACCATACCGTTTTTGTGTGGCTGAACTCCATATCCCTCATTAATTCATTTCCCTGTAAGTCTTCCCTGCTTTTTCTGTAGTGTTAATAATGTTTTCCGCTGTCTTGGGCCGTTATCGCCATGATTTTTCAACCCCTTCCGTTTTCCGCAAGCATCAATGACCCCTGTTTTGTGTGTGTGTGTGTGTGTGTGTGTGTGTGTGTGTGTGTGTGTGTTTTCTGGGAGTACTCTGAATTTGGTTGATTTTGTCTGCCGTAGATCTAGTTTGCTTTGTTCAATCATATTGCTTGTATTCAAGATACTGAGCAGTTTAGTGTTAGGGATCTTAGAAACAAGCTGAGTCCTGCCCAGATGAATGTAAACTAGTGTTTGCAACCTGAGAGGTACCTCAGTGGTACAGTATTATGCCAGCTGGTGACATGGACTTTGAACATTGACATGGTGAACTTTGAACTTGTGCTGTGGCACGTAATAGGCTGATTTGGGGGCTCCTTACTGCATGAACAGTCAAAGCAAAAAGCATGTCAGCCATCATGTGTCATTAATATTCTGGAATGGTTTGGTAGCTAGTGTGCATTTGCGCTCATTTGTTTCGGCAGTTTATTCCCATTATAAAGATTACAAGTGATGAACCACTGTTGGGCAGTATGGGGGAAACTTATGGCTGGCACTATATGTATATATAATATACATATATATATATATATATGTGTGTGTGTGTGTATATGTATGTATACATGTGCTGCCTCATGTGTTGACTCCTTTGCTTAATTATTGCCCATTGCCTGGCTTTGGCTTTTTATTTCTTATTGTACAAGGCTGAAGATCTCATGTTAACGCCTCATTCATTTTGTAACTGCTTTTGTACAGATATAACTTTGCATGCAAAATAAACTGCACTGATCTTATATATTTTCAGTTTCTTGTTTGATGTCAGAAGTGGTAAAATAGTTTTTTTTCAGTATTGCACAAATGAGTTGATTTTTTAGAAAAGCGAAAAAAAGAGCTTGTGTGTACACTTGCTGAGGAAAAAAATTCCAGAATGTTTGAAAGTTTAATTTGAGAACGATGTTGATTGTTGTATTATTTGGTTTTTGATAGTGTGTTATTTATTTGTTTGTGATGACTTTCAAGGCACAAATTAGCATTGCCTTTCTGTGTATGTACGGATAATTTGTTTATGCTCAATGCCTGTTTTATAAAGCACGTATCGGTACGCCAGTTTGGAACACAATTTGAAAAGCACATAAGCAACAGTCAATCTGCTTTTATCTTTTTTTGTGTGATTTTCTGTTTATGTATGCAGCACAGGTTTAAAGCAAGAATTCAGCACATTTTTCTGTTGATGTCAAGTGTATTCTGTTTTACATTGCTGTGCTCTTTATATCAGCCACTTGTTTTGCTTGTGTAAAATGTCTGTCAGTCCAGTGCACAGTCACTTTGACTTTTTTTTAACCCTTTGACTACCGCACCCTGTCCATCTGCATCCTCCATTGTCAACCATGCGAGCAAAACAAAAACTTAACTCTTTGACTCCCTCGCCCTATGCACCAGCTTCCTGCAGGAAGCTGGTGGATAGGGCGAGAGAGTCAAAGAGTTAAGTTTTTGCAGTTGGTGGTTAGGGTGCGGGAGTCAAAGGGTTAAAGTGCAGGATCACTTTTAGATCACTTGTCCTTTCTGGTTTTGTGTGTGTATGTGTGGATAGGGTGGTGGAGGTATTGTCTGATACATCCTTTTTTATGTGTACTGTTAACCAATACACCTTCAGTACAAAGCCAAGGTCAGCATGCAGAATGTCACCGTAGGCGCAGGAAAACCTAGTTAAAAATATGAATGATATCACAGTTGGCACAAGAAAACCTAGTTAAAATAATGAATTATATCACAATAGGCACAAGAAAACCTAGTTAAAATAATGAATTATATCACAATAGGCACAAGAAAACCTAGTTAAAATAATGAATTATATCACAATAGGCACAGGAAAACCTAGTTAAAAATATGAATTATATCACAATAGGCACAAGAAAACCTAGTTAAAATAATGAATTATATCACAATAGGCACAGGAAAACCTAGTTAAAAATATGAATTATATCACAATAGGCACAAGAAAACCTAGTTAAAATAATGAATTATATCACAATAGGTGCAGGAAAACCTAGTTAGAAATATGAATTATATCACAGTAGGCACCAAAAAAAAATCTAGTTAAAATATGAGATATCACAGTAGACACAAAAAAAAAATCTAGTTAAAATATGAATTATATCGCAGTAGGCACAAAAAAACTGTAGTTAAAATATGAGTTATATCACAGTAGACACACGGAAAACGTAGTTAAAATAATGAAATAGATCAGTTAGTTCCTGGTACCCACAGATGTAACCATGTTTGTTTACAGTTTGTAGAAGAACAGCAGAAAACAGCTCAATGATACATTTCCCATAGACAGCTGTATAATACAGTGTTCCTTACAGAACTTAGTGACTTGACTATCCCCAAAAAGGGTGTGATGTACAGTGTAGCAAGTTGATACACTGTGAGATACAATGTAGCAAGGTCGGTCATCAGTCAAGGTCTGCCTTACCAAACATACAGAAATGTTTTGTGATGAAGTTGGATTTTCCCAGTTCAGCTGGTTTTGTGTACAACTTCAGTATGATGTCTGTTTCATACCCGACGTCCCTCCGTAACTATCCACCCACTGACAGTGATATTATGTCGTACCCGTGACCCTCCATAACCACCCACCCACTGACTGTGATGCTATGTACATCTGCAGGAGCACTGGACGGAGATTGGTGCACGTGCGGGAACATTCCAGGCGTTTGAGTTGTTGGGGCAGCAGCTGTTGCAGAACCAGCACTATGCCAGTGATGATGTGCAGGACAAGCTGGAACAGCTGGCCAAGGCCCGCGAAGAACTGGAACAGTAAGTGAACAATGCAGGCAGTAAGTCACAGGAACTGAGTATAACTGAAGTGGCAAGGGTTTCAGTTTCAATTTCTCCAGAAGATCCAGAATGATCACGGCACAAGCCTTAAGCCTGCACATAAACCCACGAGCTGGCCAGGTCCTGAGGTCTTACTTAGATAGTTCTATAACCCTGGGGTCGTAGGGGAGTGAGTGACAAAGACCTCAACTTTTCCCGGGGCCATCATTATGAGGGCGGCGCCCATCCCCTCTCCCTTGCTTCAAATTCGTATTCATATTCACTTTTTTTTTTTACCAAGACTTCAGGAAGGCAAGAAGGCTAATTGGTTTTCAAGGGGTGGGATCTGGGAAATCAGACTATTACTCCAATGTTTTATACCAAGGCCGCCAGGCAATGTCCTGCTCTTCACGATTTTGAACTGCTGTGGGATCTTTATCTTGCGCAGCCAGAAGGCACACGGGTCCGACTTGTTTTTCATCCCCTTCCGAAAGACTAGACGTTCAGTTGGATTTTCCAGTCAAACTGAGGAGAAAAGTCGAGATCTCTACAGGGAGCGAACCCTGGAACCTCAATTTAAGTTTTTGGCAGGCGAATGTCTCAACCATTCTGCCACTCCTCCCTTTTAAGGGAAGAAGGAGAAATGATAATTAAGTCCCAGTATTGCGTGAGAGAAGCTTACCTAAGTTTCCATCATGATCACAAAGTGAAATACCACATTGGACTTTTCTCATTAGTGAATTGACTTAGTTTTCTCCGTGAGGATGCTGGGGGCTCTTTAACTGTAAATAATCTCCCCACCTTCTGGAAATTTCGGGCTAGAAATTTCCTATTTTCTGTCATTCTCTTTGTTTCTGCCTTGTTCCTTTGCTTTCTTTCATTTCTTCCTATCATTTTCTGCCTTGCTGGCCCATTCACCTGTATGTGTTTGGTAAAGTCTTACATACTTTCTCTTATGATTGACAATTGGGTACGTGTGGTAAGTGCATTTTTGGCTCTAGGGAAATAAGATATGCAGAAGCAACTTAAGGTAATTTAGGCTGTTTTATATATGTTTTAGTGTCCGTAGTTACGTTTCAGTTTATATTCAGGTTTGTTTTTTAAATCCCCTGTGTGATAAATTGGACGGAGTGGTCAGCACCAGGGGCATCTCCTTAGATTATGTGTATGAATGCATTGATATGTGTAAATTTTATTTTCCTTTTTTACTTGTTGAAGTATTGTATGTTTCGAAACAGTTATAACCCCCATATGGCTCTACAGTCGGCTGGGCTTTAAACAACAATAACAATAACATCCCTGATATGGCTCTATGCTGACTGGGATTTCAACAGAAATAACTAGAAAAAAACACGAAAAAAGAATGAGAACAGTTTAATACTTTTCTCACACAGGACGGAGCAGCAGGGAAGTTTCAGTCTTTTTTTTCCTAATTTTTGTATCTGGTGTTTGTTTGTTTGTGATCTTACGCTTGACAAAGACCAGTTGGCCAAAAATTTGCGCCTGTTTTTTCTTGTTGTATTAAATACGCATTCTTATTCTTTTTTTCTGGTTCCTGTTTGCTTGAACACTTGTTGTGGAAAAAAATTACAGCAGTAGAGATGAATGTCTAAAATAGTGCACCATCGTTTCTGTGATGTGCCAGGGCCTGGATGGTTCGTCGCATGAAACTTGACCAGTGTCTGGAACTTCAGCTGTTCTACCGGGACTGCGAACAGGCCGAGTCGTGGATGGCCTCACGCGAAGCCTTCCTGGCCGGTGATTCTGTTGATGGGGACAATGTGGAGACACTCATCAAGAAACACGAGGATTTCGATCGTGCCATCAATTCTCAGGTTGGTTGGGGATGGGTGGTGATTTAGGCTGGGTGTTCAGACTGAGTGTTTGTGTGTTTTGTGTTTGTGTGTGTGTATGTTTTGTGTTGTGTGTTTGTGTATGTTTTTGTGTGTGTGTGTGTTTGTGTTGTGTGTGTGTGTGTTTGTGTGTGTTTTTGTATGTGTTTGTGTGTTTTTGTATGTGTTTGTGTTGTGTGTGTGTGTTTTTTTTGTGTGTGTGTGTGTGTTTGTATGTGTTTTGTTTGTGTTGTGTGTGTGTGTGCGCGTTTGTGTTGTATGTGTGTTTGTGTTGTGTGTCTGTGTGTGTTTGTGTTGTGTGTGTGTTTGTGTGAGAGTGAGAGTGAGAGAGAGAGATAGTGTATGTGTACATGTGTGTGAGAGTGAGATGTGTGTGTGTGTGTGTGTGTGTGTGTAGCAATGCCGTGCGAACCGAAACGCGACGTCAGATTTGTGGTACCAAAAACTGGGGAAAACCGGGGCCGGCCGCAAAACTGGGGGGGTCTTCGGTTCAATCAAGTATTACTGCCTCTTTAATCTGTGTTTCATTCTTATTTTTTGTCTTATGTGAATAAGAAATGAATAAAGATTTGAATGATTGCCTTTTTATATACTTAGAGCGAAAATGGAATTAGTTATTTGATGAGAAAGTCGAAAATCCGCGCTTCGGGCGCAATCGCGGATATGGTATGCGTTTAGAATCGAAGTTTGTTCGGGATGCTTCACTATTTCGGTCGGTACGGCTATATTTGTGAACCAATCACATTGTAATTTTGCAGCCAATGAGAATTAATGTAACAGAATGATATATCCCGACGACACCTGTGTGTGCCAGTTTCGAACAGAGATCGACGCTTCCAAAGTTTTGCTTTTTTTCATCGGAAAAGTTTGCAGGCAAGTCGCCATTTTTGGAACTTGTCGTCGGCGGGATTCAATTTTACATGCTTTTTTCTATATGCATGTGTAATATGAAATCAATTTGATTTAAAATACGGCCGTACGCCAACTTTTTACATGAGGATCTGTACCAGATCAACGTCGGAATGTGCCGACGCCAGTAGCCAACGCGAAACAGAACGCTGTGCAAGTTTCAGCTCGGCAAGTTTTGCGCTGTCAAAGACTAGATCTAGATCTAGCAATCAACAGATCAAGTTCTGTTTTATCTGTAACATTGTATTTTTCAAGAAAAGGACTACTGCGTTTGAACTCGATTCGGAGTTGTTAGCCGAAGCTTGATTTGTCAACCATTTCCTTCCCGAGGTCATGCTAATTCGCATGTCGCTGTGTAGACTTGCTCACCCCATGACGGGCGAGCTTACTACTAAAAATGCTATGTGATCGACGGGCTTCCCGGGGCCGTGGAAAATGGGTTTGCCCAAACAGAGGGGTAACCCGCGTCCTCCAACTCTCTCTCTCTCTCTCTCACTCAAATTTTAAATGAATGAATAAACAGATCTAAATAATTTTTTTTTCAAATCAACAAACAATTCTGTGCAAGTCAATGTACTTTCCTTGACATGAATCTCTCTCTCTCTCTCTCTCTCTCTCTCTCTTTCTCTCTCTCTCAGAGAACAAAAAATGAATAAATAACAAAAAATGAATAAATAAGTAAATAGGCCCCAGTACATTCATATCCAAGTCATTGTTAACAGGCATGATCCTCTCTCTTTCTCTCTCTCTGACAACACACACACACACTAAATACACATAGAGATTTAGAATGTCACAAAACAAAATCTTCTGCTCATTGTTTATTGTTATAATATTCTTTATTTAGGTTTTGAAACTGAATAGAAGGCTGTGAGTTGTATTATTTGTAAAGTAGGCCATCCATTAGCTTACGTAGTTGTTTCAATTTGTAGTCAGTATCTGGAAAGGATATGCCTATTGTCATTAATTTGTTTTAACGGGAAGATTGCATCTTATTTAGTAGTAGCCTATTATTGATTCGTATTAAAGGGCAAGAGTACACTGGAAACACTTAGCAGGATTGCTCTGCTTTGATGGATTTTTACCAGTAATATGCTAAAAATCAAAGTCGCGAGTTTGGGCTTAATGTTAAAGTAATATTGATGTGGAGACTATGCATTATGGTTTCCTTTCCTTTCCAGTCTCTCAATGAATAGTATATATTATGCAGAAATTCATATATTTCTCTATTGTAGGACTAGGAGTTAAGTGACCTGTTCCTGAATGGCGAGTGGTCCCATATCCTTCCAGAAGTTTTCTTTGGACGCTGGCTGTGCTTAGTGTTCGGGGACTTGACTCATCCACAGTCAGTCAGTCAGTTTTCTAAACACTGATGAATAAAATAAAAATCAAATGTACTGTGCAAAAATCTTGTCTGATATGTTTTCCTCTGTGTGTGTGTATGTGTATGTGTTGTATGTGTATGTGTGTGTGTTTAGTTTTTAGTAGAATATTGATCAGATGATATTTTTGGATAGCCTGCAGCATAAAAGCATGCAGTAATTTTTAATATTTCAACTATTGAAGTGATTCCAGAAGTCATTGATTCTCAGATTTCCTTTTATATGTACAGAAACTGATGAAATATTACAAATTATTCATAAGACTACTGAAGTAGCGAGTCGTGACTTTTTTGGTTTAATTTGCAGTAATAAGACACTTGAACGATGAGCAAAATGATTTTATATCTATCTCATGAAATGATTATATATCCTTGTTTTGTTTCTAGCTTCATTTTTGTCTGTTATTAATACAATATGGGCAATTATTAATGAAAAACAGATAAAACATGCCAAATATCACATGTTTCCTGTAATAAGACAAAAATGGCTCGTCGCAGAGTTACGATAATGGTTTCATTCAATTCGGCATACAAAAATACATCAACGATCAAAATTTTATGACATTTGGTCCTGTCTGTCTCTCACAATTACAAAATGAATGTCATTTCCAGCAAAATCAGCATACCATGCCATTTGATGGGTTTGTTCTTTGACAGCTGGTCCTTCTTTGTCCCACTAAGACGTGGTACCAAAATTTAAGAAATTTTTGACGCTTCAAATTCGAATATCTCGTAAACTAATAGTCAGATCTGAAAAATTTAAACTGCTTTTTACTCAGAACAACAATATCTTCAAAACCATATAAATCTTTTAACTCAAAACCCAATTTCAATTTTTCATGCGGCATTGCTAGTGTGTGTGTGTGTGTGTGTGTGTGTGTGTGTGTGTGTGTGTGTGTGTGTGTGTGCAGTTATTTGTGTATGTGTACATGTGTGTATGTACATGTTTGTGTGTGTGTGTGTGTACATGTGTGTGTGTGTGTCTGTTCCACACCACACCACACCACACCACACCACACCACACCACACCACACCAAGTGTGCAGAATAACAGTACGATGGAATGCAACATTGACAACCCAATATGATACCACACCACACCACACCACACCACACCACACCACACACACACCACACCACACCACACCACACCACACCACACCACACCACTACACCACACACAATGTAAAACAGTATAAAACAATAGTAGAACACAATATGTTTCACACCAACAGGAGGAGAAGATCAACTCCCTGCAGCAGTTTGCTGATCAGCTGGTGACGGCCAAACACTATGATTCACCTGCCATCAACGACAAACGTGACTCTGTGCTGGACAGGTAAGGGAGATAAAATTGAATACTGTGTGTGTGTGTGTGTGTGTGTGTGTGTGTGTGTGTGTGTGTGTGTGTGTGTGTGTGTGTGTGTGTGATATCAAGATTTTGACAGCTGTTTCTGTATGTACCTTTACCACATTCTGATCAGCGGTGTGGACCATTGAAGAGTCCCAAATGCCTCATGTTTAGAGGTCAGGGTCACACAGACCAGAGAGTGCCTGCAATCAGCAGTACCTAAAATGTGTTAGCAGTGCCTAAAATCAGCTGTGCCTGAAATCAGCAGTACCTAAAATCAGCAGTGCCTGAAATCAGCAGTACCTAAAATCAGCAGTGCCTGAAATCAGCAGTGCCTAAAATCAGCAGTACCTAAAATCAGCAGTGCCTAAAATCAGCAGTACCTAAAATCAGCAATGCCTGAAATCA
>JAPXFY010000028.1:6663660-6681160 GCA_030674185.1 Monoplex corrugatus
TGTTTATGTAAGCTGTCAAACTGTGTTTACGTAAGCTGTCAAAACATGTCAACAGACCTGATAGACAGACGTCAGTGCGCGGGGTCAGAGGACGCCGTGCAGGCCAGGCTGGAGTCCCTGGCATCACAGTGGGAAGACCTGGTGGCCAAGTCCACAGATAAGAGTGAGAAGCTGAAGGACGCCTCCAGACAACAGACTTACAATGCTGGGGTCAAGGACATGGAGTTCTGGCTGGGCGAGGTATGAGCCCCTGTGTTTCAGGGTGTAGTTTTCTGGTCATGCAACATTGTTAGCATTGACGGATTTGTAGTGTTGTGAAGGATGTTTACATAGTTAAAAGGAAACAAGTGTTGACAGATATGTAGCGTTGTGAACTATGCTTACATTAGTTAAAGGGAAACAACTGTTGACAAATTTGTAGGTTGTGAAGGATGCTTAAAATTAGTTTAAAGGGAAAAACAACTGTTGACAGATATGTAGCGTTGTGAAGGATGCTTACATTATTAAAGGGAAACAACTGTTGACAGATTTGTAGTGTTGTGAAGGATGCTTACATAAAGGGAACAACTGTTGACAGATTTGTAGGTTGTGAATTGCTACATAAAGGGAAACAATGTTGACAGATATGTAGCGTTGTGAACTATGCTTACATTAGTTAAAGGGAAACAAGTGTGTTGACAGATTGTAGCGTTGTGAACTATGCTTACATAGTAAAGGGAACAACTGTTGACAGATAATGTAGCGTTGTGAACTATACTTACATTAGTTAAAGGGAAACAAGGAAGTGTTGACAGATATGTAGCGTTTGTGAACTATGCTTACATTATAAAGGGAACAACTGTTGACAGATATGTAGGTTGTGAAATGCTTACATATTAAGGGAAGCAACTGTTGACAGATTGTAGTGTTGTGAAAGGTGCTGACATAAAGGGAAGCAACTCTTGCATGCTGGCGACTTCATGGTGAACAAAGGCATAGCTGTTGTTGTCATCCTTGTTACATCTGTGTTGTCTTCATAAAATACAATAGAATCCAGTCCACACAACTTGACTCCTGACACATGTCATGTTGTTAGATCAGTACGCCATGTTGCCTGTCACGGTGGAGCAGATGCTGAGCACACACGGGCCAAATCCAAGATACTTTAGTTGGCCACTTTCTGCCGGCTATTAATAGCGCGCCCCTTCCCTTCCACTCCCCACACCCTTTTCACCCGTCCCTTTATCACTAGTGCGGGAGCACAAAGACGCGCTACACTGATGGACTTTGGTCGACCATGCCTGGCTAAAAATAGCACACGCAGCGACGCTGGCTCGCAACTAAAGTGTGGCAGAACGGCTGGGAAAATGCAGCTGTGTGTGCACAGAGCCTGTAGAGATTGAGTCGGTGATGACATACCAGGCTGTCCATGTCCATGTGTGATTGTCCCCCGTGTTATGCTAGATGCTCACCGTACACTGTGGTCATGGTCTCGTCACAGGTGGAGCAGATGCTGAGCACAGAGGACTACGGCAAAGACTGGCCTCAGTCACCAACCTGCTGAAGAAACACCAGCTGATGGAGGCCGACATCACGGCCCATGATGTAAGTACCAGTGATGCTGGGGGGTGGGGGATTCTACACGGAGTTTACCTCGTGATCCAAAACAAGTTTGACTGCATTTTTACCTGTATTAGTCGTCTTGGTGTCATGGTCACGTCTTGTTTGTGTTACGTTATTTGTTGAATGATGTCACGTTTTATTTGGTGTTTGTTTGTTTGTGATCTTACGCTTGACAAAGGCCAGTTGGCAGAAAATTTGCGCCTTCTTGTCTGGTTATATTAAGTACGCGTTCTGATTCTTTTTTCGTGTTTTTTTTCTGGTTCCGTTTACCTCAGTCGTGAGGCTCCAACCTGACTTTTTGTCTTTTAAGGTAGACGGAGTGGTTAGCCCTGTTTGTCCTTTTGGTAAAGGTCAGTTTTATGGCATCTGACATTGCGATTGGGAGAGTGCATTAGCCCTGTGTGTAAGGGTGGATTAGCCCTGTGTGTAAGGGTGCGATTAGCCCTGTGTGTAAGGGTGGATTAGCCCTGTGTGTAAGGGTGGATTAGCTGTGTGTAAGGTGGATTGGTCCTGTGTGTAAGGGTGGATTAGCCTGTGTGTAAGGGTGGATTGGTCCTGTGTGTAAGGGTGGATTAGTTCTGTAAGAGTGGATAGTCCTGTGTGTAAGGGTGGATTAGTTCTGTAAGAGTGCATTAGCCCTGTGTGTAAGGTTCTGGTTTTTTGTGTTTTTCTGTAAAGTGATAGTCCTCAGTGTGGTCAACGGTGGATTTTTGTTCTTTGTAAGAGTGCATTGTAGCCCTGTTGTTGTAAAGGGTTTGGCATGATGATTGAAGGCTTAGCTTGTGTAAGGGTGGATTAGCCCTGTGTGTAAGGGTGGATTAGTTGTGTAAGAGTGGATTAGCCCTGTGTGTAAGGGTGGATTAGTTCTTGTAGTAGGTGGATTAGCCTGTGTGTAAGGGTGGATTAGGCCCTGTGTGTAAGGGTGGATTAGTTTGTAAGGTGGATTAGCCCTGTGTGTAAGGGTGGATTAGTTGTGTAAGGGTGGATTAGCCTGTGTGTAAGGGTGGATTAGCCTGTGTGTAAGGGTGAATTAGCTGTGTGTAAGGGTGGATTAGCCTGTGTGTAAGGGTGGATTAGTTCTGTGTGTAAGGTGGATTAGCCTCTGTGTGTAAGGGTGGATTAGCCCTGTGTGTAAGGGTGGGATTAGCCCTGTGTGTAAGGGTGGATTAGTCCTGTGTGTAAGGGTGGATTAGTCCTGTGTGTAAGGGTGGATTAGCCCTGTGTGTAAGGGTGGATTAGCCCTGTGTGTAAGGGATAGTTCTGTAGGTGTTTAGTCCTGTGTGTAAGGGTGGATTAGCCCTGTGTGTAAGGGTGGATTAGCTCTGTGTGTAAGGGTGGATTAGTTCTGTGTAAGGGTGGATTAGTTCTGTGTGTAAGGGTGGATTAGCCTGTGTGTAAGGGTGGATTGTCTGTTGTAAGGGTGGATTAGTTCTGTGTGTAAGGGTGGATTAGCCTGTGTGTAAGGGTGGATTAGTCCTGTGTGTAAGGGTGGATTTAGTATTCTGTGTGTAAGGGCTTATTCACTATATACTTCCTATTCGATGGCTGTTCAGAGGTCATCTTTGGACTGGAGGGATACTGGCTCAAGTTGATTCAGATAAACAGGTTTTCCCTGTTTCCATTAAAGTCAAAGCTGCGTTGGTTTAAAGTCTGGTTTGTCTGTCTAGGGAGTTTTTGAGTAGCTGATGGAAGTGTTTTGACTGTAATATAAAATAGTAATGTACTGTGTTGAAATCAAAAGTATTTTTTAAATGGTATTATGGGTTAACCTTAAGCAGGTTTTGTTAATAGATTGGGGCATTCTTGTGTTTTTTTTCTTTTTTTGGTAATCATATGGGATGAAAATGTATGGTGTATACATTGGGGGGTGTGACTGGGTCCAAGAACCAGCAAACAAAAAGGCAAGTTCAAGAAACTGTTGGATAGGGTAGGGAGTGGTGGGGTTCACAAAGCCAGGGTTCTGACATGAAGCAATGTGTGTGTTACATCAGGACCGCATCAAAGACCTGAACGACCAAGCTGACCAGTTTGTGGAGGCACAGGTGTGGGAGGCCGAGTCTATCAACGACCGTAAGCGAACCATCAACGAGCGCTATGAGAAGTGAGTACTCTTGTGCCTACAGTTGTTCGCGTGATAGTGCTTGGTGTTCATGAAGTTAACCCATGTTGGAGCCATGATTGTAGCTTTACTGTCCAGACACGAGCCACGATCGTAGCTCCATTCGTATCTCTCGCTGAATACTGTCTGATCAATAAAGCGAATACAAATTGACCGATCAGAAGGCTTCTTTTGCGTGGCTTCTGCCTTCTTACTTTCTCGCGGTTACCATTTTGCTGTTTTTTTTGATTGATTTCTACAAGTTTTTGCATAAAAATGAGTGAGATTGGGACATCGTGAGGTTGACAAGTTGGGACTCTTGTTGACAGTGACTGTGGCAATGATTTTGAAGTAAATATGGCTGTTTTTGGTTCTGAATGAATAAGAGAGGTTCGAGCACATGATGAAGGGTATTTTCATCACATCAATCATTGATGGAATGCGGGTTGTGGTTCACTTTGGTTTGTTTACATTGTACTTCCCATCACACATGGACATGCGTTTGTTTTATTCTTCATCATCATCATCAGGTGCCCTGCCGCATGGCGTTGGCAACCATGGACTTCCAACCATCTCTATCTCTCGTTGCCCCAGCATCTCCCCCACCCTCCTCATCCCCAGCCACTCTGCAAGTCCGTCCAGCATTCTCTCCTGGGTCTACCTGGTGCTCTCTTTCCCTCCAGCTTTCCCGTTGTGACCAGGTGCTCCAAATCCCCCTTCCTCATAAAATAGCCTAGAAATGTTGCTTGTCTTTTCATAATCTTCCTTATGAGGGATCTATTTGTGTCTGCCTCCATCAAGACTGTCTCGTTTGTTTTCTTTGCTGTCCATGGAACTCTCAACATTCTTCTGAGAAACCACATCTCAGCTGCCTCGATCCTGCTCTGGCTTTGCTTGCTGACTGTCCACGCCTCGCATCCGTACAACAGTATTGGTTCTGTATAACATTCAAGGACTCTCTTTCTGATGTTATTTGATAGGCATTTGTTGGTAAGAATGCTTGTCATTTTCTTTTTTTATTCTTACACTGTAATTTCACTTTCTCCTGCAAACAGGCATTTATTTTACTTTTATTGTGCAGTTCAGGATTTCTTGTTTTCTAAATGTATGTATACTTTTCTAGGAAATGTTTATATGGGAGCAGCAAAAATTAAAAACAAGTAGTACTCATTGACAAGTTGGCTCCCATAAGCTTACGCCATTGTCTTACAGAGCACTTTTAATTATGTATCGTGCCAAGGGGGTTAAAATGTTGAAATTTGGAAGAACGGACAGGTTTTACCTTTTTCACTGCCAAAGAACAGTACTCTTTTTAGTGCAAGCCCTCTCTCGAGGGGTTTTGATTAAAGAAAAAAGGGTGTGTATTTGAAACACTTCTGGAGACTTTTTCCCCTCGTCTGTAAATAAGGTATTTTTTATGATTGATTGGCGTTCCATGGTCTTTATAGACGCATGTTCTTTGCCTTACAGCTTGACGATTTGTACAGTGATATTGTCGTTAAGAATGGGAAGGTGTACCCTTTGGGTGACACAGTTTGATTGTCGTACTTTTGCTGATGATAGGATCAAGGAGCTGGCCATCCATCGTCGTAACCGTCTGAGCGAGGCCAACACCATGCACCAGTTTCTGCGCGACATTGACGACGAGGAAGCCTGGATCAAGTGAGTCTGTCTTTTTTCTTTTTTATCAAGTCTTTTTTCTTTTTTATCAAGTGAGTTTTCTTTTTTATAAAGTGTCTTTTTTCTTTTTTATCAAGTGTCTCTTTTCTTTTTTATCAAGTGTCTTTTTTTTCTTTTTTATCAAGTGTCTTTTTTATCAAGTGTCTTTTTTCTTTTTTATCAAGTGTCTTTTTTTTCTTTTTTATCAAGTGTCTTTTTTTTCTTTTTTATCAAGTGTCTTTTTTTCTTTTTTATCAAGTGTCTTTTTTTTCTTTTTATCAAGTGTCTTTTTTTTCTTTTTTATCAAGTGAGTGTCTTTTTTATCAAGTGTCTTTTTTTTCTTTTTTATCAAGTGTCTTTTTTTTCTTTTTTATCAAGTTTTTTTTCTTTTTTATCAAGTGTCTTTTTTTTTTTATCAAGTGTCTTTTTTATCAAGTGTCTTTTTTATCAAGTGTCTTTTTTTTCTTTTTTATAAAGTGTCTTTTCTTTTTTATAAAGTGTCTTTTTTTTTCTTTTTTATCAAGTGTCTCTTTTTTCTTTTTTATCAAGTGTCTTTTTTATCTTTTTTATCAAGTGTCTTTTTTATCTTTTTTATCAAGTGTCTTTTTTTTCTTTTTTATCAAGTGTCTTTTTTATCTTTTTTATCAAGTGTCTCTTTTTTCTTTTTTATCAAGTGAGTCTGTCTTTTTTCTTTTTTATCAAGTGTTTTTGTTCTTTTTTATCAAGTGTCTTTTTTTTCTTTTTTATCAAGTGTCTTTTTTTTCTTTTTTATCAAGTGTCTTTTTTCTTTCTTTTTTCTTTTTTTATCAAGTGTCTTTTTTCTTTTTTATCAAGTGTCTTTTTTCTTTTTTATCAAGTGTCTTTTTTTTCTTTTTTATCAAGTGTCTTTTTTCTTTTTTATCAAGTGTCTTTTTTCTTTTTTATCAAGTGTCTTTTTTTTCTTTTTTATCAAGTGTCTTTTTTCTTTTTTATCAAGTGTCTTTTTTCTTTTTTATCAAGTGTCTTTTTTCTTTTTTTATCAAGTGTCTTTTTTTCTTTTTTATCAAGTGTCTTTTTTCTTTTTTATCAAGTGTCTTTTTTTTCTTTTTTATCAAGTGTCTTTTTTCTTTTTTATCAAGTGTCTTTTTTATCTTTTTTATCAAGTGTCTCTTTTTTCTTTTTTATCAAGTGTCTCTTTTTTCTTTTTTATCAAGTGTCTTTTTTATCTTTTTTATCAAGTGTCTTTTTTCTTTTTTATCAAGTGTCTTTTTTATCTTTTTTATCAAGTGTCTTTTTTTTTTTTATCAAGTGAGTCTGTCTTTTTTCCTTTTTTTCTTATCAAGAGAATCTGTCTTTTTTATAAAGTGAATCTTTTTTTCTTTATCAGACATAGATTGGCTAGAGATAATTGTATGATATGTTTGTGGATTAAAAACTAGAGATAATTGTATGATATATTTGTGGATTCAACACTAGAGATAATTGATTGATATATTTGTGGATTCAAAACTAGAGATAATTGTATGATATTATTTGGGGGTTCAACACTAGAGATAATTGTATATGTTTGTGGATTCAAAACTACAGATAATTGTATGATATATTTGGGGTTCAACAGTAGAGATAATTGTATGATATATTTGTGGATTCAACACTACAGATAATTGTATGATACATAATGTGGATTCAAAACTAGAGATAATTGTATGATATATTTGGGGTTCAAAACTAGAGATAATTGTATGATATATATTGTGGATTCAAAACTAGAGATAATTGTATGATATATTTGGGGATTGAACACTAGAGATAAGTGTATGATATATTTGGGGATTCAACACTAGAGATAATTGTATGATATATTTGGGGATTCAAAACTAGAGACAATTGTATGATATATTTGGGGATTCAAAACAAGAGATAATTGTATGATATATTTGTGGATTCAAAACTATAGATAATTGTATGATATATTTGTGGATTCAAAACTAGAGATAATTGTATGATATATTTATGGATTCAAAACTAGAGATAATTGTATGATATATTTGTGGATTCAAAACTAGAGATAATTGTACGATATATTTGTGGATTCAAAACTAGAGATAATTGTATGATATATTTGTGGATTCAAAACGAGATAATTGTATGATATATTTGTGGATTCAAAACTAGAGATAATTGTATATTTGTAGATCCAAAACTAGAGATAATTGTATGATATATTTGTGGATTCAAAACTAGAGATAATTGTATGTTTGTGGATCCAAAATAGAGATAATTGTATATTTGTGGATTCAAAACTAGAGATAATTGTATATATTTGTGGATTCAAAACTAGAGATAATTGTATATTTGTGGATTCAAAACTAGAGATAATTGTATATTTGTGGATTCAAAACTAGAGATAATTGTATATTTGTGGATTCAAAACTAGAGATAATTGTATGTTTGTGGATTCAAAACTAGAGATAATTGTATATTTGTGGATTCAAAACTAGAGATAATTGTATATATTTGTGGATTCAAAACTAGAGATAATTGTATATTTGTGGATTCAAAACTAGAGATAATTGTATATTTGTGGATCCAAAACTAGAGATAATTGTATATTTGTGGATTCAAAACTAGAGATAATTGTATAATTGTGGATCCAAAACTAGAGATAATTGTATATTTGTGGATTCAAAACTAGAGATAATTGTATGATATAATTGGGAGTTCAGAACAAACATAGCACATGTTCACAGATTGAAGACTGTCATTAACCTTTTGACTCCTGCTAACATTGTTGACGATACAGGGTGCTGGTGGACAGGTTGCAGGAGTCAAAGGGTTAATCATGTTAGCTTTACTGATGTGTTTGCTGCTGGTTGCAGGGAGAAGAAACTGCTGGTGGGGTCCGACGACTATGGGCGTGATCTGACAGGCGTGCAGAACCTGCGTAAAAAACACAAACGTCTGGAGGCGGAGATTGAAAACCACGAACCCTCCATCCAGGTCAGTGGTCTGCTTGTGTTGAGTGAATTGATTTTGATGGTGATATGATGGTTGACCACTGGGTAGAATTCAAACAATGTGGACAGTTCAGTTATAATTGATCTGACAACAAACAAAACAAAATTAATAAAGAGCTGAAAGAAGTTAACAAAATTGAACTTGAACACTTGATATACCGAGAGTGTCTCATAGAATATAACAGAATTGCACTGGAACACTTAATATACCGAATGTATCTCTTAGAACATACCAGAACTGGACTTGGAGCATGATAAAATTTCTCTTGTCATACTTATAAAATATGCATGTAGATTTACCGTTCATTATGTTCTGATTTTATTTTTCAATACTGGCAGTTATGTTGACCTAGAATGACTGAAGTGCTGTGTTCCTGTTGGCAGGCGGTACATGAGACCGGAGAATCTCTGATGGCTGAATCAGAGATGGGGGCGTCTGACATCCGCGCCCGTCTGGACCAACTGACACAGAGCTGGGAGGAGCTGAAGGAGATGGCCCACACCAGGTCAGACATACAGTACACCTTGGCACTTTGTACTGTGTTTGACAGAGAGGGACAGCACTTTGTACTGTCTCACAGAGAGGGACAGCACTTTGTACTGTGTTTGACAGAGAGGGACAGCACTTTGTACTGTTTCACAGGGAGGGACAGCACTTTGTGCTGTGTTTCACAGGGAGGGACAGCACTTTGTGCTGTGTTTCACAGGGAGGGACAGCACTTTGTGCTGTGTTTCACAGGGAGGGACAGCACTTTGTGCTGTGTTTCACAGGGAGGGACAGCTTTTTGTTTCATAGGGAGGGATTTATTATACTGGGACAATGCTATATGCACTTATCCCAAATCTGCCGGCTCTGGCTGACTCCTCGGATCTGCACAAAACGCCATGCACTGGCAGGATGTTGAAATGGGAAGAGGAACAAGAAGTGTGAAACTGAAATCAGCAGAATGATTTGAGCATTATGATGAGCAATGAACAATGAAATCGGCAGAATGATTTGATTATGACTGCCTACATGGCAGGGTGAAAATGACCTGATATCTATAGGCACCAAATACCCAGCATGCACACCTCTGAAAACAGAATATGTCTGCCTACATGGCAGGGTGAAAATGACCTGATATCTAAAAATAGACACAAAATACCCAGCATGCATATCCCTGAAAACAGAATATGACTGCCTACATGGCAGGGTGAAAAGGGTCAAATTTGTCAAAACGCACTTTTCATGATACCAGTCCATGGGCAAGTTACAGGCCACAACTACAGAAGACAAGGAAGGAAACACAAGGGGAGTGAGGGGCAGATTGTGTAAGGCTGGGTAGCAGACAGGCGTTGCATAAAACTCACAGAATTTTTTGCAAGTGAAGGCTTTTAACCCATATACCCCCACGTCACCCGACGTGAACCATACTATGAAATCCTATGTCAAGGAAGGTAACTCTTGCAATTTTCGATAGTTACTAACTAAAGAAATCAATTAAAATTATAATTACCTTTTTTTGTTTCAAGGAATCATTTTTTTGGCATTGTGCATACAATGAAGTACTCACAGAAAGAGTTTTTCTCCAGGTTCATTCTGGTTTTACTCGCAGAAAAAAATTATAAAGTCGGATTTGATGGTGAATGTTATCAAAAATTTACTGGTGTGATAGTTCAAAGTCAAAGATGCAGTCCAGAAATGCTTCTTAATCAGTTAATGGCCTGCAAATGTCCCAGAGGACCCAGAACAAAGTCTACTGCAGAAGCTGAGCATGAAACTGTGCAAAGCTTGCACCAATAATAATAATAATAAGTAGCTTTTGTGTAGCACTATTCTCAGTTCGACTCACTGCGCTGTTACATTAACAAATAATCTCACTCACATACCAATAACATCATTTTTTAATCACACACACACACACACACACAAAGGGAAGGGGAGGGTATACTTTTTGAGAATGCAGATCAACAGGCAGATCATGCACAACACGAACATTTTCCGAAAATTCCTTTACTGAAACCGAGCCTAAAACGTCCTGCCAAACCGAGCCTAAAACGTCCTGCCATTTTCGGTTTGGAGGTCAGGCAATCGATCGATACTCGACCCACCTTCACTCTCACTCTACTCTCACTATCGTCGAACTCGGCGGCAACAGCTTCCAAGTCGGTATCTAGGTCACTTTCCACATCACATGGATCAACTTTATTAACAAGATCCTCAACCGTAAAACCTTCAAATTCTTCTCCGTCATCATTCAACTGATGCCGCGCGCCATAACTCCTCATCGGTCATGAGACTCATTTTCCAAACTTTGAAAATTCGTAGCACCGTGAAAACTTGATCGATTTTGACACTGTAAAGTTCTAAATGCGGGACAGGAAGTCGCCAAAACGAGGCTCTCACTCTCGCGGGATTCTCGTTTATGTAAACAATGATGGCCGCGTCCATAGTGGCCACGTGTACAGCGGGCGCTGATGGGCGCTCCGGGGTGAACGCTAGTACGATTTACAGTAGGCGCTGGCGGGCGCTGTGGGGGTATATGGGTTAATATCCCCCGTGGGGATGCCAGGGGTTCTTTCAGTATCAATAGTATCCCCACCTTCTGGAAACTGTGCTAGAAATTTCCTCTTTTCTGTCACTCTGTTTGTTTCTTCCTCCATTGCTTTCTGTCATTTCTTCCTATCATTATCTGCCTTGCTGGTCCATTCACCTGTGTGTGTTTGATAAAGTCTTACATACTTTTTCTTAGGATTGATAATTGGGTACATGATTGTATTAAGTGCATTTTTGGCTCTAGGGAGGTGAGATATGCAGAAGCAATTTTAGGTAATGTATGCCTGTTTTTGTATATGTTTTGGTGTCGTTATGTATGCTTATATTTGTATTCAGGTGTGTTTTTTAAATCCCCTGTGCAATAAATTGGACAGAATGGTCAACGCCAGGGGCATGTCCTTAGATTCTGTGCGCGAATGCATTGATATGTGTACTTATTTTTCCTTTCTTCTTTTTCCTGTTGAAGTTTTGTATGTTTTGAGGTGGTTATAGCCCTGATATGGCTCTACGCAGTCGGCTGGGCTTTAAACAGCAATAACAACAAAACAACAAGAAGGTTTTTAATGTATTCAAAAACATTGTAAAGACTTTATAACAAACCAAGCAAAATTGGCCCAGTGTCTAAAACGGCCTTGACCTATGTCCCTGCAGAGGTCAGAAGCTGGAGCAATCCTACGCCTTCCAGCAGTTCAGCGCCAACGTGGAAGAGGAGGAGTCGTGGATCTCTGAGAAGCAACACCTGTTGTCTGCTGGGGACTTTGGGGACACCATGGCCGCTGTACAGGTAAGTCGTTGTGGCACAGGTAGACCATTTGTATTCAGTCTGATATGTTCTGTTAAATGATGCTGATTTATAATTTTTTGTTGATTTTTTTCTTTACAAGGGAAGTTGCCTGTTACTATTTAGTCACCTAATGCATAATTCAAAGATAATTATAAAATCTTATAAAATGTGATTATTGAATATGATTTGTCAGGATACAGAGATAATTTACAAATGTTGGTGGTAAAAAAAAAAAAATCCTATATGTCGTAATATCAGGATACGCTTATTCCAGGTTCAGATACTTGAGGCCATTGACCATTGTCATTACTGCGTGGTTATATGTCATAACATCAAGATATACTGATTGTCATTACAGCATGGTTATATGTCATAACATCAAGATATACTGATTGTCATTACAGCATGGTTATATGTCATAACATCAAGATATACTGATTGTCATTACTGCATAGTTATATGTCATAACATCAAGATATACTGATTGTCATTACAGCATGGTTATATGTCATAACATCAAGATATACTGATTGTCATTACAGCATGGTTATATGTCATAACATCAAGATATACTGATTGTCATTACAGCATGGTTATATGTCATAACATCAAGTTATACTGATTGTCATTACTGCGTGGTTATATGTCATAACATCAAGATATACTGATTGTCATTACAGCATGGTTATATGTCATAACATCAAGATATACTGATTGTCATTACAGCATAGTTATATGTCATAACATCAAGATATACCGATTGTCATTACTGCATAGATATATGTCATAACATCAAGATATACTGATTGTCATTACTGCATAGATATATGTCATAACATCAAGATATACCGATTGTCATTACAGCATGGATATATGTCATAACATCAAGATATACTGATTGTCATTACAGCATGGATATATGTCATAACATCAAGATATACTGATTGTCATTACAGCATGGATATATGTCATAACATCAAGATATACTGATTGTCATTACAGCATGGTATATGTCATAACATCAAGATATACTTTGTCATTACAGCATTGTCATAACATCAAGATATACTGATTGTCATTACTGCTAGTTATATGTCATAACATCAAGATATACTGATTGTCATTACTGCATGTTATATGTCATAACATCAAGATATACTTTGTCATTACTGCATGGTTGTGTTGTGTGCGTGGCAGGGACTGCTGAAGAAACACGAGGCGTTTGAGACTGACTTCCAGGTGCACCGTGACCGTTGTACTGAGATCAAGAAAGAGGGCCAACGTCTGATCGACGAGGTCAGAGTTTATTAGAAAATAGGGTTGCATGTTTATAGGCAGTGCTTGCAATGTGTATTTCATATTTAACAGAAATTTGAAAGAAAATACTTAAAGCCAGTGTTTGGATTGTGTAAGTATTTCATATTTAAAAGGGAACAAAATGAGACTTTTATGCTGAAAGGTGGTAATTGGTTGTGTAAGCTATTTCATATTTAAAAGGAAAAAGGGACATATATGCTTGAAGGCAGCATTTGAAGTATGTGTTTCCTACTGAAGAGAACAAGGAAGCAAACCATCCTCTTGTACCCAACTTTTGTAGTCAAAAGTGATTTTAAAAAAGTCAAAATCAAAAGTGGTTTTGAAAAACAAAGACAAGGGTAATTAACAAAAAGAAATTAAGAAACATGCACACAAATACTTATAGACATCAGCGAACATGCAAATACGTGAACAGTATCATGTAGCACACGACACAACGCAAGTACACATACATGACATGACGCACATATACACACACGCGCAAGCGCACTCACACACACCACACACAACACAGAGCACGCACGCACGCACGCACGCACTACACGCACGCCGCACGCACACACACACAACACACACCACACACACACACACACACACACACACACACACACGCAGTACACACACCACCACCACCACACACCACACACACACACACACACACACACACACACACACACACACACACACACACACACCTTTTAGTATAACAATTACTTACAATCCAACAGGGCAACCACAATGCTGACAGCATCACGGAGCGCATCGCTGGCCTGGAACAGAAACTGTCGGAGCTAGAGGGCGTGCTGGCCAGCGACGCAGCAGTCTGGCCGATAACTCAGCTTTCCTACAGTTCATGTGGAAGACAGATGTGGTGGACAGCTGGATCGGTCAGTACAGTCTTGCCATTGGGTTGTAAAACGATTTTCAGAAAGTGGAATGGCACTTTTAAAGGGAAAAATATTTTTGTGGAAAAATGTGGTTGGGTTTTGGAGGAAGGATTGTGAAGATGATTTTAAGAAAATGGAATGGTGTTTTAAGGGGGAAAAGAATTTGTGGAAAATGTGGTTGGGTATGCAGGAAGGGTTATGAAGACGATTTTAAGAAAGTGGAATGGCATTTAAAGGGAGAATATTTTTTTGTGTGGAAAAATGTGGTTGGGTATTGCAAGAAGGGTTGTGAAGACGATTTTAAGAAAGTGGAATGGTGTTTTAAGGGGAAAACATTTTTGTGGAAAACATGATTGGGTATTGCATGAAGTTTGTGAAGACAATTTTAAGAAAGTGGAATGGTATTTTAAGGGGATTTTTTTTTTTAAGTGGTTTGGTATGCAGGAAGGGTTGTGAAGACAATTTTAAGAGAGTGGAATGGCATTTTATAAGTGAAGACAATTTTAAGAGAGTGGAATGGCATTTTAACCCTTTGACTCCTGCGTTGGAATTAGAGCACCTGGTCACAACAGGAAAGCTGGAGGGAAAGAGAGCACCAGGTAGACACAGGGAGAAAATATTGGACGGACTTGCAAGGTGGCTGAGGACAGAGAGGGTGGAAGATGTGTTTGTGGCAACAAGG
Organism: Monoplex corrugatus; assembly: GCA_030674185.1. Lineage (NCBI taxonomy): Eukaryota > Metazoa > Mollusca > Gastropoda > Littorinimorpha > Ranellidae > Monoplex > Monoplex corrugatus. Next base: position 6,678,222 of record JAPXFY010000028.1, read on the forward strand.
GATATATACATGTGGAGGGCCATGATCGCCAACGCCATGTGGCAAGGCACCTGATGATGATGATTACTCATCCATCAACTGCAAAACCTTGAGCCTTCCTATAGGAAACTGGTGGATAGAGTGAGGAAGTTAAAGGCCTAAATTTTTGCTTCGCTAGCGTGGTTGACAATGCAGGATGCTGCTGAACAGGGTGTGGGAATCAAAGGGTTAAGGGAAAAATATCTTTTGGAAGAACATGGTTAGGTATTGGAGGAAGGGGTAGGGTTAATTGATACTCTTTGCTTGACAGACTACTTTGTGAAAAGAGGAGGGAGAGGTGTCTGCTTAACCCTTTGGTTCCCGCAGCCTTTCCACCAACTGCAAAAACTTAACCCTCTGACTCCCTTACCCTATCCACCAGCTGTGGGCAGGGTGAGGGAGTCAGAGGGTTAAGCTTTTGCTTTGTTAGCTTGGTAGACAATGCAGGATGTTAGTGGACAGGGTGCGGGGGTCAAAGGGTTAAAAGTAATAGGGAGAGGGGGAAGATTCATTCATTTTGGGTAATGCAGAAAATTTTTCAAAGTGTGTGTGTGTATTTAGTGACAGATGAAGTTGATACAGATATACGTATGCATGTGTGACCACCAGTTAAGATGATAGAGGAAAGATGTTGGTATTGTTACGATGTCAACAGCACAGCTGTTCTCTTTGTGACAAGGAATTGCTGATAGCTAGACGCTTAGCACTTGTGAGTTGTGTATGTATGTTTATAATATGTAATTTTACTCACACATAAAAATTATTTTAAAAAAAATACAACTATTGTGATCATATGAAACAGTCTGCACAAAAGTGAAAATTGTGTGGTTCCCTTAGGCTGATGCAAATTGGACTAGAAACATTTAGACAGAAAAAAAAAAGACCATGGGAATATGAAATTGAGTTTAAACAAAGAAAGGGCCGTGCAGGTATTTTATAAAACAGATTTGTGGATGGATGTATGTTTGTAAAGGATACACATCAGTGATGACATTCTTCATTTTGTGTATTTATTTTTCAAGAAGAGTTGGTTTTTTGTTGTTGTTTTTTGATCATTTTTCAAATTTTTTTTCCATTCATTTTTTGAAGGTGTTTTTTTGTTCATTTTTCAAAAAAAAATTGTTCATTTATCAAAATTTTTTTTTTATAGAAAATTAGAACATTTGGATTTACAAGTCATATTTATGCAATGAACAGGTAGATAGCAATGGAGAGCAGTTTTATGGGAATAACAGGTGATAATGTAGTTATTGATGACCACTGACTTGTGTCTACAGCTGACAAGGAGACCCAAGTGAGATCTGAGGATTTTGGCCGTGACCTGTCCTCTGTCCAGACTCTCCTTACCAAACAGGTGAGCGTGTCGAATGAAGAACTGTACTAACATCATCAACAACAACAGTAATGATAATAACAGTGAAAATAATAATGGTTTTATTCAGTACCATTTTGTATATTTCTCCTGTGTACTCAGGTGTTCATGGTTTATGTCCAGTACCATCTTTCATATTTCTCCTATGTATTCAGGTGTTCATGGTTTATGTCCAGTACCATCTTTCATATTTCTCCTATGTATTCAGGTGTTCATGGTTTATGTCCAGTACCATTTTTCATATTTCTCCTATGTATTCAGGTGTTTATGGTTTATGTCCAGTACCATTTTTCATATTTCTCCTATGTATTCAGGTGTTTATGGTTTATGTCCAGTACCATTTTTCATATTTCTCCTATGTATTCAGGTGTTTATGGTTTATGTCCAGTACCATTTTTCATATTTCTCCTATGTATTCAGGTGTTCATGGTTTATGTTCAGTACCATTTTCCCTGTGTACTCAGGTGTTTATGAATTATGTTCAGTACCAATTGTCATATTTCGCCTGTGTACTCAGGTGTTTATGATTTATGTTCAGTACCATTTGTCCTGTGTACTCAGGTGTTTATGATTTATGTTCAGTACCATTTGTCCTGTGTACTCAGGTGTTTATGATTTATGTTCAGTACCATTTGTCCTGTGTACTCAGGTGTGTATGATTTATGTTCAGTACCATTTGTCCTGTGTACTCAGGTGTTTATGATTTATGTTCAGTACCATTTGTCCTGTGTACTCAGGTGTTTATGGTTTATGTTCAGTACCGTGTGTCCTGTGTACTCAGGTGTGTATGATTTATGTTCAGTACCGTGTGTCCTGTGTACTCAGGTGTTTATGGTTTATGTTCAGTACCGTGTGTCCTGTGTACTCAGGTGTTTATGGTTTATGTTCAGTACCGTGTGTCCTGTGTACTCAGGTGTTTATGGTTTATGTTCAGTACCATTTGTCCTGTGTACTCAGGTGTTTATGATTTATGTTCAGTACCGTGTGTCCTGTGTACTCAGGTGTGTATGATTTATGTTCAGTACCGTGTGTCCTGTGTACTCAGGTGTTTATGGTTTATGTTCAGTACCATTTTCCTGTGTACTCAGGTGTTTATGATTTATGTTCAGTACCATTTGTCCTGTGTACTCAGGTGTTTATGATTTATGTTCAGTACCATTTGTCCTGTGTACTCAGGTGTGTATGATTTATGTTCAGTACCATTTGTCCTGTGTACTCAGGTGTTTATGATTTATGTTCAGTGCCATTTGTCCTGTGTACTCAGGTGTGTATGATTTATGTTCAGTACCATTTTCCCTGTGTACTCAGGTGTTCATGTTTATGTTCAGTACCATTTGTCCTGTGTACTCAGGTGTTTATGATTTATGTTCAGTACCATTTGTCCTGTGTACTCAGGTGTGTATGATTTATGTTCAGTACCATTTGTCCTGTGTACTCAGGTGTGTATGATTTATGTTCAGTACCATTTTCCCTGTGTACTCAGGTGTTCATGGTTTATGTTCAGTACCATTTGTCCTGTGTACTCAGGTGTGTATGATTTATGTTCAGT
>JAPXFY010000028.1:6686160-6726160 GCA_030674185.1 Monoplex corrugatus
GAAGATGGGTGAGGCTGCACTTTCTTCTCATTCAAAGAGTAAGAAACACATGGAACTGCTGAAAGCTAGCAAACCTGCCGTGCCGATTGGAGCATTCTTGAATAGGTCCAAGGAACTACCGTCATCAAGGACTAGTACAACAAGTCATTCGAACAGTGAGCAGACTGCATCTGCATCTGGCTCTGCATCAGTCTGTTCAATCACGTCTTTCACTCACAGCCAGTCAGATGTGTTGAAGGCGGAAATAATATGGACACTCAAGGTTGTCACATCGCATTACAGCTTCAGGTCCCGTGAAGGAATCAATGAAGTTTTCTCTGAGATGTTTCCTGACAGCAAGATCGCAAGGTCGTACAGTTCAGGTGAAAGCAAAACCTCATACCTGGCAACATATGGGATTGCCCCTCACTTTCTTTCTTTGTTGAAATTGAAAGTGAAAAATGAAGACAGCTACGTTCTACTATTTGATGAAACTTTAAATCATGACATGCAGCGAAAGCAGGTTGACATCCATGTCAGAATATGGGAGGACAATGTTGTGAAAACAAGCTACCTGAACTCGGAGTTCTTGGGCCATGCAACAGCCACAGACCTCCAGGAATGCCTGGATCCGCTTGTGTGTGACTTTGGGTACAGAAAGTTACTGCAGCTCTCTATGGATGGACCAAGCGTCAATTGGAAATTGTACAGATCCATGCAAGATGAGGTGGAAAGGCACTGTACTATGAAGATGTTGGAGACAGGGAGTTGTGGATTACATGTGGTGCACAATGCATTCCGTAACGGGTCTGAGGCTGCAGGATGGAATGTTGATGGGTTTCTATCCAGTCTGCATACACTTTTTCATGACGCTGCTGCCAGATGTGATGACTTTCAGGCTGTGACAGGCTCTTCCACTCTGAGTCTCCCATTGAAGTTTTGCAAGCACAGATGGGTGGAAAATATCAAAGCAGCTGAACGTGCAATTTTTCTTCTACCCCAGGTTGTGGAATACTGCAATGCTGCAAAGTCAAAAACTGTCACCTGTCCTACAAACGCCTCCTTTGCTGTGGTACAGAAGGCCATCAAGAACCCCTTGATTACCGCTCAGCTGCAGTTCTTTCTAACAGTTGCGAGGCAAGTGGAACCGTTCCTTTGGATGTACCAAACAGACAAGCCTATGTTGCCCTTCATTGCACAGGACCTTGGCATCATGTTGAAGGAGCTGATGGAAATGTTCATCAAGCCAGAGGTGATAGAAGAGAAGGCCAGTTCCCTCTCTGGAATGATCAAGATTGATGTAAAGAAGAAGGAGCACTGGGTTGATGTGTGCCAAGTGAAGACAGGATTTGCTGCCCAACGACAGCTGTTGAAAACAAACCTGGCCTCAGATCGACAGAAAGCAGAGTTTCGGATGGATTGTCGGAACTTCCTTGTTGCCCTGGTCGACAAGCTGCTGGAAAAGTCACCGATCATGTACCCACTTGTACGGCTTACGCCCTGTCTGGATCCAAGGCAGATAGCAACGTTGAGTAAGAAAGAGGCCAACAGAACGAAGATGACAAGAATTCTCAGCATTATGGTGGATGCAAAGCGGGTGGTCGAGGGGAAGTGTGACACAATTCTCAAAGAGTATTCTCTCTTAGTAGAGAATGTTCAGTGCCAAGAAGACATGAGGTCCCAGTTCAACAGTTTCTCTCCTGGTCAAGAATCCAGCCGCATCGACAGTCTCTTGCACTCTGTCCTGGCCTCTGACAAACAGTATGCTGAACTGTGGGGACTGGTCAAGCAGCTGCTGCTGCTGTCACATGGCCAAGCGTCTGTGGAGCGAGGTTTTTCAGTAAATAAGGAGGTGACAGCACACAACATTGGAGCCAACACCATCATTGCCCGCAGGCAGATCAGCGAGCATGTCATGAGATGTGGGGGTGTCCCCAAAGTTCCCATCACGAAAGAGCTCATCTTGTCAGCTTCATCTGCAAGGAGCAAGTATCATGAGTACCTTGAGGAGGAGAGGAAGAAGAAAGCTGCCAGACAGAGCGCACAGAAGCGAAAGCAGACACTAGACAAAGTTGCTGATTTGAGAACTAAGAAAGCGCGCTTTGAGGAGGACATCAGCAACCTTGTGAAGAAAGCAGACAAGTTGTGTGAAGACACAGAGGAAAAGGGAACTCTCACACTTCTTTGCCAGGCCAACGCTCTTCGCTCCAAGTCAAGAGAGAAACAGAGTGCCTTGCTGGTCCTGCAGAAGGAAATTGATGCTGAATTAGAAAGTATCAAAGACCAGTAGAGCCCATTCCTCCCTGAACACCGCATGGTGGACTCGTTGTACATACCACTCACTTTTATATGTATATATGTTCAATCTACAGTGTTTCCATATCATGTTGATTGTGATCATTTGTGTGACTCACCTTGCAAGTTTAAAGGCTACAGAAAATATGCATCACCTCGGATTCATTAGGTGGGGTTGAGTTGAAAAACTGAAGTTGTGTATGGTACAGACAGTGACACTTTCCTAATTCATCATTGCCTGCTGCTTGAGACAGCCAGATTCGTGAAAACAGTTGGTGAGTTGGTGCACATTGGTGACTTTTTTTTCTTTTATGGTGCGACTGGTGGCCCTTATTTTGTTAATTTTTGGCCCTAAAAAGCCCCTAAAAAGCCCCTAAATTTTGTGCCTGTAAAGGTGTAGGAACCCTGTCACAGTGTATCGCTTGTATTGAAGACAAGTCACATGGTGATCATGTTGCAGGTGTGTTTGACAAAAGTGTTTCGAAGGATGAGGACCTGGATTCTGTGGATTGAAGCCACAACATTGTCTCCCATATTGAAAAGTTGCGAAGTGATCACGGTGCAGGTGTGTTTGTACAGGTGGCAGAAGCTGTTGGCAGACTCAGAGGGCCGGCGCCAGAAACTGCTACTGCTGCAGGAGCAGTACCGTCAGATTGAGGACCTGTACCTGACCTTTGCCAAAAAGGCCTCCGCCTTCAACTCCTGGTTTGAGAACGCCGAGGAAGACCTCACAGACCCTGTGCGCTGTAACTCTGTGGAGGAGATTCGGGTCAGTGGTAGAGATGGATGGATGATTGTGTTTGTGTAGTTTTTCCTTCATCTGCAGGTTACATATTTAATTTTCTTTCTTTCTTTGTTTTTGATAAAGAAGAGATCAAGATCCATCTGGCTGGAAAGAGAGAGAAAGAGTGAGCATGTGTGTGTGTGTGTGCACGCGTGTATGTGCGTGTGTGTGTGTGCGCGTGTGTATGTGTGTGTGTTTGTGTGTGTGTGGTGTGTGTGTGTGTGTGTGTGTGTGTGTGTGTGTGTGTGTGTGTGTGTGTGTGTTGTGTGTGTGTGTGTGTGTGTGTGTGTGTGTGTGTGTGTGTGTGTGGTGTGTGTGTGTGTGTGTGTGTGTGTGTGTGTGTGTGTGTGTGTGTAACTGATGACATATGTCCCTGGTTTTGTTCACCTACACTTGGTCTGTTCTGAAGAAGGGTTAAGAGGGACAGACAGGGATGTCCATATTGCGGTGTTAGAGGTGAAAATCTTGAATCATCACAAGACGAACAGCTGGGAAGTATTTGCCAAGCATGTTTTCATTATCCAGAACAAGTGTGACTTCCCACATTCAAGCAGACTGGAACGAGAAAAAACACAAAGAAAGAATCAGAACGCTTACTTAATACAACCAGATAAGACAGGCACAAATTGTCGGCCAATTGGCCTTTGTCAGGTGTAAGATCATAAAACAAACAAAACATGAAATACAAAAATTAGGAGAAAAAGACTGAAACTTCCCTGCTTGGAGGTTTGAAGACGGATCAGATACAGTCATAGTTCTGACCATAAACGATGCCAATTAGCAAAACGCTGGTGTTGCTTCATCGACTCTGCGGGCAGCTTCCGGGAAACCAAAGTTTTCGGGTTCCGGGGGAAGTACGGTTGCAAAGCTGAAACTTACAGGAATTGATGGAAGGGCGTCACCAGGAGTGGAGCCTATGGCTTAATTTGACTCAACACGGGAAAACTCACTCTGTGCGGATACTGTAAAGATTGACAGATTGATAGCTCTTTCTTGATTCGGTGGGTGGTAGTGCATGGCCGTTCTTAGTTGGTGGAACGATTTTGTCTGAAACTGGTCTGCTGTCCTTTTGGATAAACAAATAACAGAATAATGGAATTCTGGCAAAAGAGTGCTATAAAATGTATGTTAAGGTGCCTTTGGGTCATTTTGTGAGAGGATGCTGTTGCCTGGATGCTGAGTCTATGTTCCAGTATTGGGTAATTGTTTTGGCCTGATGAAAGGTTCATATTTCTGTGAATACTTGCCAATATATGGAACTGTTTAATATTCAACATGTTTTGGTGAACGATGGTTCATTGTCCTTAATTAGATGAAAATAATCCATGGTGTATATCAGCTGTTTCCTTCGCATTAAATGTGAATGTAAATGAAAAAGACGTTATAAGCAAGATTCGTTAGCTGGACTTTTGTGATGGTACAAAAAATGTAACAAACGGCCATTGTGGCCATTGAACTTTTCACTGATAAAGGTTGTAATGTTCAGTCATACAAACAAGAGGAGAGTTTGACGGTTTGTTTATTTCTCCTTTTGCAGCCATCCCATAATTACTTGCTGGTTCCCAACAACATGAGAATTACTTCCCTTACACTGGATTTTGACTGTAAATTCCTTGCAGACAAACTTATTCTACAGAGATTGGGTTGTCTTGTATTGCAGGCCCTACGAGAGGCTCATGACCAGTTCAAGGCCTCACTGAGCGCGGCACAGGCCGACTTCAACCAGCTGGCTGCCCTGGACAAGCAGATCAAAGCCTTTGAGGTGGGCCCCAACCCCTACACCTGGTTCACCATGGACGCCCTTGAGGAGACATGGAGAAACCTGCAGAAAATCATTAAGGTGAGTTATTTATGTTAGGTATTTTTTATTGGGGGTCAGTTTATGCGTAGCCTACAGGTTTGTATGTATGGATATCTTTTAGATGGTGAACGGGGAGATGGAGACCTGTACATATTTGAGTGTCAGTTATTGGTGAATCGGTATTCAGCCCTGTGCTCAGGTTGGGAGTTGGTTAGAATGTTTCCCCCGTGGGGATATTGGGAGCTGTTTTGGTATAAATAGTATCCCCACCTTCTGGACATTTTGTGCTAGACATTTCCTCTTTTCTGTCACTCTCCTTGTTTCTGCCTTGTTCCTTGGCTTTCTGTCATTTCTTTTTCTGCCTTGCTAGTCCATTCACCTGTATGTGTTCAGTAAAGTCGTATGTAGCTTTCTCTTGGGATTGATAATTGGGTATATACATTAACCCTTTGACTAGCAGCATTCTTGGGCAAATTGATCTAATTTTGGGTTGGTGCAATTTAAAATTATTGTAGAATATTAAATACAGACAGGAGCATATTGCGGGTATTCTTTGTTTACATTTTCATCCATTCATCCCTGTGTCTCCACAACAATACTTCCTGGGGCTGTATTAGACCTTCCTGGGGCTGTATTAGACCTTCCTGGGGCTGTATTAGACCTTCCTGGGGCTGTATTAGACCTTTCTGGGGCTGTATTAGACCTTCCTGGGGCTGTATTAGACCTAGCACCTCTACCACCTCGTCTGCTACACCCACGCCCCCTTCCGATCGATGTGCTTGTAGAGGGTATTATCTCCTCAGAATAGTTGGAATCTGAATCAAAAGTATCAGGCTTATCTTTGACAATGTTTCCTTCATTATGTCATTATCACTCACTTCTCCATCACGAGGAACATCAAAAATACACCGAATGACGTCTTCCACAGAGTAATGGGGTCAGAACCTGTCCGCCATCTTTACTCAAATGAAAAAAAAAAAATTGATGAAAATACTTAAAATCCAAGCTGAAAAACTCACTTTCCAACACATGTGGTGTCAGCATTTGCAACAACAATCTTTTGAATATTTATGAGCTAAAAGTCACATGGTTCGACCACGTGATAGGTGTCAGAGCTGCATTTAGAACAGTGACCTATGAACCGCGTATACATGCGCGGCTGCTAGTGAAAGGCTTAAGTACTTTTTAGCTCTAGATATGCTTCAGCAATTTTAGGTATTTTATGCCTGTTTTTATATATGTTTTAGTATCCTTAGTTACATATAAATTTGTTTTTGTTTTTTTAATCCCCTGTGTGAAACTTGAACGGAGTGGTCAACGCCGGGGACATCTCCTTAGATTATGTGTGCAAATGCACTGATATGTGTACTTAATTTTCTTTTCCATTTTTTTTCCTGTTGAAGTATAGTGTGTGTATTGAAATAGTTAAAGTCCTTATTATGGCTCTACACAGTCGGCTGGGCTTTAAACAACAATAACAACAGGAATAGGACAGAATGTTCCTGCTACCAGCTCCCATGTTTGTCAGTTAGGTAGTGGTCTGTGTGTGATTCTATTTGTTTACTGTGGGTTGTGTTGTGACAGTTATGTACAAAGGAGACGAATTGCTTACATGTGGTTTTCAGTCCTTTCCTTAGAATTGGAGTGGCATTTTCAAGTAATTTTGAGTAGCTTTTTGTACAAGCATAGCTGAAAGGTTAATGTGAGGGGTGGGATGGGTTAGGTTTGCTGGATGGGGATGGTGGGGGGAACCATATGTATGTTTGATGATAGGGGTGGCATGGGGGAGACTGTTGGCCTGGTGACTGATTATGGGTAGTTTGATGAACAGGACAGTGTTGTGGGCACGGCTGCATTTTCCCAGCCATTCTGCCACCCTTTAGTTGCGAGCCGGCGTCGCCTGCGTGTGCTATTTTTAGCCAGGCAGGATCGACTAAAGTCCGTCAGTGTAGCACGTCTTTGTGCTCCCGCACTAGTGATAAAGGGACGGGTGAAAAGGGTGTGGGGAGTGGAAGAGAAGGGGCGCGCTATTAATAGCCGGCAGAAAGTGGCCAACTAAAGTATCTCGGATTTGTGCGCCGTGTGGGTGGTGAGACATAGAGAGAGAGAGAAAGAGGGAGACAGACAGAGAAACAGAGAGAGAGGGACAGAGAAACAGAGAGAGAGAGAGAGAGATGTGTGAGTTTTATTCCCCACCCCCACCCCCACCCTCCAATCCCGCTTGTAAGAAAAAAAAATTTTTTGTTTAAAGCTTCATGCCTTTTTTTTTTAATGCCAAACAGTCACAGGCAAAGTACAGTTCAGAATTCTTCATCATTCATTGTGTAGTATCTGCTTGCCTATAGTAAGGCACATTGTGACCCAAACTGACCCAAACTGTGACAGGAGCGAGACACAGACTTGGAGCGTGAGGAGAGACGACAGGAGGATAACGACCAGCTACGTAAACAGTTTGCACAAGCCGCCAACGCCTTCCACGCCTGGCTGACCGACACCAGGTCAGTCACTGCTGACTCCACAGCTTGACATTGATATAAGGAATACTTTAACCCTTCGACTTCCCCCCTTTGACTCCCTCACCCTGTCCACTAGCTTCCTGCAGGAAGCTGGTGGATAGGGTGAGGGAGTCAAAGGGTTAAATTTTTGCAGTTGGTGGATAGGCTCTCCGGGGAGTCAAAGGGTTAAAACTGTCTGAAAAAGGGAGGATGAATTTAGATAGGATCATTGAAATTGTTGTTGCTGGGTGTTCCCACTAATCTGTTCATCTTGAAGCATTTTAGCTGGTGGTTTTTACAGAGGATTTCTTGTCAGGAGTGAAAGGGTTACCGCTGGAAACTTAAGGACAGGTTTAAAAAAGCCACAGGCTTTATTCAGGAAGCCGGTGGATAGGTTGTGGGACTGATAGGGTTAAATATGTAGGCATTTGATAGAAAACAGAAATAATATGTTTATGAAAGATGTCATTTTGGATTAAGAAGATATCCTTCTTCTTCTGAGAACAGAGGAAAATAGAAGAGAGAGATGTCTGAATCAGACGCGAGGAGATAATTGAAGGAAGTCATGCCATAGACTTGTTGGCTGTATTGTATGGATAAGAACAAAAAAACCCCATGAAAATAGAATAAGAATGTGTACTTAATATAACCAGACAAGACAGGCACAAATTTTCGGCCAACTGGCCTTTGTCAAGTGTATTATCACAAACAAACAAACATCAGGTACAAAAAGTAGGAGAAAAAGACTGAAACTTCTCTGCTGCTCTGTCTGGTGTGAGTGTTTTTTCTGGTGTTTGTTTGTTTGTTTGCTTGTGACCTTACACTTGACAGTTGGCCGAAAATTTGCACCTGTCTTGTCTGGTTGTATTAAATATGCGTTCTTATTCTATTTTCGTGTTTTTTCTGGTTCCTGTTTGCTTAAACACAGGTAGTCATACTTGTTTTTGATTTTGTATTGTATGGACGTCAGTCAATTGTATGGACGTCAGTCAATTGTATGGACGTCAGTCAATTGTATGGACGTCAGTCAATTGTTTGGACGTCAGTCAATTGTATGGACGTCAGTCAATTGTTTGGACGTCAGTCAATTATATGGACGTCGGTCAGTTGTTTGGACGTCAGTCAATTGTATGGACATCAGTCAATTGTATGGACGTCAGTCAATTGTATGGACGTCAGTCAATTATATGGACGTCAGTCAATTGTTTGGACGTCGGTCAATTGTTTGGACGTCAGTCAATTATATGGACGTCAGTCAATTGTATGGACGTCAGTCAATTGTATGGACGTCAGTCAGTTCTATGGACATCAGTCAATTATATGGACGTCAGTCAATTATATGGACGTCAGTCAATTGTATGGACGTCAGTCAATTGTATGGACGTCAGTCAATTGTATGGACGTCAGTCAATTGTATGGACGTCAGTCAATTGTATGGACGTCAGTCAATTGTATGGATGTCAGTCAATTATATGGACGTCAGTCAATTATATGGACGTCAGTCAATTGTATGGACGTCAGTCAATTGTATGGACGTCAGTCAATTGTATGGACGTCAGTCAATTATATGGACGTCAGTCAATTATATGGACGTCAGTCAATTGTATGGACGTCAGTCAATTATATGGACGTCAGTCAATTATATGGACGTCAGTCAATTATATGGACGTCAGTCAATTGTATGGACGTCAGTCAATTATTTGGACGTCAGTCAATTGTTTGGACGTCAGTCAATTATATGGACGTCAGTCAATTGTTTGGACGTCAGTCAATTGTATGGACGTCAGTCAATTGTATGGACGTCAGTCAATTGTATGGACGTCAGTCAATTGTATGGACGTCAGTCAATTGTTTGGACGTCAGTCAATTGTATGGACGTCAGTCAATTGTATGGACGTAAGTCAATTGTATGGACGTCAAGTCAATTGTATGGACGTCAGTCAATTGTTTGGACGTCAGTCAATTGTTTGGACGTCAGTCAATTGTTTGGACGTCAGTCAATTGTTTGGACGTCAGTCAATTGTTTTGGACGTCAGTCAGTTGTATGGACGTCAGTCAGTTGTATGGACGTCAGTCAGTTGTATGGACGTCAGTCAATTGTATGGACGTCAGTCAATTGTATGGACGTCAGTCAGTTGTATGGACGTCAGTCATTTGTATGGACGTCAGTCAGTTCTATGGACGTCAGTCAGTTGTATGGACGTCAGTCAATGGACGTCAGTCAGTTGTATGGACGTCAGTCAATTGTATGGACGTCAGTCAGTTGTATGGACGTCAGTCAATGGACGTCAGTCAGTTGTATGGACGTCAGTCAATTGTATGGACGTCAGTCAGTTGTTTTGTCTGTTTCAGATCATCTCTGATGGAAGGTTCTGGATCTTTGGAAGAACAGCTGGAAGCCACCAAGGTAACATTTCTGATTTTAACAAGTTGAACATTTCTTATTTTAACAAGTTGAACATTTCTGATTTTTAGAAGTTTAGTGTTTCTGATGTTTAGAAATTTAACATTTCTGATTTTAAGATATATTAACAAATCTGATTTTTATGATGTTTTACGTTTCTAATTTTAAGATGTCAAACATTTCTGATTTTAAGATATTTAACAAATCTGATTTTGGGAAGTTTAATTCTTTCACGACGGCCAGTGCGCACCCCGGCAAGTTCCAAGTCACCGGGCCGTTGGCGTTTGTTTTCTTCCCTGCTGACGCACCATTTTTACTAATTTTCTAGTTTATTTTACAGGTACTGAAGAATGATTAGAAAGCTCAAAACGTAATCTTCGCGAGCACACTATTTTCAAATAAGAACTTCCAACACTTATAGGCACCGGTTCGACAAGAACAACATACGTCACAGATTATAACCCAGACACATGCTCAAGTCCCAGTAGTAACTGTACTGTGCTGTACTGAAGTCTAAAGGAACCTCTCTCTCTCTCTCTCTCTCTCTCTCTCTCTCTCTCTCTCTCTCTCTCTCTCTCTCTCTCTCTCTCTCTCTTTCCCTCACACACACATGCACACGCAGAGCAAGCAAGCGAGAAAGAGAGAGAGAGAGAGAGCAGTCAACTTAGATGGTAAAGTTTATAATAACTCATGAATTCCCATGCCTGGTACCTAGCAGTTTATCAAGGAAGATAGTGCAGACCTTACACATGGAATTGGAATTTCCTGGTCAGGGGGTCACTTTATTCCGTTATCAGTCAGAGCATCAAGTGTAAAGCTACAAACTAAACAGATTCTGTCCCTTAGCTAAAACCTTCTGCTAAACAGTACTGGTAGTTGTCCCCAATATTTTTTACAGTGAAAGCTGCTAGAATTTTTCAAAACTTGACCGGCACTATATGGCCGGTGCATCTGTGGGGAACAGACGCCTTACCGGCACGAAGGGTACGATGCGTCAGGAGGGAACCTTTTCGGCACCGGCTCCCGGCGGCCAGTGTGTCGCAAAAAGGTTAACAGATTCTGAAGAGTTCAGCTTTCTGATTTTAAGATGTTATATCCTAAGTTTATGGCATTGTTTTGTTGGAAAAAAAAGACATCCATATGTTCAGACATGCAAACTGATGTGGAGATGCTTCATTTTCTCTGATTATGGTAAACGGTAGTGTCTATATGTGCATGTCTGTGCTTGTGAGCAAGCTTGATGTGTGTTTGAGCTTTTGGAAAGGTATTTTGACATTTGGTAGCACCACATCTTCACTTCCTAGCTACACAGATGTGCTTGTGTGTGTGTGCAGCGTAAGGCGACAGAGGTGAGGTCACAGAAAGGTCAGCTGAAGAAGATTGAAGATCTGGGAGCTGCCATGGAGGAACGTTTGATCTTGGACAACAGGTAATGCAGGAGTGGGCTGGGAGAGTGGGTTAAATGTTTAAATAAATCAGTCATTATTGTTTTTTTATTTTTTTCTGTTTTGTGTGTAGTGTGTGTGTGTGTTCATGTGTGTGTGCGCGCGTGTTCATGTGTGTGCGTGTTTGGGTGTGCATGCATATTTATGTGTGTGTGTGTGTGTGTGTTCATGTGTATGCGTGTTTGTGTGTCAGTTTTTGTTAGTAGATGATGATTGTTTTTGTATTATACTTAGTATGTTTGCATACTTCATTTTGATTTGGTGGATGTGGGGGGGGGGGGGGGGGGGGGCATAGGCTTAGTTTTGCTTTATTTATCTTGTCTGTCAATACCCCCTGAATCCCACTCCATGCATTGATTATAAGCACAAGTCAGACAGAGCTGATGTGGGTTGTGTAGCCAGCCCCCAGGCTTTTCCTTCAAGCCTCTTGTACTTTTTTTTGTGAGCACTGTAGTTGTAAAAGTACAAGACAAATTACTGTGATTACTGTAGTTGTAAAAGTACAAGACAAATTACTGTGATTACTGTAGTTGTAAAAGATGTAAGTACAAGACAAATTACTGTGATTACTGTAGTTGTAAAAGATGTAAAAGTTCAAGACAAATTACTGTGATTACTGTAGTTGTAAAAGATGTAAAAGTCAAGACAGAATTACTGTGATTACTGTAGTTGTAAAAGATGTAAAAGTCAAGACAAATTACTGTGATTACTGTAGATGTAAAAGTACAAGACAAATTACTGTGATTACTGTAGTTGTAAAAGTAAAGTACAAGACAAATTACTGTGATTACTGTAGTTGTAAAAGTACAAGACAAATTACTGTGATTACTGTAGTTGTAAAAGATGTAAAAGTACAAGACAAATTACTGTGATTACTGTAGTTGTAAAAGTACAAGACAAATTACTGTGATTACTGTAGTTGTAAAAGATGTAAGTACAAGACAAATTACTGTGATTACTGTAGATTTTAAAAGTTTCAAGACAAATTACTGTGATTACTGTAGTTGTAAAAGATGTAAAAGTACAAGACAAATTACTGTGATTACTGTAGTTGTAAAAGATGTAAAAGTACAAGACAAATTACTGTGATTACTGTAGTTGTAAAGATGTAAAAGTACAAGACAAATTACTGTGATTACTGTAGTTGTAAAAGATGTAAAAGTACAAGACAAATTACTGTGATTACTGTAGTTGTAAGATGTAAAGTACAAGACAAATTACTGTGATTACTGTAGTTGTAAAAGATGTAAAAGTACAAGACAAATTACTGTGATTACTGTAGTTGTAAAAGTACAAGACAAATTACTGTGATATTACTGTAGATGTAAAAGTACAAGACAAATTACTTGATTACTGTAGTTGTAAAAGATGTAAAAGTTACAAGACAAATTACTGTGATTACTGTAGTTGTAAAAGATGTAAAAGTACAAGACAAATTACTGTGATTACTGTAGTTGTAAAAGATGTAAAAGTTACAAGACAAATTACTGTGATTCTGTAGTTGTAAAAGATGTAAAAGTACAAGACAAATTACTGTGATTACTGTAGTTGTAAAAGTACAAGACAAATTACTGTGATTACTGTAGTTGTAAAAGATGTAAAAGTACAAGACAAATTACTGTGATTACTGTAGTTGTAAAAGTACAAGACAATTACATGTGATTACTGTAGTGTAAAAGTACAAGACAAATTACTGTGATTACTGTAGTTGTAAAAGATGTAAAAGTTACAAGACAAATACTGTGATTACTGTAGTTGTAAAAGATGTAAAAGTACAAGACAAATTACTGTGATTACTGTAGTTGTAAAAGTACAAGACAAATTTCGTGTTACTGTAGTTGTAAAGATGTAATAAGTACAAGACAATTTACTGTGATACTGTAGTTGTAAAAGTACAAGACAAATTACTGTGATTACTGTAGTTGTAAAAGATGTAAAAGTACAAGAACAAATTACTGTGATTACTGTAGATGTAAAGTACAAGACAAATACTGTATTACTGTAGTGTAAACAGATAAAGTACAAGACAAATTACTGTGCTTACTGTTAGTTGTAAAAGATGTAAAAGTACAAGACAATTACTGTGATTACTGTAGTTGTAAAAGATGTAAAAGTACAAGACAAATTACTGTGATTACTGTAGTTGTAAAGATGTAAAGTACAAGACAAATTACTGTGATTACTGTAGTTGTAAAAGTACAAGAAATTACTGTGATACTGTAGATGTAAAGTACAAGACAAATTACTGTGATTACTGTAGTTGTAAAGAGTAAGTACAGACAAATTACTGTGATTATGTGTTGTAAAAGATGTAAAAAGTACAAGACAAATTACGTGATTACTGTAGTTGTAAAAGATGTTTAAAATACAGACAAATTACTGTGAATTACTGTAGTTGTAAAAGTACAAGACTAATTACTGTGATTACTGTAGTTGTAAATGTAAAAGTACAAGACAAACTTACTGTGATTACTGTAGATGTAAAAGTACAGACAAATTACTGTGATTACTGTTAGTTGTAAGATGTAAGTACAAGACAAATTACTTGTGATTACTGTAGTTGTAAAGATGTAAAAGTACAGACAAATTACTGTGATTACTGTAGTTGTAAAAGTACAAGACAAATTACTGTGATTTACTGTAGTTGTAAAAGATGTAAAAGTGTACAAGTACAAATTACTGTGATTACTGTAGTTGTAAAAGATGTAAAAGTACAAGACAAATTACTGTGATTACTGTAGTTGTAAAAGTACAAGACAAATTACTGTGATTACTGTAGATGTAAAAGATGTAAAAGTACAAGACAAATTACTGTGATTACTGTAGTTGTAAAAGATGTAAAAGTACAAGACAAATTACTGTGATTACTGTAGTTGTAAAAGTACAAGACAAATTACTGTGATTACTGTAGATGTAAAAGTACAAGACAAATTACTGTGATTACTGTAGTTGTAAAAGTACAAGACAAATTACTGTGATTACTGTAGATGTAAAAGTACAAGACAAATTACTGTGATTACTGTAGTTGTAAAAGATGTAAAAGTACAAGACAAATTACTGTGATTACTGTAGTTGTAAAAGTACAAGACAAATTACTGTGATTACTGTAGATGTAAAAGTACAAGACAAATTACTGTGATTACTGTAGTTGTAAAAGATGTAAAAGTACAAGACAAATTACTGTGATTACTGTAGATGTAAAAGTACAAGACAAATTACTGTGATTACTGTAGATGTAAAAGTACAAGACAAATTACTGTGATTACTGTAGTTGTAAAAGATGTAAAAGTACAAGACAAATTACTGTGATTACTGTAGATGTAAAGTACAAGACAAATTACTGTGATTACTGTAGTTGTAAAAGATGTAAAAGTACAAGACAAATTACTGTGATTACTGTAGTTGTAAAAGATGTAAAAGTACAAGACAAATTACTGTGATTACTGTAGTTGTAAAAGATGTAAAAGTACAAGACAAATTACTGTGATTACTGTAGTTGTAAAAGATGTAAAAGTACAAGACAAATTACTGTGATTACTGTAGATGTAAAAGTACAAGACAAATTACTGTGATTACTGTAGTTGTAAAAGTACAAGACAAATTACTGTGATTACTGTAGTTGTAAAAGTACAAGACAAATTACTGTGATTACTGTAGATGTAAAAGTACAAGACAAATTACTGTGATTACTGTAGTTGTAAAAGATGTAAAAGTACAAGACAAATTACTGTGATTACTGTAGTTGTAAAAGTACAAGACAAATTACTGTGATTACTGTAGTTGTAAAAGATGTAAAAGTACAAGACAAATTACTGTGATTACTGTAGTTGTAAAAGATGTAAAAGTTCAAGACAAATTACTGTGATTACTGTAGTTGTAAAAGATGTAAAAGTACAAGACAAATTACTGTGATTACTGTAGTTGTAAAAGTACAAGACAAATTACTGTGATTACTGTAGATGTAAAAGTACAAGACAAATTACTGTGATTACTGTAGTTGTAAAAGATGTAAAAGTACAAGACAAATTACTGTGATTACTGTAGTTGTAAAAGTACAAGACAAATTACTGTGATTACTGTAGATGTAAAAGATGTAAAAGTACAAGACAAATTACTGTGATTACTGTAGATGTAAAAGTACAAGACAAATTACTGTGATTACTGTAGTTGTAAAAGATGTAAAAGTACAAGACAAATTACTGTGATTACTGTAGTTGTAAAAGTACAAGACAGATTACTGTGATTACTGTAGTTGTAAAAGATGTAAAAGTACAAGACAAATTACTGTGATTACTGTAGTTGTAAAAGATGTAAAAGTTCAAGACAGATTACTGTGATTACTGTAGTTGTAAAAGATGTAAAAGTACAAGACAAATTACTGTGATTACTGTAGTTGTAAAAGATGTAAAAGTTCAAGACAGATTACTGTGATTACTGTAGTTGTAAAAGTACAAGACAGATTACTGTGATTACTGTAGTTGTAAAAGTACAAGACAAATTACTGTGAGCACTGTAGTTGTAAAAGTACAAGACAAATTACTGTGATTACTGTAGTTGTAAAAGTACAAGACAAATTACTGTGATTACTGTAGTTGTAAAAGATGTAAAAGTACAAGACAGATTACTGTGATTACTGTAGTTGTAAAAGATGTAAAAGTACAAGACAAATTACTGTGATTACTGTAGTTGTAAAAGATGTAAAAGTACAAGACAGATTACTGTGATTACTGTAGTTGTAAAAAGTACAAGACAAATTACTGTGATTACTGTAGTTGTAAAAGATGTAAAAGTACAAGACAAATTACTGTGATTACTGTAGTTGTAAAAGTACAAGACAAATTACTGTGATTACTGTAGATGTAAAAGTACAAGACAAATTACTGTGATTACTGTAGTTGTAAAAGATGTAAAAGTACAAGACAAATTACTGTGATTACTGTAGTTGTAAAAGATGTAAAAGTACAAGACAAATTACTGTGATTACTGTAGATGTAAAAGTACAAGACAAATTACTGTGATTACTGTAGATGTAAAAGTACAAGACAGATTACTGTGATTACTGTAGTTGTAAAAGTACAAGACAAATTACTGTGATTACTGTAGTTGTAAAAGATGTAAAAGTACAAGACAAATTACTGTGATTACTGTAGTTGTAAAAGATGTAAAAGTACAAGACAAATTACTGTGATTACTGTAGTTGTAAAAGATGTAAAAGTACAAGACAAATTACTGTGATTACTGTAGTTGTAAAAGTTGTAAAACTTCAAGACAAGTCTTCGCTAAACTGGGTGGTTTTGAACAGGTGTCTTAATTAACATGTACATTTATTAAGTTTTGCACATATAAACACACACAAGTGCATGGGCACACACACACACACACACACACACACACACACAAACACAACACAACACAACACAACACAACACAACACAACACAACACAACACAACACAACACACGCGTGCTTGAAGGCTTGATTGTTTGTACACACACATTCTCATACAAGCCACCTGCATCGTTAGACGCTGTGTGTTGAAGGTGCATATTCAATAAGTTGATGCTTGCTGACTGTTACTGAATTGTGTGTGTACTGAATGAACTTGATACCCTGTGCTAGATATTTAATGAACTTCATACCTGTGGCAGGTACACGGAGCACAGCACAGTGGGGTTGGCCCAGCAGTGGGACCAGTTGGATCAGCTGTGCATGAGAATGCAACACAACTTGGAACAACAAATTGAAGCCAGGTACATTCTTACAGTCTGATGTGTGATTTAAATACGTCTCTCATCTTCGAGAGTGACTAGCTGGTGCTGCAACAAACTTTATTGCTTCCCCCATGGGGATGTCGGGGGTTCTTTCAGTATAAATAGTATGCCCACCGTCTGGACATTCTGTGCTAGAAATTTCCTCTTTTCTGTCACTCTCTTTGTTTCTGCCTTTCTCCTTTGCTTTCGTTCTATCATTTTCTGCCTAGCTGGTCCATTAATCTGTATTTATTCAATAAAGTCTTACATATTTTCTCTTAGGATTGATAACTGGGTATATGTGTTAAGTCTATTTTTGTCTCTAGGGATATGAGCTATGCGGAAGCAATTTTTTTGTAGTTTAGGCCGTTTATATGTGAGTTTTAGTGTCCTTAGTTTTGTTTAATGTTGTATCCAGGTATGTTTTTTAAACCTCCTGCGCAATAAATTGGACAGCATGGTCAACGCCAGGGGCATCTCCTTAGATAATGTGCGTGAATGCATTGATATTGTGCTTAATTTTTTTAAAAACTTTTTTTCCTGTTGAAGTATTGTGTATGTTTTGAACTGGCAAAAGCGCAGGTATGGCTCTACACAGTCAGCTGGGTTTTAAACAACAATAACAACAGTAAACAATAAAACTTCATTGCTGGGTGAAGTCTGTCATCTGCAGGGTTGACTGGTTCCTGTGGCCACCAGCAGGCATGAGAACTGTCTGTGAACATGCAGATATTTCTGTATCAGTTGATTTTCTGTGGAAATGAAGTAGCGTCCACATCCACAGGACAAATAGTTAGGGTTAGGGTCACAATAAGAAAAGAAAAGCTCCAGTGTAACTCTTAACATGATGACCGTGAAGAGTCAAACGCTTTGTTTGTATGCTGCTACCGCCTGTTTAATTATCTCAATCGAACTGTGCCGTACAAGGCTGTACGTCACCTTTCACACTGCATGGAGCTGTGCCGTACGCAGGTGTACATCGAAGTTTCAACTTTTTTTGTGGCCGTAATAAAGGAATAAGGGAAGTAAATCATGCACTAGAGTGATCTTGGGTCTTTTATTTCACAGTTCCTTCCCTTAGACCTGTTGTGAGTTGTATTTTTGCTTTAGTAGCAGTTTTTTTATGCTATATGCGGTCCTTTGTTTTCGTCTGACTGTCAAGATGGTGTCAAGAAGCACCCGCCGATTTGCATGCAAATTCACTGTTCTTGATTACACCAAGTAAATAGGAGGTGGTGTTTGTGTTATTGCACATAAACTGTACATTCTTGTGTAAATATTCCTGTGGATAACTGGTTTCATTGGTGGAAAAAAACAACATATGGTGTAAATATATGGACTCAGCAGGAGGATATTTACCCCCTTATGGTCACCTGTTTCCTTCACCCCTTCTATCAAGATGAACAAATTACCAGTTTTGAAGCTAGTAATGTCTGTATGTGAACACTTCAATGTTTCCAAAACTGTTTTCCTTTTGTGTATTACATTTGCTGTTAATTTTTAATATTTTTTTAAAAATCGCCCAAAATACTGCGATTTCAGGGTTGTCGCGGTGACGAAATGTTGCGGCTTGAATGAGTTAAGTCACTTGAACTACTGTGTGTAAATCTGTTCACTGATTGGCTAACTCTCGCTATCAGTCTACAGTTGCCAGATCTTTTTGTTGCATTCTTTTTGCTAGGTCATTGCGTTTGTCAGAATGTTGTACCTTGGGTGTGTGGTGTAGTCAACCTAGCAAAACATTTGACAGTCATGGCGGTGAGAATAAGTTGAAGTGCGAGTGGGTGTGTGATGTTGTAGAGAGGTAAAGGCTGATGACAGAGACATGTGCTGCCATCATGTATGTGTGTGTGCTTAGTGCAAGGCCGGAGAAGTGGGTTATTAGAATAAGGACTGCTCCACCCCTACCACCCCCCACACACCCACTCCCTGTAGAAACCCCCTAGCTGTCTGTAGGTCTTATGGTCGTGAGTTAAGGTGCTGATATAATACCACCAGACCTATGCACCCTTCAAGGCTCACTAACTGGGTGGAAGAATTCCATATGATTGGGCTTGGAGCCACATGTTGTAGATGAAGGTTTAGGTCGTGTCATATTGTGTGGATGTCTGTTCTTGGTCAGCAGGGACCAGGATGGCTTTGCAAACTCATTGGTAGTGTTTTTTTTTTTTTTCCAGAAACCGAAGCGGTGTTTCAGAGGATGCTCTGAGAGAGTTCAGTATGATGTTCAAGTGAGTATTGATGTTTAACCCTTTGACTCCCACACCCTATCCACCAACTGCAAAAACTTAACCCTTGACTCCTGCACCCTATCCACCAACTGCAAAAACTTAACCCTTTGACTACTTCACCCTATCCACCAACTGCAAATACTTAACTCTGACTCCCTCACCCTATCCACCAACTACAAAAACTTAACCCTTTGACTCCCACACCCTATCCACCAACTGCAAACACTTAACCCTTTGACTACCTCACCCTATCCACTAACTGCAAAAATTAACACTTTGACTCCCGCACCTTACCCACCAACTGCAAAAACTTAATTCTTTGAATCCCTCACCCTGTCCACCAGCTTCCTGAAGGAAGCTGGTGAATGGGGTGAGCGAGTCAAAGAGTTAAGTTTTTGCTTTGTTAGTATGGTTGATGGTGCAGAATGCTGGTGGACATGGTGCAAGAGTCAAAGGGTTAAAGTGTTTTGTTTCTGTTTTTGTAGCTCATGTGTATTCATTCATTTCTTTCTTTATTTGTTTGTTTATATACTGTATTGTTTTTTTTTGTGTGTGTGTTCATTTCTGATTTTGTGATTTTCGTTTTCATATTAAGATAAATCTGTACATGACAGATTATTATTTGTCTATTCATTTAGTATTTTTGGTTGTGGTGTCCTTAGTTATGTTTTAATTTCTTGTCAGGTACATTTTTTTAAATCCCCTGTGTGATAAATTAGATGGGAGTGGTCACCGCTAGGGGCATCTCCTTAGATTATGTGTGTAAATGCATTGATATATGTACTTAAGTTTGTGTTCCTTTTTTTCCTGCTTAATTTTTTTTGTTTCTACCTGATAAAGTATTGTATATGTTTTGAAACGGCTATAGCCCTTATAGGCTCAATGTGGTCTGCTGGGCTTTAAATAACAATACAGATGAGAAGTGAACTGAGCATGACTTATAGTACAGTGGATTTTCTGTAAGGAAAAAATACCAAACAAGACTGGATGATTGTGAGCATTTCATCATCAAGTGTAACTTCTAACTCTTGAACCTGGTCATGAACTTGATACCCAGCGCTAGTTCTAACTTATTGGCTGTTTTAACATGGAGTAGGTATTTTGTCCAAAGCAAGTATGTCATGGTTGATTTGATTTTCAGACATTTCGACAAGGACAAGAGCGGGAAACTGGATCACCACGAGTTCAAGTCCTGTCTGCGTGCGCTGGGGTACGACCTCCCCATGGTGGAGGAGGGACAGGTTGATCCTGAATTCCAGGCCATCTGTGATATTGTGGATCCTAACAGGTGTGTGTGTGTGTGTGTGTGTGTGTTTGCGTGTGTGTGTCTCTGTGTATGTCTGTGTGTGTGTCTTTGTGTTTGTCTGTGTGGGTCTGTGTATGTGTGTGTGTGTCTTTGTGTGTTTGTGTGTGTGTGTGGGTCTGTGTGTGTGTGTGTGTGTGTTTGCGTGTGTATGTGTCTGTGTGTGTATGTCTGTGTGTGTGTTTGTCTGTGTGGGTCTTTGTGTGTGTGGGTCTGTGTGTGTGTGTCTTTGTGTGTGTGTCTTTGTGTTTGTGTTTGTCTGTGTGGGTCTGTGTTTGTGTGTGTGTGAGTGAATGTGTGTGTGTGTGTGCAACTCTGTGTTTGTGTGTGTGCCTCTGTGTGTATGTGTGTGTGTGTGTGTGTGTGTGTGCTATTAATTTAAATTTATTTTTACAGTGTTGTGGTCAAGCATGTGGATTTGTCTGCATGTATACCGGTGTATGTGTGTGTGAGGTTCCAAGTCAGTCTTATCTCGATGATTATCTACAGGGATGGCTACGTTTCGCTACAAGAGTACATGGCCTTTATGATCAGTCGAGAAACAGAGAATGTCCAGTCGAGCTCGGAGGTGGAGCAGGCGTTCCGAGCTCTGACGTCTGGCGAAAAGCCATATATTACTGCTCAGGAACTTTACGCGGTGAGTTTGGTTTATTTGTTTAGTCAATTATGGATAGCACAGTACATTAAGTACTCACTCCCAGAACCTGTTTTGTTTATTAATTATGGATAGCACAGTACATTAAGTACTCACTCCCAGAACCTGTTTTGTTTATTAATTATGGATAGCACAGTACATTAAGTACTCCAGAAACCTGTTCGTTTATTTATTTATTAATTATGGATAGCCCAGTAGATTATGTTCTGGCTCCCGAAACCTGTTTTGTTTATTTATTTATTAATTGTGGATAGCACAGTAGATTAAGTACTTACTCCCAGAACCTGTTTATTTAGTTATTAATTATGGACAGCACTGTAGATTAAGTACTCACTCTGAAAACCTGTTTGTTTATTTATTAATTATGGATAGCACAGTAGATTAAGTACTCTGAAAACCTGTTTGTTTATTTATTTATTAATTATGGATAGCACAGTAGATTAAGTACTCACACCCAGAACCTGTTTATTTAGTTATTTATTATGGACAGCGCAGTAGATTAAGTACTCTGAAAACCTGTTTGTTTATTTATTTATTAATTATGGATAGCACAGTAGATTAAGTACTCACACCCAGAACCTGTTTATTTAGTTATTTATTATGGACAGCACAGTAGATTAAGTACTCTGAAAACCTGTTTGTTTATTTATTTATTAATTATGGATAGCACAGTAGATTAAGTACTCTGAAAACCTGTTTGTTTATTTATTTATTAATTATGGATAGCACAGTAGATTAAGTACTCACACCCAGAACCTGTTTATTTAGTTATTTATTATGGATTGCACAGTAGATTAAGTACTCACTCTGAAAACCTGCTTGTTTATTTATTTATTTATTATGGGTAGTACAGTAGATTAAGTACTCACTCCCAGAACCTGTTTATTTATTTATTTATTATGGGTAGTACAGTAGATTAAGTACTCACTCCCAGAACCTGTTTATTTATTTATTTATTATGGGTAGTACAGTAGATTAAGTACTCACTCCCAGAACCTGTTTATTTATTTATTTATTATGGGTAGTCCTGTAGATTAAGTACTCACTCCCAGAACCTGTTTATTTAGTTATTTATTATGGACAGCACAGTAGATTAAGTACTCTGAAACCTGTTTGTTTATTTATTTATTAATTATGGATAGCACAGTAGATTAAGTACTCACTCCCAGAACCTGTTTGTTTATTTATTTATTAATTATGGATAGCACAGTAGATTAAGTACTCACTCCCAGAACCTGTTTATTTATGTATTTATTATGGGTAGTACAGTAGATTACTTCCTCATTACCAAAACATGATTTCTGCATGGTTCAGTGTAATTGCCAGGTGGATATGTAATGCGCTTGGCACCATGGATGACCAGGTTCAAGTCCAGGCTTGTAAACACTGTGTCATAGTCCACCCCCTGTCAGCGGGTATATTTTCTTTTGGGGGACAAGGAAAGGGGACCCCCCTCCCCTGTAGGGATGCCGGGGGCTCTTTCAGTAATAAATAATATCCCCACCTTTTGGACATTCTGTGCTAGAAATGTCCTCTTTTCTCTAACTCTGTTTCTACCTTGTTCCTTTGCTTTCTGTCATTTCCTCCCATCATTTTCTGCCATGCTAGTCCATTCACCTGAATGTGTTCAATAAAGTCTTACATACTTTTCTCTTAGGATTGATGATTGGTACACGTATTAAGTACAATTTTGGCTCTAAGGGAAATGAGATACGCAGAAGCAATATTAGGTAATTCATGCCTGTTTTTATATGTTTTAGTGTCAGTTTTTAAAATTTGTATTTAGGTTTGTTTTTACATCCCCTGTGTGATAAATTGGACAGAGTGGTCAACGCCGGGGGCATTCTCCTTAGATTATGTGTGCGAATACATTGCGAACTGGATCCTCTTCCAGGTTCTCTCTACGCCGACTGTCTCCCTACTCTCCTCCCATTCATCACTGACATCATCAACACTTCTCTTCAAACTGGAACTGTCCCAGATTCTTTCAAGTCTGCTATTGTTCACCCTCTCCCCAAGAAACACAATTTAGACCCAAATGAACTGAAAAATTACCGGCCTATCTCTAATCTCTCTTTCTTGTCAAAACTCCTTGAAAAAGTCTCCTCAACCAGCTGAACTCTCACCTGTCTGCCAACAATCTCCTCAATCCTTTCCAGTCAGCCTACCGCCAGAGCCATAGCACTGAAACTGCCCTACTACACATTCTCAACAATCTCCTCCTTGCAACTGATACTGGCAAAGTCTCTCTCCTCACACTCCTTGACCTGTCTGCAGCCTTTGATACCATTGATCATGGTATTCTCCTTTCTAGACTTCATCATACTTTTGGCATCTCTGACATTGCTCTGTCTTGATTTACTTCATACCTATCAAACAGAAAACAAACCGTTCTCATCAATGGCACTTACTCTCAACCTGCATACCTGACCTGTGGTGTTCCACAAGGGTCTGTCCTTGGCCCTGTTCTTTTCACTCTTTACACCTCCCCCCTGTCCACCATCATCAACTCCCACTCTATAAAACACCACTTCTATGCTGATGACACCCAACTTCAAGACAGTGACTCACCTGATAATATACAGCACCTGTTGACTCGCACCACTGAGTGTTACTCAGACATTAAGAACTGGATGACGTTCAACAAACTTCAGCTTAATGACGACAAGACAGAAGCTATCCTCATTGGCACCCGTCAGAAACTTTCTCAGCTGCCTCCTCTTTCTCTCCCATTATGTAACACATCAGTCCCAATTTCTGATTCAGCTAAAAACCTTGGTGTCTGCATTGACTCTACCCTCTCCATGAACAACTTTGTTTCTCAAACTGCCAGATCCTGCTACTATCATCTCCATCGTATACGGCTGATTAGGAAGTATCTCTCTGTGGAAACAACTGCAAAACTCGTTCTCTCCTTCATAATGTCTCGCATTGACTATTGCAATTCACTCCTGTCTGGTCTTCCTGCCTCCACCATTCACATCCTACAGCGCATTCAAAACAATGCTGTACGCCTTGTACTCAAAAAGAAAAAAGCTGACCACATATCTCCTCTCCTGGCACAACTTCACTGGCTCCCTGTATCAAAGCGCATACAGTACAAACTAGACACCATGTGCTACAAAAGCCTCAATAACGCAGCCCCCGATTACCTGTCAAGCCTACTTGAGATCTATGTTCCCTCATGTACCCTCCGCTCTGCCTCCGATCCTCTGACTTTTCACTTTCCATGCACTAAGCTCAATACCTATGGTCCACGAGCCTTCTCTGTTTCTGGTCCACTCTCCTGGAACAAACTTCCTCTCTCAGTCCGTCAGCAACCTACTTTTGTCTCCTTCAAGTCCGCTCTCAAAACTCACCTTTTCTCCTCCGCATAAAATCCTAACCTCACTCAACCCCCCCTCTGCAGCCTGTCTCCGCTCGGAGGGAATCACATGGTTATAATATATAATTGTATATGCTATGCTCTCTATAATTTTCCATTGCTTTTATTCTTGCTTTTATTGCTTTTATTCTTTCTCCCCATTTATAGCCATGCGTGTGTGTGAGTGTATGTGTGTGTGTGTGCGTGCGTGTGTGTGTGTGCGTGCGTGCGTGCGTGCTTGCGTGTGTGTCTGCTTCAGCGCTTAGATTTGATTTTATCAAGATTTTGCGCTATATAAATATTGTAATTATTATTATTATTAATTATTAATTATTATATATGTGTGCTTAATTTTCTTTTCCGTTTTTTTTTTCCTGTTGAAGTATTGTATATGTTTTGATATGGCTCTACGCAGTCGGCTGAGCTTTAACCCCTTCGCTGCCAAAGTGTAAATACAAAGGTGAATCGCCTGTGCCACTGAGTTTTTAACGTCTTGAATTAAAATTAAAAAAATTCATATCTCTTCAACCAGCCCAGAAAACCCCACAACACTATAAATTTTCTTATTCGGTATACTTTACAACATACCAGGAGCAGCAGTACTTTCGTTTTTACGATCGCCATGCTAGGAATGCCCACTTTGACTCGTATCTGGGTCAAGTCTGACTTCGGACATCAACACCGAAATATCGCCTACATGCGCCAAATTACCGTCATTTTCGCTCTTATCGACAGAGTGCAAATCAGAATTAGCTCCACAAGTAATGATTTCTGCAACTTCTTTTGCTGCAGAAGTTGTTTTTTGGGTCCGAATGATGCTCGGTGTCGAAGCGAGTCCGTCCGCCATTGTTTACACTTGCTGAATAGTAATCAGCTGTAGGGGGTCACATTTTCAACCGCAACGGGCAGAAAAGACCGTAAAACGTCACACATACATAATTAACATCGATGTGTAGAGGGAATACTGAAGTTTCCGTTGATATCTCATACGTCACTGAAAGTGTCCGGGTTTTCTGGCTAAAAATAGGAAAAGTCGCCGACCGAATATTTGGTCGGTGGCACTGAAAGCATACGTTTCTTTCGACCGAATATTTGGTCGGAAGCACTGAACGGGTTAAACAAAAATAACAATAATGATTAGGAGGGGGGAAAACAGCGTGGGAGGGGAAGTGGATGTTGCCATCATACTGCTGTCCTCAAGACAAGTTCAGGTCTCTACCATCTCGCTTTCCAACACTTCTCAACTTAACCCTTTCCCATTTGCAGATTCTGCTCAGAAACTCTTCCTAGTATTCGGAGATTTCCGAAAGCGTGTGAATGAAAAGGTCAGATGCTGACCGATATCTTGTAAATGAGGCGATGTGTGGTATCAAACTCAGTATCATTCTTTCATTGGTTAATCCTGACTTTCGCAGGAAACTTCATTCATGAGGTGTGTGTAACCCCTAGTGCTTAGAGCGTGATAGAAATTCCCCACCAGGCCTAAGTGACAGGCGGCGGGTGTAAATAAAAAGCGGGGTTTCCCGGTCAGCGGGCTGCGGCGGGATAAAATAGGAAAGGGTTAAGAGAAACCTTTGTATTGTTTTTATTTATTTATTTGTTTATTTATGCATTTAGTTTGTGCATGTAGTTTTGCTCAAGCTGGAAGAATCTGTATTTTTTATTTATTTATTTGTTTATTTATGCATTTAGTTTGTGCATATAGTTTTGCTCAAGCTGGAAGAATCTTCCTCATCGTTTCTGACGTATTTGTTGGTGTTCATGTTGGAGAATTGGTGAGCGATGAATTTCTGTAGGACAAACTGCAAGACATAAGGATCATGATTTTATTATCTCATTGAAAGAAGTATAGATCATTCTTGTGTAATACTGTTCTCCAAATACATTTAAGGCCCACTATGGAGAACCTGAAGTGTTGGCCAGCTGACAATGCTCTGTATTCAGTGTCATGATGCTGACACAGACACTGGATAACTCATTAAAACATTTAAAATCACAAGTGCGTATGCTTCTGAAGGCAAACGTATGCTTCTTGAGGCAACTGAAATGTGATTTCTAAGAAGAATGTTGAGAGTTCCATGGACAGCAAAGAAAACAAACGAGACAGTCTTGAAGGAGGCAGACACAAGAAGATTATTAATACAGAAGATTAGGAAAAGACAAGTAACTTTTGTAGAGCTTTTTATGAGGAAAGAGAAATTGTCTTGTAAGCATGTACACTGTACAGCAGAATGTGACTGTGTTTGATAAAGGATTGTGTTTTTGGTGCAGAACCTGACGAAGGAGCAAGCGGACTACTGCATAAGTCGCATGAAACCTTATGTGGACAAGACAGGCCGGGCCATACGGACTCCTACGACTACGTGGACTTCACACGGCAGTTGTTCGTCAACTAGCGCACGGAGGGAAACACGGAGGACGACTGAATCATTTTGTTACTGACTTTTATTACTGCTTGCTTGTTGTGAAGTGTAGACTGCAAGTACTTAATTGCTAGAAGGATTTTAATGTTATCTCTATCTGTTATTTCTTGTAGTGGGGAGGTTGGTTTGGAAAAAAAATGATCTGTAGTGCTATTTCTTCTTATTCAGCTGGTCAGAGTAGATTATCAGTTCATTGCCTAGGATACATTCTGCTGTTATTTGTGGATCCCGCTGTGTCCCTTGCTGTGGATTGTCCCAGGGCCACACGGTCATCCTGAGGGTGTTGTGTGCATGTCCTGACCACGAGGACACATGAGGCCAGGGACCAGCTTAAGTCTCACAATTAGTCTGTGTTGGGGGGTGGTCTGTGTGGAAATCTTGTTGCTTTTTAGGATTATGACTTTTTGGTGTAAGTAGTGTATGAAACTGTTGTAGTTAATGCACATAGTGGAGGTCTGTGTGGGATAAATGGTCATCATAACAGACATTAAACAGTTGAGAGCATTGCCATGAGTAGAGACTGCTGGTAGACATGGGGATGGTGCATATTGGAATATAACTGTCTTCGTTATAGTTAATCAGATTACTGTATGTCTTGTATTGCAAAATAGTTTGAAACTCTCAGTCTTTTATTCTGTATAGTAAGGAGACCCAGGTCGTGTTCTGTAGGATTATGTACGTAGTTGTGCAGATTATTTCAGCTGCTATGATACTGTATAGTGGGGGGTCTGTTGAAATATTGTTTTGACATGTCTGAAGTTTTGTGGGTGGGTGCTCTGTGATGTGTAAAGACTGCTGGTAGAGACTGCGGGGTTGGTGGGGTCACAGTGACACGGGATTTATGTAGTTGTCAGAATGACTGTTAGCCGTCTTCTTTCTCGAGGGTTTGTTTAAAACTGTTGTGGAAATCTTTTACAGGTGTTCTGTATAGTTGGGACTTTTCGTTCATTTTACTTTGTGGGATTATGAGTACTTTTAGAGTTACTGTATTCTGTATAGAGGGAAGTATGTGCACAAGTTTTCTTATGTGACAGTTGATGTAAAACAAAATGTGTACTTTTAGAGTTACTGTATTCTGTATAGAAGGAAGTATGTGCACAAGTTTTCTTATGTTACAGTTGATGTAAAATAATTCACAACACTGTGCTGTGTTATGAACTCCCCCGGGAACAAAACGTTCGAAGTTCTCTTTCCAAGGCTGTCTCATCCTTCACCAGTTTAGACACAGGGACACTTCAATGCTGTTGGGTGTGGAATCAGAGCACTCAGCGCTTAATTATTTTAGACACAGGGACACTTCAATGCTGTTGGTGTGGAATCAGAGCACTCAGCGCTTAATTATTTTAGACACAGGGACACTTCAATGCTGTTGGGTGTGGAATCAGAGCACTCAGCGCTTAATTATTTTAGACACAGGGACACTTCAATGCTGTTGGGTGTGGAATCAGAGCACTCAGCGTTTAATTATTTTAGACACAGGGACACTTCAATGCTGTTGGGTGTGGAATCAGAGCACTCAGCGTTTAATTATTTTAGACACAGGGACACTTCAATGCTGTTGGGTGTGGAATCAGAGCACTCAGCGCTTAATTATTTTAGACACAGGGACACTTCAATGCTGTTGGGTGTGGAATCAGAGCACTCAGCGCTTAATTATTTTAGACACAGGGACACTTCAATGCTGTTGGGTGTGGAATCAGAGCACTCAGTGCTTAATTATTTTAGACACAGGGACACTTCAATGCTGTTGGGTGTGGAATCAGAGCACTCAGCGCTTAATTATTTTAGACACAGGGACACTTCAATGCTGTTGGGTGTGGAATCAGAGCACTCAGCGCTTAATTATTTTAGACACAGGGACACTTCAATGCTGTTGGGTGTGGAATCAGAGCACTCAGCGCTTAATTATTTTAGACACAGGGACACTTCAGTGCTGTTGGGTGTGGAATCAGAGCACTCAGCGCTTAATTATTTTAGACACAGGGACACTTCAGTGCTGTTGGGTGTGGAATCAGAGCACTCAGCGCTTAATTATTTTAGACACAGGGACACTTCAGTGCTGTTGGGTGTGGAATCAGAGCACTCAGCGCTTAATTATTTTAGACACAGGGACACTTCAGTGCTGTTGGGTGTGGAATCAGAGCACTCAGCGCTTAATTATTTTAGACACAGGGACACTTCAATGCTGTTGGGTGTGGAATCAGAGCACTCAGCGCTTAATTATTTTAGACACAGGGACACTTCAATGCTGTTGGGTGTGGAATCAGAGCACTCAGCGCTTAATTATTTTAGACACAGGGACACTTCAATGCTGTTGGGTGTGGAATCAGAGCACTCAGCGCTTAATTATTTTAGACACAGGGACACTTCAATGCTGTTGGGTGTGGAATCAGAGCACTCAGCGCTTAATTATTTTAGACACAGGGACACTTCAATGCTGTTGGGTGTGGAATCAGAGCACTCAGCGCTTAATTATTTTAGACACAGGGACACTTCAATGCTGTTGGGTGTGGAATCAGATCACTCAGCGCTTAATTATTTTAGACACAGGGACACTTCAATGCTGTTGGGTGTGGAATCAGAGCACTCAGTGCTTAATTATTTTAGACACAGGGACACTTCAATGCTGTTGGGTGAGGAATCAGAGCACTCAGTGCTTAATTATTTTAATTGTGTATTGCAATGTGGCTTTTTTTCAAAGAGACGTTCATCTGGGCGTATTTACCAGCTGTTGTGGTTGTGGTGTTGTTTTTTTTTACTTCTTTGATGTCCATTTTACATCCCATAAAAATCAACGCTTTCTTCGAATATGTGTATATGGACACGGTGCTTGTAGTTTGTATGTTAAACACCAGTTTGCTTTTTTTGTCCCCACAAGATTTGATGTGACCACATACAGTCCTTCAATCATGTTTGTCTCCCATGAGCAGTGAGGACTGACCATTGGCTTGTTGGTGTAAGAGTATTTGGATTGTTTTTTTCAGGTACAAACGATATAAATATGTCAGAAATTGTCTCCAAAAAGCATTTATTAGTACTGCTGTATTATAATGCTTTTGTCAGGTTTTAGGGTTGATAAGTCTTCTCGCATAGGATTTTGCAGTCTTGCAGGAGTCATTTGAAAGTATGGTTTGAAATGCATAGATAGAAATGTCTGGAGGAGAGATGGATAGGGATGACACTCACCAGGATGGACTTTGTGCTTTTTGTCAGGCTGAAAATGTACAACATGATGACAAGACAGAACTGTGTGTTGGAAGACTACAGAATAGAAATAAGCAGTATGGTAAAATTGACTTGACACGCACACACTGTGTTGCAGACTTGTCTTGTTTTTAATTCAGAACTCGTCCTGTGGGGTGGTGTTTGGTGTTGTGATTGCGTGGCGATTAGAAAGATCCAAGTTGAGCATAATGAATCACAATACGTCATACGTCTTCATCAGCTGCGGACAGTTAGGAGTTTCTTCAACGAATAGTTCTGCTTCAGTGTAGAAGTGGACGTAACGATAGACAGCACGTCGCCAGGATTATGTCAGTGTAAAATGGTGTTGTTTTAAATTGTCATGCTTTAGTTTGAATATTTTGACTTATTGAAAGTAAACACACTGTTTTGATCTGAATATTTTGACATAGTTTTGTAATTGTAGAAACAGTGCATTGTGTCTGTGTAACATTTCAGTCAGTGGAATTTTTGCCATTTAGTAGATAGGTATCATAAGCACACATTGGTTTTTTTTTTCAATGTTTCAGTGGACCAACCGTGATTGTTCTTATACTTTGAGATTTTTCCTGTTTCAGGTGTTTCACTTTTCAAATTGTTTGTTCTACAGCTAGGGTTTTCACTGTTGGCATTTCTGCGTATCAGTTAGGGGATTATTGTAGATCAGCACAAAGTGGTCTGTATTTGTTTACTTGCAGTTTCCAGCATCTCAAATACATGCTTGCTTTCATCTGATGTGTGCTGTTTGGGACACAGAGAGAGAGAGTTTGTGTGTGAGAGTGTGTGTGTGTGAGAGAATTTGTGTGTGTATGTGTGTGTGTGAGAGAGAGAGAGAGAGAGAGAGTTTGTGTATGACAGAGAGAGAAAAAGTGTTTGTGTGTGTGTGAGTGTTTGTGTGTGAGAGAGAGTGTGAGTGAGAGTGTTTGTGTGTGTGTGTGCATGTGTATGTGTATGTGAGAGTGTGTGTATGTGAAAGTGTTTGTGTGTGTGTTGTGTCTGAGAGAGAGTGTTTGTGTGTGTATGTGAGAGAGTTATTGTGTCTGTGTGTGTGAGAGAGAGTGTGTGCGAGAGAATGTTTGTGTGTGTGAGAGAGAGAGAGAAGTGGAGGGGGGTGCTTTTCACCAAATACAAGGATGGGTTTCATAAGCAGGCTAAATGCTGACTATCACTATCAGAGTTGGCTGCTCAAGAGGGATTCATAGCACTCACATAATTCCATATGGGCTCCACCCAAAGCTGGCAGTCATTGTCTTGCGAATTTTCTGTGAGTTGGCAAGGTGTTCTTCAACTCTACGCAGACACAACACCATTCTCTGTCTTGTGACACATACACTCATTCTTCAACTCTATCAGACACGACACTCATTCTACTCTCTGTCTTGTGACACATACACTCATTCTTCAACTCTATCAGACACGACACTCATTCTACTCTCTGTCTTGTGACACACACACTCATTCTTCAACTCTATCAGACACGACACTCATTCTACTCTCTGTCTTGTGACACATACACTCATTCTTCAACTCTATCAGACACAACACTCATTCTACTCTCTGTCTTGTGACACATACACTCATTCTTCAACTCTATCAGACACAACACTCATTCTCTGTCTTGTAATACACACACTCATTCTTCAACTCTATCAGACACGACACTCATTCTACTCTCTGTCTTGTGACACATACACTCATTCTTCAACTCTATCAGACACAACACTCATTCTCTGTCTTGTAATACACACACTCATTCTTCAACTCTATCAGACACGACACTCATTCTACTCTCTGTCTTGTGACACATACACTCATTCTTCAACTCTATCAGACACGACACTCATTCTCTGTCTTGTGACACATACACTCATTCTTCAACTCTATCAGACACGACACTCATTCTACTCTCTGTCTTGTGACACATACACTCATTCTTCAACTCTATCAGACACGACACTCATTCTACTCTCTGTCTTGTGACACACACACTCATTCTTCAACTCTATCAGACACGACACTCATTCTACTCTCTGTCTTGTGACACATACACTCATTCTTCAACTCTATCAGACACGACACTCATTCTACTCTCTGTCTTGTGACACATACACTCATTCTTCAACTCTATCAGACACAACACTCATTCTCTGTCTTGTAACACACACACTCATTCTTCACATGTTCCTTTTTGAAGGTCGGATACACACGTCAATTATATGTAACCAAGGTTATTCGAGTGGTAGGCTGATACAATACCAGTATAAAATGTAGACTAGGTAAAACATAGTCTTGGTAGGGCCTCAGGACCTGGCCAGCTCATGGGTTTATGTGCAGGCTTAAGGCTTGTGCCATGGTCACCTGCGACGCAAGTGCATATGGAATTTGTTCCGAGTGCGGAGACATCATCTTGAGAAACTGAAACTGCACACAGACACAACACTCATTCTCTGTCTTGTAACACATACACTCAAGCTTTTATCTTTTGTACAGAATATATATTTATTTATGCACGTGAACACGGAACAAGCAACATGACGTTGATGGACGAGGAATGGCGGCATTACAATGACGTTGTAGGTATGTTCATAATGTGACGTCGACAATAGTAAAATAATTCTCACAACACCAGGTCAAAATGTGGACAGGCAGTTACATAGCACAGGCAACAATGGGAAACGGTTGGTTACACCCGCATTTACGTAGTAATGAAACGTGTTCGTGACCTTGCCATTTGAAATGCTAAATCATTTGGGTCACTGCCGTTTTGAATATTAAATCATTGTTTCACTGCCATCCAGTATATTACATGTAAATAATTGTTTGACTGTTGTTTGTAATATCGTATCATTTACTGCCAATCACAACACTAAATCATTGTTTCACTGCCGTTCACAATATCAAATTATTCACTGCCATACATAATAGTAAATCATTGTCCCAGGTGCCATTTAGAACACTGTCATTGTCTCACTGCCTTATAGAATAGAACCCCTGTCTCACAACGTATTAGAATACTAAATCATTGTTCCACTACCACACTTACTGAATGGTAAAACAAAATGGTTAGACTGTAATAGCACTGAGACAATGATTTAATATTGTAAGTGGCAAGAGAGAAAGAAACTAAATCATTGTCTCTCTGTCATGTACAATACTAAATCATTGTCTCGTTGTTATTTAGGAAACGAAATCATTCTCATCAACAGCATAATTATGCATCAGTGTCACTTGCTTTTAGGTCCCACTGGATTATTTGCTTTGTTTTCTTTTTCTTTTTGGTCAGGCTGTGTATTAGTGCCTTGGTCACAAGGGCAAGAGGAGTACAATCAATTTGAACTCTGCAATAGAACCTGCAATAGAAGACCTGCAATAGAACAGGACTTGCAATAGAACAGAAAGATTGGTAGAAGCAGAATCGAAGGCTGTCAGACCCCGTTCTATACAGCTCCTACAAAGAACACTAATGGCCATAACTGGTCTTGTGCTCCTCATGAAGACCCAAATCGAGCGGTAAAAAAATCTTGGAGATATAAAATTTTCAGAGTTAAGTTATCAAACTGCCAGCTGTTTTTCGGCAGAGTGTAATGAGTGTAATTTGCGTTTTAATATCTGCATGTACACATGTACAGGAATTCATAGTGCAGAAAATACCTTTTTGAAGCACCTTGAATTTCTGCTTTGATGTCTGAAACTGCCCTAATTAATCAAATGTGAATGCCTTACAAAACTGAATAAATAAAAATAAACAATAATAAATAAATAAATAATAAACCAAAAAAAATGAATGAATAAATAAATAGAATTTTTTTTTAATTCCTGAGGAGCATGCTCCCAGACCTCCATACATTTCCTCTGTTTTCAGCTTTTCTTTTTCCAACAATTCCTACACCGAAGAATGTTCCAGAGGGTGGAAACACTGTGGGTGAAACGGCAGATCAGTGTTATCTATACAGGTCCTGTGATGTGTAAGACTGGAATAACTGCATGTGACCATCTTCATGGCGTTTCAGAACCAATATGGAAGCATCGCCATCAAGGAGATGCTTTTGTTCCTTCACTTGAAGAACAGCGAGGGGTACATACAGTTTCCTCCTGCATTGAATTCCCCCACTGTAATGACAACAATCGTTCCCTTCACTGAATTCCTCCGCGTATAGAACAGCGAAAGGGTAACATATAGTTTCTCCTTATTTGATGACACATACTTACGTTCCTCTCCTCACTTGAAAACAACATTATAATGTTTACCTATCACTTGAAGAATAGCGAGGTACATATTTCCTCCTTCATTGAGAACCCTCGTTCTCTTCACTGAGACGGCGCAGGGGTAAGTATTTCTCCCTTTATTGAAGAACCATGGTTGTTTTTGACCGGTGCGTTCGCGCCTTGACACAAACAATGCAATTGGCCGAAAAATTTGGCTTGTTTATTCTTGATTTTTGTTGGTATATGTACCTTATTTTCACTTTCTCATTTCCTCTTGGCATTACCTTGGGCTTATCTCCCCTGTTTTTTATTTTTATTTTTTTTTTTTTAAAGCTACCTGTATACGCATCTGCCCTTCTTTGTTGTCAGACACCACGTTTGGGAAGTTGGCTACTGGTTTTTTTTTTCTTCCTGAATGCTGTGCATTTAGTCTTTATTCTCTTTTATTTATCTCGGCAGAGGCCAACTGGCCGAAAATAATAATGTATGAAATTAAAAATAAAGACAAAACGCCCTATCACTAATTAGAAAACAATGATGGATCTTCTCAAGAGTCATATCACCACACACACAACACACACACACACCACACACACACACACCACACCACACATCATATATATGATACTATTATATATTGTGTGTGTATGTGTGTGTGTGTGTGTGTTGTGGTTAGAGTGAGGGGCAGGAGAGACAGACAGAGAGAGAGACAGGCAGACAGACAGAGGAGAGAGAGAGAGAGAAACACAGAGAGAGAGAGAGAGACAGAGACAGAGAGAGCAATAGCAGAATTTACCAAGAGGAACAGGGCAATGAAAAACCTCCAACAATTAAACAGTATATAATAGTAAAAATAATCTTAACAACAGTTATATGAGTATATAAGAATATGTACTAACCTTATGGAATAAATAATACAGTACAATGGTAAATGTCAACAAATTTCAACAACTACAGAGGAACGGTAACTCTTACTACCAATAACAGAAATGGTGGATCTTAGAGTGTTACCAATGTTAACAAGGCAATCCTGAATATGACCAACAACTGAAACATGAAAAATAGCAGCGATACAGCTCTAGAGCAATTGGATTATGGACAAAGACATATTTTGTCAACATAATAATACTAATACTAATAACAACAACAATTTCAACATAATAATACTAATATAAACAACAACAATAATAACAATGATAATTCTAATTACAATATTAATACTGATAAGAATAATAATGATGATGATAATGATAGTGATAATGATATGAGGATGATAATAACCACCAACAACAAAAAGAAGAAGAACAGGAACAACACAAATAATGATGATAACAATAATAATAATAATAATGATAATAATAGTAATAATAATAATAATAATGATGATGATGATGCATCATCATCAACAATAATGGCAACAACAACAACATCAACAACAACAATAATAATAATTATAACAACAACAACAATAATAATAATAATGATACTCTACTACTACTACTAGTAATGATGATGATGATGATAATAATAATAATAATAATAATAAATAATAATAATATATAATAAATAATATATATAAATACTACTTCTACTACTAATGATGATGATGATCACGATGAGGATGATCATGATAACAATTATAACAACAACAACAACAAGAACAATAGTGATGATGATAATAATGATACTACTACTACTACTACTGCCACTACTAATGATGATAATAATAAATAGTAATAATAGCAGCAGTAGTAGTAATAATAGTAGTAATAGCAGTAGTTACCCATCCGTTGCAGTGACGAAGATGGCTCAACAAACGATGATGGGTGTGTTCACGTTCCTGCTTAAGATCATTTGTGTCTGTCTTTTGTAGTTTCCTCAAAGATCAGTTGTGATCTGTCCTTTGTTGTAGTTTCCTGCTTAAGATCAATGTGTAGTCTGTCCTTGTTCATGTTTCCTGCTTAAGATCAGTTTGTGATCTGTCCTTTGTTGTAGTTTCCTGCTTAAGATCAGTTTGTGTCTGTCCTTTGTTGTAGTTCCTGCTTAAGATCAATGTTAGTCTGTCCTTTGTTCATGTTTCCTGCTTAAGATCAGTTTGTGATCTGTCCTTTGTTGTAGTTTCCTGCTTAAGATCAGTTTGTTGTCTGTCCTTTGTTGTAGTTTCCTGCTTAAGATCAATGTGTAGCTGTCCTTTGTTCATGTTTCCTGCTTCAGATCAGTTTGTGGTCTGTCCTTTGTTGTAGTTTCCTGCTTAAGATCAGTTTGTGATCTGTCCTTTTGTTGTAGTTTCCTGCTTAAGATCAATGTGTAGTCTGTCCTTTGTCCATGTTTCCTGCTTAAGATCAGTTTGTGATCTGTCTTTGTTGTAGTTTCCTGCTTAAGATCAGTTTGTGATCTGTCCTTTGTTGTAGTTTCCTGCTTAAGATCAGTTTGTGATCTGTCCTTTGTTCACGTTTCCTGCTTAAGATCAGTTTGTGGTCTGTCCTTTGTTCATGTTTCCTGCTTAAGATCAGTTTGTGATCTGTCCTTTGTTCATGTTTCCTGCTTAAGATCAGTTTGTGATCTGTCCTTTGTTCACGTTTCCTGCTTAAGATCAGTTTGTGTCTGTCCTTTGTTCATGTTTCCTGCTTAAGATCAGTTTGTGATCTGTCCTTTGTTGTAGTTTCCTGCTTAAGATCACTTTATGGTCTGTCCTTTGTTCATGTTTCCTGCTCAAGATCAGTATGTACTCTGTCCTTTGTTCATGTTTCCTGCTTAAGATCAGTTTGTTGTCTGTCCTTTGTTCATATTTCCTGCTTAAGATCAGTTTGTGTCTGTCCTTTGTTCATGTTTCCTGCTTAAGATCAGTTTGTGGTCTGTCCTTTGTTTAGTTTCCTGCTTAAGATCAGTTTGTGGTCTGTCCTTTGTTCATATTTCCTGCTTAAGATCAGTTTGTGGTCTGTCCTTTGTTCATGTTTCCTGCTTAAGATCAGTTTGTGATCTGTCCTTTGTTCATGTTTCCTGCTTAAGATCAGTTTGTGATCTGTCCTTTGTTGTAGTTTCCTGCTTAAGATCAGTTTGTGGTCTGTCCTTTGTTGTAGTTTCCTGCTTAAGATCAGTTTGTGATCTGTCTTTGTTGTAGTTTCCTGCTTAAGATCAGTTTGTGATCTGTCCTTTGTTGTAGTTTCCTGCTTAAGATCAGTTTGTGATCTGTCCTTTGTTCAGTTTCCTGCTTAAGATCAGTTTGTGATCTGTCCTTTGTTGTAGTTTCCTGCTTAAGATCAATGTGTAGTCAGTTCTTTGTTCATTTTCCTGCTTAAGATCAGTGTGTAGTCTGTCCTTTGTTCATGTTTCCTGCTTAAGATCAATGTGTAGTCTGTCCTTTGTTCATGTTTCCTGCTTAAGATCAAGTGTAGTCAGTCCTTTGTTCATGTTTCCTGCTTAAGATCAGTGTGTAGTCTGTCCTTTGTTCACGTTTCCTGCTTAAGATCAGTTTTGTGTCTGTCCTTTGTTCACGTTTCCTGCTTAAGATCAATGTGTAGTCAGTCCTTTGTTCATGTTTCCTGCTTAAGATCAATGTGTATCGTCCTTTGTTCATGTTTCCTGCTCAAGATCAGTGTGTACTCTGTCCTTTGGTTAAGTTTCCTGCTTAAATCAGTTGTAATCTGTCCTTTGTTCATGTTTCCTGCTTAAGTCGTTGTCGTCATCATCATCATCATCATCATCATTATCATCATCGTCATCATCGTCGTCGTCGTCGTCGTTATCATCATATCATCGTGTCTCGTACGTCGTCATCATCATCATCATTGTTATTATGTTATTATTGTTATTACTATTGTTGTTGTTGTTATCGTTATTGTTCATATATTGTTATTGTTGCTATCATTATTAGCATCAGCATCATTATTATCATTGTAGTATCATCAGTATCAGCATCATTACCTTTGTTATAACACACATCTGAGAAATCATGACTATGCCTCAAACATGACTGTAGCATGCCTAATGAAACCCCCTCCCCCCCTAACAACAACACAATCATTTGTCATCATACATAACACATCACCACTAACTGCCTCTATCACGTAGAAAGTACGTGTGCAGTATGGCAGCGTGTTACTTCCAAATGTCACAGACTTATAATAAATAAACACGTGTCTATGGGAATGTGGAAAACATAATCTATAAACTTTGTTATTCCACTAACTGTCTCTCTCATGTAGACATGAATGTACAATAGGTTTTGACATAGACATGAATCTATAATAAGTTATGGTACCTTGACATGCCACAGACCTATATTCGTTCGTTCCTTGACTTAACGTCTTTTCACTATAATAAATGAACATGTGTTTGTGGATATGTGGAAAACATAATTTTTGTATAACCTTTCTTAATGCTTTAAACGACGGTGAAACTCTCAGACCAACAAAGGCCTTGTCCCCGGCAAATTTCTATAGAAACATCCATTTTCGTAGGGTAAACACAAGCATACAGAAAAATGACGGGTGGCGCTGTTCTGTGGCGACACTTTATTCCCCGTGTGTCACAAGGTGACAAAAAAGATAAATGCAAGTACAATCATTTTTCTAAACCTTTCCCCATAAACTTTGAGCAATATTCGGCGAGAGGAGAGTGAAGAATGCTTGACCTTTTCGCCATTAAATAGAAAAAAGAAAAGAATGCAATGAAATGATTGTATTTAGTTAATTGGAGTTTAACGCCATGTCAACGACAACAGGTAACCCGGCAAGGGGATGGGGGTGGGGGTGGGGGTGGGGGCATAAAGCACAGAGGTCAGACAGAGGTCAGACAGGAATCCTCACAACGTCTATAACACAGCAACGACGAAACGTGGTTTGACTGGTTAGTTGTGTAACGCGCCCTGTACTTCAGACACGTCCACGTCCTCTCCGTCCATCACCGTTGCCTGGAACTCCGTGATGTAATCCTCCAGGGGGTAGACGGGAAAGCTGAAGATGTCTTCCGGTGACGTCAGCCTCTCGTCAGCGCTCCCTTCCTCCTCCGGAACCGGAATCAGACGACTCTGAGACTCGAACGGAAGTGACGTATATCGGCGTGTGGGTATGGGAGCGAAAGGCCTGAAACGAAAAGAAACTTTTTACAGACTTTTTAAAATTTTGTTGTTGTTGTTGTTGTTGTTTGTGTTATAATAAACAGACGTCAACACACAATGTAGTAACGATATGATATCAATTCATACACAAAAGAAGTATTGTGGACATCTGACAACATACGAGGTCAGAAAATATGTAATAATGATTTCTATGCTATTCAAAGTGAACATCAAAATGTAAAACCACAATATAAAGGTGACTTTGTTTTCTATTGAAAAACAGTGGCTTATAGATATTCCATTGAGCGTTAAAGACGGAGAAGTGAAAGTTGTTTTTTGTGTTGCCTTGTTTTTCAACTTCTGACAATTTGTCATTATAATTGTTATAATTGATGGATTCACTTTTTTGGGGGTGGGGGGGGAGGGGGGTGGAGGGGGTTCTTGATCATGACACAAGCATAAACCCTATGTGTTGGCAAGCCACTGATACCATGTGATGGAGAAGATCCAGAATGATAACGGTAAAAGCCTTGAGCCTGCACATAAACCCTATGTGTTGGCAAGCCATTGATGTCATGTGATGG
>JAPXFY010000028.1:6738660-6741160 GCA_030674185.1 Monoplex corrugatus
ACCAGCTGCAAAAACTTAACTCTTTGACTCCCTCACCCTATTCACCAACTGCAAAAACTTAACCCTTTGACTCCCTCACCCTATTCACAGCTGCAAAAACTTAACCCTTTGACTCCCTCACCCTGTTCACCAGCTGCAAAAACTTAACCCTTTGACTCCCTCACCCTATTCACCAACTGCAAAAACTCAACCCTTTGACTCACTCACCCTATTCACCAACTGCAAAAACTTAACCCTTTGACTCCCTCACCCTATTCACCAGCTGCAAAACTTAACCCTTTGACTCCCTCACCGTATTCACCAACTGCAAAAACTTAACCCTTTGACCCCCTCACCCTATCCACCAACTGCAAAAACTTAACCCTTTAACTATCTCACCCTATTCAACTGCAAAAACGTAACCCTTTAACTCCCTTACCCTATCCATCAGCTTCATGCAGGAAGCTGGTGGATGGGACGAAGGAGTCAAACAGTTAAGTTTTTGCTTTGCTAGCATGGTTGACAATGCAGGATGCTGGTGGATAGGATGAAGGAGTCAAAGGGTTAAGTTTTTGCTTTGCTAGCATGGTTGACTATACAGAACATGGTGGACAGCGTACGGTTTTTTTATTTGATTCAGTTTTACGTCAGCACCCACCTCAGGTGATATGGCCGACGGGGATAACCATCCCAGGAAAATGGGGGCAATGGGGGACTTATCTAATCCTATACTGACACCACCAGAACAACAATGATGCTAAGATGGGACAGTGAGAAGGCCAGATTTAATGTAGCGCACCCCAGGATTCGAACCCACAACCATTAGCATGTGAATCCGACGCTCAAACCAACTGAGCTACAGAGGCCCGCTTCAGCGTACGGGAGTCAAAGGGTTAAATTAAACCAGTATCACTCCCAGTGCGGGACAGCTGTATGCTGTGTATGTTGGCAGCGGTTTCAAGGCAATGTCTGCCAAAGGACGAGGTTCTAAGAAGAAGTTCCAAGGCTGAAGACATTCATCTATCAGGATTGGTCCATATTTCAGTCTTACCACAGTAATTCATAGGACGTGTGTGTATGTGTGTGTGAGAGAGAGAGAGAGAGAGGGAGA
Organism: Monoplex corrugatus; assembly: GCA_030674185.1. Lineage (NCBI taxonomy): Eukaryota > Metazoa > Mollusca > Gastropoda > Littorinimorpha > Ranellidae > Monoplex > Monoplex corrugatus. Next base: position 6,739,751 of record JAPXFY010000028.1, read on the forward strand.
GAGAGAGAGAGTGTGTGTGTGTGCTTGTGCGTGTTGTGTGCGTGTGTGTGTGTGTGTGTGCGTGTGTGTGTGTGTTGTATGTGTATGTGCGTTGTATGTGTGTGTGTGTGTGTGTTGTATGTGTGTGTGTTGTATGTGTGTGTGTGTGTGCTGTATGTGTGTGTGTTGTATGTGTGCGTGTGTTGTATGTGTGTGTGCGTTGTATGTGTGTGTGTGTGTTGTATGTGTGTGTGTGTTGTATGTGTGTGTGTTGTGTTTGTGCGTGCGTGTGTGTGTTGTGTTGTGTGGTGTGTGAGAGAGAGAGAGAGAGAGAGAGAGACAGACAGACAGAGAGCGAGACCGACAGACAGAGAAACAGAGAGATTGAGAGACAGAGAAAGAGAGGGAGAGAGAGAGAGGGAGAGAGAGAGAGAAAGAGAGAGAGAGTGAGAGAGAGATAAAGAAAGAAAAAAGAGAGAGAAAGTTTATGTGTATGTGTGTGTGCGCGCGCGCGCGCGCGTTTGTGTGTGTGAGTGTACCTGTGTGTGTATGTGTATGTATGTGTGTGTGTGAGTGTGTGTGTGTGTGTGTGCATGTATGTGTTTGTGTGTGTGTGTGTTGTATGTGTGCGTGTGTGTGTATGTGTGTGTTGTATATGTGTGTGTATGTTTGTGTTGTTGTGTGTGTATTGTGTGTGTGTGTGTGTGTGTGGTGTGAAGGTGAAATATGTGCAAGCATGTACGTGGGTGTGTGGTGTGAGTGTATGTATTTGTGTATCCGTGCGCACGCGTGCGCGAGTGTATGTATGTGTGCTTGTGAGCGTTATTTTCTGAAATCTAACTCCGCGATCATCTCTCCCTGTTCCCCACAGCCCCCCCCCCCCCCCAGAGCCCCCCCATACACCCCCAGAATGTCTGGAAACCTGTGGCCATCATTTTGGTGTTCACTTACTGTCTGCTAGTTTTCTCCCTTTGTTACTGGTTTTTTCCCTCCCTGCATTCAACATTTCTTTTTTCATTTCTTTTTATTTTGTTGTTGTTGGAAATTGAATACTTACTTAGCTCCCTTTATGATATTAGTGCGAATGGCAGCGACGAAGGTTCCTCACTCCTGTCTGTTCTAGTGCAATTTCTGTATATTATTTTTGATGTCTTTCAGGGTTTCGAGGTCCTCTTTCAAAAAAGAAACACATCTTAAAATAAAAATACAAAACGAAGCATCTGCGCTGCAGCAAGGAACTCGCATGAAATTTTTACTGTATCAACACTTTGGTTGTTGTTTATCAAACGGTAATATAAAATAAAATGTTGCGGGGCGCAGATGAGGTGGGTTTTGTGAACCCTATGAGTTCGGAGAAGCAGTACTAAGTTGACAGACTCAATGCATCACACATTCTAGACTTAAAGCAGGCAACCGGTGGATCGGACGTCT
>JAPXFY010000028.1:6746160-6751160 GCA_030674185.1 Monoplex corrugatus
TCTCTATCTCTCGTTGCCCCAGCATCTCCCCCACCCTTCTCATCCCCAGCCACTCTGCAAGTCCGCCCAGCATTCTCTCCCTGGGTCTACCTGGACCCAACATATATGTACCCAATATACATGTACCCAACATATATGTGCCCAATATATACCCAATATTTATGTACCCTATATATATGTACCCAATATGTATGTTCCCAATATACATGTACCCAATATATATGTACCCAATATATATGTACCCAATATATATGTACCCAATATATATGTACCCAATATATATGTACCCAATTATCAGCCATAATAAACAGACGGCAAACAAGTGTTTATGGACAACACACAGACGAGTGGATCAGCAAGACAGAAAACGGGAATGGTAGAGCTGACAAAATGGATCAGCAAGACAGAAAACGGGAATGGTAGAGCTGACAAAATGCAAAAGGAGCAAATCAGAAACAAAGAGAATGTGGACATTTCTAGCACAGAATGTCCAGAAGATGGGGATACTGTTTATTCTGAAAGGGCCCCCGGCATCCCCACGGGGGGTGGGGGTGGGTGGGTGAGGGAGGTAAGGGGGAGGGGGGGGGGACTGAATCAAATGAGCCAGCCAAGCCTCACTGTTTCAGCATGAGGTTATTGAGTCGCACAAAACACCACGTAATGAAAGGATCTTGAAAACGAAGGGCAAACAATAGGCCAAAAAGAAGACAAATAGAAGTGAAATTGGTTTTAAGTTGGAATTGAATGACAAAAAGAATTCATTTAAAGGCAAGAGAGCAGATAGGAAAACCAAAAGATTCAAAATAAACATCACATAAAAACAAACCAACAATCGACCAAACATCAAAAGAAAGAAAGAAAGAAACAAGCAAGCAAACAAGCAGGCATGCAAGCAAACAAACAATCAAACAAGTAATCAAGCAAGCAAGCAAACAAGCAAGCAAACACAAACAAACAAACAAACAAACAAACACAAACAAACAAACAAACAAACAAACAACCCTACATGGAATGTGGAAATAAAAAAAACACATAAAAACGAAAGTCTGGAATACAGCCACAATAATAATGATAGTAATAATAATAATGATAATAATAATGATGATGAAGAGAATGATGATGAAGATAATGATAAGAAGAGATATATAAATATGAGAACGAGAGAGAGAGAGGTGGGAGAGAGAGACAGAGAGAGAGAGAGGAGAAGAGAGAGAGAGAGAGAGAGAGAGAGAGAGAAGTTAGAGGTAGACACAGACAGATAGACAGACAGACAGACGGACAGACAGACAGATAGGATTGACAAGAAAATGATGGAAAGCGTGTGATTATGCAAGTTAAATCAACCGAATTAACAAGCAATTTCCATGATCATACTGCGATGTCTCTATTTCGGTATTCAAGTTTTAGGGCAGAAATGGAAATAGAAACACACACACACACACACACACATACACACACACACTAACACAACTAACACACACACATTCCACTCATGTACACACACTCTCACACGCACACGCACGCGTGCACGCACACACACACACAAACACACATACACATACACACACATGCACACGCACTCATACTCATACACACACTCTAAACACACACACACGCACACACATGCATACACAAACACATACACACACACACATACAGACATGCAAAAAAAACAAATTGTTCTATAGGTAAAAACAAAATATGACCGCTGGGCCTTTAGGGCAGACCTGACTACATCAGCAAACCATTTTCAGTAGCACAGACTCCTGTTTCCAGTAGCCAGACACTCTAACCAGTAGCCACTGAAAAATCCGCTGCTATTTTGGAGTCCGGAAACATTTTCTTAACAGCCTTTGTGATGTGATCGGCTACACTCAGTGGTAGATTCAGATCGGCAATTAGTCCAACCATGGTGGTTTCTGCGCTTGTCACTCGCAGTGTGTGTTGGTCGTATTGGCACCCAAAATACGATCCAATAGCTCTGTTCTGCTTGACAATTCTGCCATTAGATTTGTGTTTGTTCGTCTCTACGTGGTTGAAGACATCATTCCTGCCCCCGTGTTTCACCGACATCTGAACTTTGCACAAATTGCAGTACGCATAGTGTGGATCGCCATCACGACTTTTCACAATGCATGGCCATTCTTCGGTGTAACTTTGCCTAAACGTCTGCTCTGCCACACGAACCCTTTACGTTTGCTCGGCCCAGTTTCACTTCCCTCGAGACACCGTCTTTCACCAGGTCGTGGAGGTGTTGAAATCTTCTCACAATCGCTTTCGCTCGCGGGTGCCGCCATTATCGAAGAGACTGAATAACTTGCACGCATGCGCGATAGGAACAGGAAGACCAAGTCCACTCAACACTCGCGTCTAACGAACTGCTCTACTCACTAAGCGCAAAATCTACTAAAACGCCACGATCGACTTGACTATGAAAAAAACGTAGCAAAATTAGCGCTCATCGTAGCTCCGTAGCAGACCCCTCGAATCCGTAGTTGCTACGGCCGAATCGTAGCAGTAGTCAGGTCTGTTAGGGTAAAACCTAAAACATTGAAAATCTTGTTAGTGAAAGATCCTTTGGAGTAATATAAGCACAACGTTTCGAGCCCCAGGCTCTTTATCAAGTGAATGAAAAGTGGTAAATGAAAGTGACGTGGAAAATAAAAGTGACGTGGAAATGAAATGACGTGGAAAATAAAAATGACAGAGCAGTACTGGTGAGGGGTTGTGTGGGGGAGAAGAGGGGGAAACAGTAGGGATTAGTAGGACAAGGAGAGGGCCCGGGCACCGCTACGTGTCGGCAGTTCGGGTGTTCAGGCCCGCCCGCTGGACTGTTCCCAGTGGGTGGATGATGCAGTTTTCCATGTATTTTCTGTATTGTTGGTCTCTGATGTTTTGCCACACTGCTGAAATTTGTGCATGGACGTAGCTGTGTTGAGGCTATTGAAATGTTGGCCTATTGGATTGTTGTAGTTCAGTTTCATGGATCTTAAATGTTCCACAAAACGGTCATCCAATGAGCGGTATGTCTCACCCACATACAGTTTGGAGCACACTGAGCATGATAGGATGTAAACAATATTGGTTGATTTGCAGTTGAAGCTGGATTTGATGTTGAAGCTGCCTGATGGTCCACAGACTGAAATGGAAGTGTTGATGAAAGGACAGGTTTTGCACTTCTTGTCTTCACAGGGTTTGCATCCTGGAGGTTTAGGGTAATTTGGCACTTGTTTTGCTTTTAGTTTGGATCTACAAGCAGATCTTTGAGGTTTTTGTCCCTTTTGAAGGCAATCAGTGGTGGCTTGGGAAATATGTTTGTTAACTCCCTGTCCATTCACAAGTTTGGAGACTGAAACGGACCTGCAGCAGTGAAGCTGACTTTGAAAACGAGTCACAGAAGATGTCCAGCTTCTTTGCAGTGCGTCAGTACCCCCAGGAGATAGTGCAGAAAGCACTTGAGCGTGCACAGTCTATGACACGGGAGGATGCCCTTGTGCCAACTACACAAACCAAGAAAGAGGAACGTGTAATCGCAGTCATCCCATTCCATCCCCACAACATTCCTGTGTGCCACATCCTGAAGAAGAACTTCAACATCATTCAGCAGGACAGGGAGTTAACAAACATATTTCCCAAGCCACCACTGATCGCTTCAAAGGGACAAAACCTCAAAGATCTGCTTGTGAGATCCAAATTAAAAGCAAAACAAGTGCCAAATTACCCTAAACCTCCAGGATGCAAACCCTGTGAAGACAAGAAGTGCAAAACCTGTCCTTTCATCAACACTTCCATTTCAGTCTCTGGACCATCAGGCAGCTTCAACATCAAATCAGGCTTCAACTGCAAATCAACCAACATTGTTTACATCCTGTCATGCTCAGTGTGCTCCAAACTGTGTGTGGGTGAGACATACCGCTCATTGGATGACTGTTTTGTGGAACATTTAAGATCCATGAAATTGAACTACAACAATCCAATAGGCCAACATTTCAATAGCCCTCAACACAGCTACGTCCATGCACAAATTTCAGCAGTGTGGCAAAACACCAGAGACCAACAATACAGAAAATACATGGAAAACTGCATCATCCACCGACTGGGAACAGTCCAGCCAGCGGGCCTGAACACCCGAACTGCCGACACGTAGCGGTGCCTGGGCCCTCTCCTTGTCCTACTAATCCCTATTGTTTCCCCCTCTTCTCCCCCACACAACCCCTCACCAGTACTGCTCTGTCATTTTTATTTTCCACGTCATTTCATTTTCTACGTCACTTTTATTTTCCACGTCACTTTCATTTACCACTTTTCATTCACTTGATAAAGAGCCTGGGGCTCGAAACGTTGTGCTTATATTACTCCAAAGGATCTTTCACTAACAAGATTTTCAATGTTTTAAATTGTTATATATGTATATCACACATAAACGTACACACGTACACATACAAATTCTCATAAACAAACATAATGCATTACTACAGGATGAAATGCCCATACAAAATATCACATAGAACAGATACATGCATGCATACATACAGAGAGAGAGAGAGAGAGAGAGAGAGAGAGAGAGAGAGAGAGGAGAAGAAGAAGAAGGAGAAGAAAAAGAAGAAGAAAAAGAAGAAGGAGTAAGATACAGAAAAAAGGAGAGACAGACAGGCAGACAGAGAGAGAGATATATAGAGAGACAGACAGACGTAGAGAGATAAGGAGAAAGAGAGAGAAACGAGTGAGAAAGAGAGAAGAGAAAGAAAGAGAGAGAGAGAGAGAGAGAGAGAGAGAGAGAGAGAAAGAAAGAGAGAGAGATAGAGAGAGAGAAGAGAGAGAGAGAGGAGAGAGAGAGAGAAAGAAAGAGAGAGAAGAGAAAGAGATAAGAGAAGAGAAAGAAATAAGAGAAAGAGATAAGAGAAGAGAAAGAGAGAGAGAGCGAGAGAGAGAGCGAGAGAGAGAGAAGAGAGAGAGATAAGAGAAGAGAAAGAAAGACAGAGAGAGGGAGAAGAGAAAGA
>JAPXFY010000028.1:6761160-6763660 GCA_030674185.1 Monoplex corrugatus
CTAATTTAGTTGATGCATAGTCTGAGGGAGTACAGAAAGTTGATGCAAAGGCTGAGGGAGTACAGAAAGCTGATGTTTAGACTGAGGGAGTACAGAAAGCTGATGTATAGGCTGAGAGAGTACAGAAAGCTGATACATAGGCTGAGGGAGTACAGAAAGCTGATGTTTAGACTGAGGGAGTACAGAAAGCTGATGTATAGGCTGAGAGAGTACAGAAAGCTGATACATAGGCTGAGGGAGTACAGAAAGCTGATACATAGGCTGAGGGAGTACAGAAATCTGATGTTTAGGCTGAGGGAGTACAGAAAGCTGATGCATAGGCTGAGGGAGTACAGAAAGCTGATGCATAGGCTGAGGGAGTACAGAAAGCTGATACATAGGCTGAGGGAGTACAGAAAGCTGATGCATAGGCTGAGGGAGTACAGAAAGCTGATACATAGGCTGAGGGAGTACAGAAAGCTGATACATAGGCTGAGGGAGTACAGAAAGCTGATACATAGGCTGAGGGAGTACAGAAAGCTGATACATAGGCTGAGGGAGTACAGAAAGCTGATGTTTACGCTGAGGGAGTACAGAAATCTGATGTTTAGGCTGAGGGAGTACAGAAAGCTGATGCATAGGCTGAGGGAGTACAGAAAGCTGATGTATAGGCTGAGGGAGTACAGAAAGCTGATGCATAGGCTGAGGGAGTACAGAAAGCTGATACATAGGCTGAGGGAGTACAGAAAGCTGATACATAGGCTGAGGGAGTACAGAAAGCTGATACATAGGCTGAGGGAGTACAGAAAGCTGATACATAGGCTGAGGGAGTACAGAAAGCTGATGCATAGGCTGAGGGAGTACAGAAAGCTGATACATAGGCTGAGGGAGTACAGAAAGCTGATACATAGGCTGAGGAGTACAGAAAGCTGATACATAGGCTGAGGGAGTACAGAAAGCTGATACATAGGCTGAGGGAGTACAGAAAGCTGATACATAGGCTGAGGGAGTACAGAAAGCTGATGATACATAGGCTGAGGGAGTACAGAAAGCTGATACATAGGCTGAGGGAGTACAGAAAGCTGATACATAGGCTGAGGGAGTACAGAAAGCTGATACATAGGCTGAGGGAGTACAGAAAGCTGATACATAGGCTGAGGGAGTACAGAAAGCTGATACATAGGCTGAGGGAGTACAGAAAGTGATACATAGCTGAGGAGTACAGAAAGCTGATATAGGCTGAGGGAGTACAGAAAGCTGATACATAGGCTGAGGGAGTACAGAAAGATGATACATAGGCTGAGGGAGTACAGAAAGCTGATACATAGGCTGAGGGAGTACAGAAAGCTGATACATAGGCTGAGGGAGTACAGAAAGCTGATGTATAGGCTGAGGGAGTACAGAAAGCTGATACATAGGCTGAGGAGTACAGAAAGCTGATACATAGGCTGAGGGAGTACAGAAAGCTGATGTATAGGCTGAGGGAGTACAGAAAGCTGATACATAGGCTGAGGGAGTACAGAAAGCTGATGTATAGGCTGAGGGAGTACAGAAAGATGATACTAGCTGAGGAGTACAGAAAGCTGATCATAGGCTGAGGGAGTACAGAAAGCTGATGTATAGGCTGAGGGAGTACAGAAAGCTGATACATAGGCTGAGGGAGTACAGAAAGCTGATACATAGGCTGAGGGAGTACAGAAAGCTGATACATAGGCTGAGGGAGTACAGAAAGCTGATACATAGGCTGAGGGAGTACAGAAAGCTGATACATAGACTGAGGGAGTACAGAAAGCTGATACATAGACTGAGGGAGTACAGAAAGCTGATACATAGGCTGAGGGATACAGAAAGCTGATACATAGGCTGAGGGAGTACAGAAAGCTGATACATTAGGCTGAGGGAGTACAGAAAGCTGATACATAGGCTGAGGGAGTACAGAAAGCTGATGCATAGGCTGAGTGAGTACAGAAAGCTGATACATAGCTGAGGGAGTACAGAAAGCTGATACATAGGCTGAGGGAGTACAGAAAGCTGATACATAGGCTGAGGGAGTACAGAAAGCTGATGCATAGGCTGAGGGAGTACAGAAAGCTGATACATAGGCTGAGGGAGTACAGAAAGCTGATGTATAGGCTGAGGAGTACAGAAAGCTGATACATAGCTGAGGGAGTACAGAAAGCTGATGTATAGGCTGAGTGAGTACAGAAAGCTGATACATAGGCTGAGGGAGTCAGAAAGCTGATGTATAGGCTGAGGATACAGAAAGTGATACATAGGCTGAGGGAGTACAGAAAGCTGATGTATAGGCTGAGTGAGTACAGAAAGCTGATACATTAGGCTGAGGGAGTACAGAAGGCTGATACATAGGCTGAGTGAGTACAGAAAGCTGATGTATAGGCTGAGGGAGTACAGAAAGCTGATAGCATAGGCTGAGGGAGTACAGAAAGCTGATACATAGGCTGAGGGAGTACAGAAAGCTGATGTATAGGCTGAGGGAGTACAGAAAGCTGATACATAGGCT
>JAPXFY010000028.1:6768660-6771160 GCA_030674185.1 Monoplex corrugatus
GGTTGTGCGAAGATATTCCTTTAATTCTGGGCTTGGATTTTTCTTATCGGCTAAAAGTGCTTTCTTTTTTATTTCATACAGCGGCAGGAGGTGGTCGGTATACTCACACACCCAATCTTTTTGAGCTGTTTTGAGTACACCATAGGTCGACTTGGCTGACTCATAAATAGCAGCTTCCATCGCCTGCCAACTCTCATCCACAGATTCACGCAGTTGAAAATCATTTTTGTTTTGTATTTCCTTTTTAAGTTTCTTTTTTGGAATAATTTTTACACATGTTGACATTTATTTTTGGTTTTGCAGCTGGTTTAGAATGGTGCTTCGGCTTAGGCTTGTGTATGTATGTATGTATGTATGTATGTATGTATGTATGTATGTATGTATGTATGTATGTATGTATGTATGTATGTATGTATGTATGTATGTATGTATGTATGTATGTATGTATGTATGTATGTATGTATGTATGTATGTATGTATGAATGTATGTATGTATGTATGTATGTTTGTATGTTTGTATGTATGTATGTATGTATGTATGTATGTATGTATGAATGTATGTATGTATGTATGTATGTTTGTATGTATGTATGTATGTATGTATGTTTGTATGTATGTATGTATGTATGTATGTATGTTATGTATGTATGTATGTATGAATGTATGTATGTATGTATGTTTGTATGTATGTAGGCCTATGTATGTATGTATGTATGCATGCATGTATGCATGTATGCATGTATGTATGTCTATATGTATGTATGTATGTATGTGTGTATGTATGTATGTATGTATGTATGTAAGTATGTATGTATGTATATATATATGTATGTATGTATGTATGTATGTATGTATGTATGTATGTACATATGTACGTATGTACGTATGTACGTATGTATGTATGTATGTATATATGTACGTATGTATGTATGTATGTATGTATGTATGTATGTATGTATATATAAACTAGACGTAGAGAGAGCCACAGACAGAGACAGAATGATGATAAAGTCATTAATAATGATAAAATATTTAATTTTCAAATAATGTAACAGTGACAGAAAACTTTTTTTTCCATCTACAGAACACTGTATTACTTAAAGACAGTAGCACCAGGTCCCAGCGGACCTGTCTTACAGCCAGTCTTTGTTACTCTACACATGTAAACGTGTACAAACATCAGGAGAAAAAGACTGAAATTTACCTGCTGCATTCATGGTCGTACGCCAGTTGGCAGAAAATTTGCGTCTGTTTTTTTGTTTGGTTTAGTTTTTTACGTCGGCACCCACCTCAGGTGATAATGGCCGACGGGGATAACCATTCCACGGGAGTGGGGTAAGGGGGACTTATCTAATCCTATACTGACACCACCAGAACAACAATGATGTTAAGATGGGACAGTAAGAAGGCCAGTTTCAATGGGGGGGACTTATCTAATCCTATACTGACACCACCAGAAAAATGATGTTATGGTGGGACAGTGAGAAAGCCAGTTTTAATGTAGCGCACGTAGGGATTCGAACCCACAACCATCAGGATGTGAATCCGACGCTCAAGCAACTGAGCTACTGAGGCCCGCATTTGCACCTGTCTTGTCTGTTTGTATTAAAATACACTTTCTGATTCTATTTTTGTGTTTCTTTTTCTGGTTTCATATTATTTTTAAAAAAAAAAGCAGATGAGTCATAATACATACAAAATGAAAAAGGATAAAACAATGAGTCATAGTTCAACTGGTCAAAGCCCTTTATAAAATCATAAGAGACAAAAACAAAGACAAATAAATGGAACACGTGTCAACTCTAACCTAACACCAAGACAAAAAAAAAAAACTTTGAAACAGAGGCAAAAAAAAAAAAAAAAAAAGAGTAAAAGAGAGCAGAAAGGAAGGAACGAGAAGCAGGAAAAAGAAAAAGGACAAAGACAAAAAGAAATATGTGAGAAGAGACAGAGGACGAAAGAGAAGAAAGAAAAAGAGAAAAGAAAGAGAGAAACAAGGAGGATGAAGAAGAACAGAGAGACAGAAGAGGAAGGGAAGAGAAGAGAAGGGATAGAAGAGAAGAAGAGAAGAACAGAGGAGAGAAAAGACAAAAAAAAAAAAAAAACAAAGAAAAAGAGAGAGGAAGAGAGAAAAAGAAGAAACAGAGAAAAAAAAAAAAAAAAAAGACAAAGAGAGAGAGAGAAAGAGAAGAAAGGAAGAAGACAGAGACAGAATGAGTAAAGCATAAAATGAAAGAAAAACAAAAGAACAGGACAGAAAAACAGAAGACAGAGAAAAGAAGTAGACAGAGTAGGAGACCAGAGAGGACAAAGAAAGAGTGAAAACAGAGAGAAAAGACTGAAAGACAGAGAAGAGTCAGTACGCAGTTGAGAAAAAAATTTGAGCGTTAGATGAGACGTCGGACATAGGTGAGTAAGGAGAGGAGAAAAACAGAGAGAGAGGGGTAAGGGAGAATAACTAAAAGAACAAAACAAACGAAGAACAAAAGATAGAAAGAGA
>JAPXFY010000028.1:6783660-6786160 GCA_030674185.1 Monoplex corrugatus
CCTAAATAACCAGCCATCCAACCATCCAACCATCCAACCATCCAACCAGCCAACCAACCAACCAGCCATCCAACCATCCAACCAGCCAACCAACCAACCATCCAACCAGCCAACCAATCAACCAGCCATCCAACCATCCAACCAGCCAACCAACCAACCATCCAACCAGCCAACCAACCAACCATCCAACCAGCCAACCAATCAACCATCCAACCATCCAACCAGCCAACCAGCCAACCAACCAACCAACCAACCAACCAACTAACCAACCAATCAACCAACCAACCAGCCAACCAACCAACCAATCAGCCAACCAACCAACCAGCCAACCAACGAACGAACGAACCAACCAACCAGCCAACCAACCAACCAACCAACCAATCAGCCAACCAACCAACCAACCAACCAATCAGCCAACCAACCAACCAGCCAACCAACCAACCAGCCAACCAACCAACCAGCCAATCAACCAATCAGCCAACCAACCAACCAGCCAACCAACCAATCAGCCAACCAACCAACCAGCCAACCAACCAACCAACGAACCAACCAAAATGAGGGTGTAGAACTGAAGACGAGTGTAAAAAAGTAAGTCAAATAACAATTTATAAAAAAAAAAAGCACCAAACAACATTAATTTATGATTATTAACACTTCATAACAATTATGTAGACAACTGGAAAAAAAAATGTCATAGTTTTTGTTCAAAATGATATCTCGTCTGACAGTTCGCAAAATGTCGAAAATGATATTTCTATACATCGTGAGAGAAGACATTCAAAGAACAGGTGGTATTAGTTCATGAACAAATACATACATGTAGTGTCTAGTCTGTCTTCCATCAGTTCTGCCTCGCATTGTGCATCAAAAAGAAAGCCAACGCAGTCAGCTACCAACTTGCCCCTCTCCTGAAACACCCCAGCATTCCCACCAGCACTAAGGCGAAACTCATCAACGCCATTTTTCTACCAACGCTGACATACCAGTGCCAGACATGGTTCCTAACTAAAGTCCTCGAGAGAAAACTGGTCACCTGTGAAATGAAATGCCTGAGGAAAGCAGTGAACAAGACAAGGCGGGACAAGATCAGAAATGAGGTGATACGAGACATGGTAGGAGCAACACCAATCCTACAACACATCGAACATATGAGGATCAAGTGGTTCGGACACCTCACACGTATGCCCCTAAACCATCCAGCTCTTCGGGCATACAACACCAGATACTCTGGCTGGAGAGCCAGAGGAAGACCAAGACAACGATGGAGCGACTCCGTGGCAGACACCCTCAGAGTTCACGAGATGTCCCTTCTCCAGGCCACCCGCCTTGCTGCTGACAGACGACTGTATCTCCCCGCGACGCCCACCGGTACAAGCGGAAGGAAAAAGTAAAAGTAAAGTATTGTGCATCAAAGACATAACTATCTAGAGCAGTGAGGGGGTCAGTTACTGAGCAGATGAGATAGCAGCAGAAACTGATCTGTCTTACAAACAACTAATTTCGTGAACTTACAGACTTCAGGACCTGGCCAGCTCAAGCGTTTATGTGCAGGCTTTAAGGCTTGTGCCATGATCACCATACACATGGCACTTGTGTCGTTAGCGTATGTGAAATTCGTTTCGAGAGCGCAGACGTTATCTTGAGAAACCGAAACTGAAAGTGAAACTTATGCCAGTCGCCATGGTGTAGTGGTTAACGCAACGGACTACCGACTGGAAGGTTGTGGGTTCGAATCCCCATCAGTACCATCAAAAATCATTGTGGGATTTTTCGGCTCTAACCGGCTCCTACCCAGAATTGGGCGTGCTATGGGCTCATTGGGAAGACTGGAACCACACAGTCGAGTCTCATCCACTTCACGGATACGTCATTGAGGGTGTTGCTCAAATCTTCTGACCAACACCGCAGGTGTCTGTATCTCTCGGGCCTGGTTGACGCCAGGATGTATTATGATAGTAAGCGTAGAGTACAACCCTGTCACGCAGTCTCAGTCCTAGATGGAACTCCATAGCATCATGATTATCATCCACATCGACATCATCATCATCGCATAATAAAAACTGTTTCAGCTTCTGTGGCCATTAAAGTGGCGCAGAAAATGAGACGAGAAAAAAAAAAAAAAGAAAAAAAAAAAAAAGGTGAGCACTAAGGTAACCTCCCTGAGTGCAATGATCCTAAAAAAAAAAGAAAAAAAAAAAGGTGAGCACTAAGGTAACCTCCCTGAGTGCAATGATCCTAAAAAAAAAAAAAAAGAAAAAAAGGTGAGCACTAAGGTAACCTCCCTGAGTGCAATGATCCTAAAAAAAAAAAAAAAAGAAAAAAAGGTGAGCACTAAGGTAACCTCCCTGAGTGCAATGATCCTAAAAAAAAAAAAAAAGAAAAAAAGGTGAGCACTAAGGTAACCTCCCTGAGTGCAATGATCCTAAAAAAAAAAACAAAAAAAAAAAAAGGGTGAGCACAAAGGTAACCTCCCTGAGTGCAATGATCCTAAAAAAAAAAA
>JAPXFY010000028.1:6791160-6796160 GCA_030674185.1 Monoplex corrugatus
GGTGGGCTTTTTAAATCCCCTGTGCGATAAATTGGACGGAGTGGTCAACGTCGGGAGCGTGTCCTTAGATTATGTACGCGAATGCATTGATATGTGTATTTAATTTTTTTTCCCTATTGTTCCTATAAGTTTTGTACGTTTTGAAAAGTTATAGCCCTGATATGGCTCCACGCAGTCGGAATCGGAAAAAAAAAATAAGAAGATGAGAGAAAAAAAACAAAAACTCCACTATTACCGCAAAACAAAACAAACAAAGAAAAAGATGAAGGAAACTAAAATCCCCCCCCCCCCCCAACAACCCAACAAACAAAAATAACCACGAGCATTAACATTTAAACATTTTACAGTCTCAACCCCCTCTCTTTAATTGCAGAAAATGAAAGGGACCTACAAAACCTTGTGAATATACTAGAAATAAGAAAGCAAAGGTAAGGGGTTGGAACTAAACAGCAGGAAGACTGAAGTCATGAGTGATCAGTAAAAAACATGAAATCCCCTAATGAAAAATAAAAACAAATGGCACAACCTTGACACAGGTTAATAAGTTCAAATACCTGGGAACGGTCATTTCATCAGACGGCAGAAGCACATCGGAAATAGCTGGCAGAATCGGGCCAAGCCAAAACAGCATTCAAGAAGATGACAAGCATTCTTACCAACAAATGCCAATCAATTAACATCAGAAAGAGAGTCCTTGAATGTTATATAGAACCAATACTGTTGTACGGATGCGAGGCGTGGACAGTCAGCAAGCAAAGCCAGAGCAGGATCGAGGCAGCCGAGATGTGGTTTCTCAGAAGAATGTTGAGAGTTGCCATGGACAGCAAAGAAAACAAACGAGACAGTCTTATGGAGGCAGACACAAATAGATCACTCAAAGGAAGATTAGGAAAAGACAGACAACCATTTTATAGAACCTGGTCACAACGGGAAAGCTGGAGGGAAAGAGAGCACCAGGTAGACCCAGGGAGAGAATGCTGGACGGACTTGCAGAGTGGCTGGGGATGAAGAGGGTGGGGGAGATGCTGGGGGCAACGAGAGATAGAGATGGTTGGAAGTCCATGGTGGCCAACGCCATGCGGCAGGGCGCCGATGATGATGATGATGAGTGATGAGACCCCCTCTCTGCCATCCCTCTCATATCTTTCTCTCTATTGGTGTCTGTTGTCTCAGTGTTGGTTACAGACTTCATGTCCATAGTCTAACTTTACTAAAAGTTAAGCAACTGATTACATAATCTCTGTCTGTCTGTCTGTCTCTGTCTCTCTGTCTGTCTGTCTTTCTTCGTCTCTCTCTGCTCTTTGTCTGTCTCTGTCTTTTCTATCTCTCTTTCTCTCTTTTTCTCTCTCTTTCCTCTTCTCTCTCTTTTCTCTCTTTTTCTCTCTCTCTTTCTTTTTTTTTCTCTCTTTCTCCTCTCTCCTCTTTTCTCTCTCCTCTCTCTTTCTCTCTCTCTCTTTTCTCTCTCTCTTTTCTCTCTCTTCTCTCTCTCTCTTTTTTCTCTCTCTCTTTCTCTCTTTTTTCTCTCTCTCTTTCTCTCTCTTTTTCTCTCTCTTTTCTCTCTTCTTTTCTCTCTCTCTTTCTCTCTCTCTTCTTCTTCTTTCTTTCTCTCTCTTTCTCTCTTTCTCTCTCTTCTTTCTCTCTCTTTTTCTCTCTCTCTTCTTTCTCTCTCTTTCTCTTCTCTCTCTCTTTCTCTCTCTTTTTCTCTCTCTCTTCTTTCTCTTCTCTCTTCTCTCTCTTCTTCTCTCTCTCTTTTCTCTCCTTTCTTTCTTCTCTTTCTCCTCTTTCTCCCTTTTCTCTCTCTCTCTTTCTCTCTTCTTTCTCTCTTCTTTTTTCTCTCTCTCTCTTCTCTGTCCTTCTGTCTGTTTTCTCTCTCTCTTTCTCTGTCTCTCTTTCTTTTTTCTCTCTCTCTCTCTCTTTTTCTTCTTCTCTCTGTTTTCTCTCTCTGTTTTCTCTGCCTCTTTCTTCTCTCTCTCTGTCTGTCTCTCTTTCTCTGTCTGTCTCTTCTGTCTCTTCTGTCTGTCTGTTTCTTCTGTCTCTTTCTTCTCTCTCTTTCTGTCTTCTCGTCTCTCTCTTTTTCTCTTCTCTCTCTCTCTCTCTCTGCTCTCTCTGTCAGTCTGTCTGTTTGTCTCTCTGTTTCTCTGTCTCTTTCTTCTTTCTTTCTCTCTCTCTCTCTCTCTGTGTCCTGTCTCTCTCTGTTCTTCTGTCTGTTTGTCTCTTCTTTCTTTTTTCTCTCTTCTTTCTCATTCACTCTCTCTCTCTCTCTCTCTCTCTGTCTGTCTGTATGTCTCTGTCTGTCTGTCTGTTTTTCTCTCTCTCTCTTCTCTGTCTTTCTCTCCTCCTCCTCTCTCTCTACTCTTCTGATCGATATAGCGATCATGGGTCGATTGTTCTGTTCTATCAACCACCCCTCCATCTCCTCCCTCCCCTCCTCCCCTTTTCCCTCCTCTCCCTCCCCATCCTCCTTGTGAAATGGCTGTAGCCTAATACTGTTGTAAACATCGCTTTCTGCTGACTCTTACAACACGCATACAATTGTACACCCACCTCCATCTTTGAGTCCTGTTTAGTGGTATGTGTGGATTTTTTTCCGCGCAGATTTATCATGACTTAACTTTCTCTTCAGGACACCACGTAGCCGCAGTGCAGCGCCACTTGTTTATCTTCTTTCGTGTGTTTTGACAATCAACATACAAAGCCAGAACAAGATTGAGGCAGCCGAAAATGTGGTTTCTAAGAAGAATGTTGAGAGTTTCCCATAGGACAGCGAAGAAAAAAACAGACAAGTCCCTTGATGGTGGCAGACACAAGAAGATCATTGATAAGGAAAGTTAGGAAAAGACAAGCAACATTTACAGGCCATTTTCTGAGGAAAGGGGAATTAGAGCACCTGGTCACAACAGAAATCTGGAAGGAAAGAGAAACACCAAATAGACCAAGGGAGAAAATACTGGACGGACTTGCAGAGTGGCTGGGGACGGAGAGGGTGGAAGATGTGCTTGCGGCGACAAGGAATAGATGCATATGGAGGGCCATAATCGCCAACGCCATGCGACAGGGCACATGATGATAATGATTTTTTGTGTGTGTTTGTTTGTATGTATGTTCGTTTTTATCTGTGAATGTGGATTTTGCTACATAATGTAGGGAGAACACCTTCATGTTCGTGGTATCTTTAACGAGCGTTGACGGAGTATCGTATACGATACGGCATCTTGGTTAATTGTCTCACCCGTAAGCCAGCTCCTAGAGTTATGTGGGGTGGATGGGTGAGTGGGAAACAATGTTTTTTGTCTGATCCGTCATTTGAACCCGAAATGTCTTTCGTCCTAGGCAGGCGTTTTAACTGTTAGGCCACATACTGTGTGTGTGTGTGTGTGTGTGTGTGTGTGTGTGTGTGTGTGTGGTGTGTGTGTGTGTGTGTGTGTGGGTGTGGTGTGTGTGTGTGTGTGTGTGTGTGTGTGTGTGTGTGTGTGTGTGTGTGTGTGTGTTGTGTGTGTGTGTGTGTGAGCGTTTGTGTGTGTGTGCGTTTCTGTTGTGTGCGTGTGTGTGTGTGTGGTGTGTTTGTGTGTGTTGTGTTGTGTGTGTGTGTGTGTGTGTGTGTGTGTGTGTGTGGTGTGTGTGTGTGTGTGTGTGGCGTTTGTGTTGTGTGTGTGTGCGTTTCTGTTGTGTGCGTGTGTGTGTGTGTGTGTGTGAGTCAGTGAGTGGTGTGAGTGGAGTGTGTATGTGTGTGTGTTTGTGTGTTGTGTGTGTGTGTGTGTGTGTGGTGTGTGTGTGTGTGTGTGTGTGTGTGTGTGTGTATGTAGCGTTTGTGTGTATGTGGTGTTTGTGTTGTGTGCACGTGTGTATATGTGTGTATGTGTGTGAGGGAGCGAGTTAAATGTGTGTGTGTTGTGTGTGTGGTTTGTGTTGTGTGCGCGTGTGTGTGTATGTGTGTGTGTGTGTGTGTGTGTGTGTGTGTGTGTTGTCGTTTGTGTTGTGTGTTTGCGTTTAGTGTTGTGTGTGTTTGTGTGTTTATGAGTGAATGATGAGTGAGTGAGTGAGTGTGGTGTGTGTGTGTGTGTGTGTGTGTGTGTGTGTGTGTGTGTGTGTGTGTGTGTGTGTGTGTGTGTGTGTTGTTGTCGTTTGTGTTGTGTGTAGCGTTTGTGTTGTGTGTGTGTTTATGAGTGAGTGAGTGTATGTGTGTGTGTGTGTGGGTGCGCACGTTACTGTACTTTACTTGTTTAGTTCTTGAGAACCGAGTGAAGTGCATCTGTTGAGATCATGGCAATATGATATGAGATGTTGATGCGTAAAGAGTTGACGATGTTGATGACGTAAGGATGACGATTTGTTGACTAAGGAGTGACGATGTTGAGACGACAAGAGAGACGAGTTGATGACGACAGAGAGTGACATGTTGATGACGATAAGAGGATGACGATGTGATGACGACAAAGAGAGTGACGATGTTGATGACGACAAAGAGGAGTGACGATGTGATGACGACAAAGAGGAGTGACGATGTTGATGACGACAAAGAGGAGTGACGATGTTGATGACGACAAAGAGGAGTGACGATGTTGTGCACAAAGAGGGTGACGATGTTGATGACGACAAAGAGGAGTGACGATGTTGATGACGACAAAGAGGAGTGACGATGTTGATGACGACAAAGAGGAGTGACGATGTTGATGACGACAAAGAGGAGTGACGATGTGATGACGACAAAGAGGAGTGACGATGTTGATGACGACAAAGAGGAATGACGATGGTGATGACGACGAAGAGGAATGACGATGTTGATGACGACGAAAGGGTAGTGTGCTAATGAAGATGTTATACCTTTGTCTGTTGTTGCTATGGACAGCTGCCTGCACCTTGCCCTGTGAAATTAATTAATTGTCTCCCTTGTACTGGGCTAGCGGTGCGACGTTGTTTTTCCGGATGGTCTCATTTCTCTTTTCAGCCTTAATGTCTGCTTTTGCCTGTCTGTCTTCCGTATTCTTCTACTTTTACTCTGG
>JAPXFY010000028.1:6798660-6802754 GCA_030674185.1 Monoplex corrugatus
CACATCCGTGAAATGGATGAGACTTGACTGTGTGGCCCCAGTCTTCCCAATGAGCCCAAAGCACGCCCAACTCTGGCTAGGAACCGGTTAGAGCCGAAAAATCCCACAATGATATATTTTTGAAAGGACTGATAGGGATTCGAACCCACAACCGTCCAGTTGGTAGTCGGTTGCATTAACCACTACACCACGGCGGCTGGTTTTCCGAATCAGTCTTGTTTCAGTGATTTTCAAAAATACGAGACAGACGTGATACTTAAGCACAGTCGAGACAGTTTACTTTGATAATGGCTTCAACATCCAGCTAGACTGCCACACAGGGAGAATTCCACCCCACCCAGCCCCCTCTTTGATTTCCGTCACTCCCCCTCCTTCAGTCCCCCCCCCTCCATCTCCAGTTCAACCCCCACCTACTCTATTCACTCTCCTTCTGCTTGTCCTCTTTGTCTTCCTCCTCCTTCCGCTCTTCGCTGTCTTGTTCCTCTCCCCCCTTCCCCTACCCCCCCATTCTTCCGTTCCATGGGGGCGATGTTTGCTGGCGGATGTCTTTCCAGTCGAGGGTTTTGCGTGCCGTCTTTACATGATGGCCTGCTGGACAGACGATGGCGGAGATATTTTCGTTACAGCATGGCTGTATACGTCCCACCCCCTTCCCCATTAGTCTGTCCTTTTTCTCTGGTGTCTTTTTACACAAATCTGTCTTGACAGAAATAGACTGCGATTGTTTCAACTGCGTTTGTTGTCGGCAACTTTGTTTTGCTGGTTTGTTTTTTTTAAGAGTATTAAAGTCTTGCTTGTTATCTGTCTGTCTGTCTGTCTGTTTCTTCTGTTCATCTTTTCATTCTGTCTGTTTTCTGACATTGTCTCATCTCGTCTTTGTCTGTTTGTTTGATCGTGTGTTGTGTTTGTCTGTGTTGTTGTCTCTCGTGTTGTCTGCTTCTGCTCATGTTTCTTCTGTCTCGACTGTCGTTTCTGTTGTTCTTGTCTGTTTGTCTGCTTTTTTTATCTAGTCTGTTCTTATGTCTCAGCTCTGTACTTCTTGTCTCTGTTTCTATCTGTTTTGTCTTTTCTGTTTGTCTGTCTGTCTCTGTCTTTTCTTCTATTGTCCTTCTGTTTGTCTTCTCTGTTTCTGTCGTCTTGTCACTGTTCTCCTTGTCTGTCTGTCTCTTTGTCTGTCTGTCCTGTTTTGTCTTGTTCTGTCCTGCCATTTGCTCTGTTTTCTTCTGTCTGTCTTTGTCTATGTTTCTCTGTCTCTGTCTTTGTCTCTGTATCTTCTGTCTGTTTGTCTTTTGTTCTGTCTGTCTCTGTCTTTGTCTTGTCTTTTCTTCTGTCTTTGTCTCTGTTTCTGTCTGTCTTTGTGTCTTTGTCTTGTTTCTGTCTGTCTGTCTGTTCTGTCTTTGTTCTGTTCTGTTTCTGTCTGTCTGTCTTTGTCTCTGTTTTGTCTGTCTGTCTTGTCTTTGTCTCTGTTTCTGTCTGTTCTGTTTGTCTGTCTTTGTCTTGTTCTGTTTCTGTCTTGTCTTTGTCTTGTTTCTGTCTTCTGTCTGTCTTTGTCTCTGTTTCTGTCTGTCTGTTCTGTCTTTGTCTCTGTTTCTGTCTGTCTGTCTTGTCTTTGTCTCTGTTTCGTCTGTCTGTCTTTGTCTCTGTTCTTCTGTCTTGTCTTTGTCTCTGTTTCTGTCTGTCTTGTCTTTGTCTCTGTTTCTGTCTGTCTTTGTCTTTGTCTTGTTTCTGTCTGTCTTGTCTTTGTCTTGTTCTTCTGTCTGTGTCTTTGTCTCTGTTTCTTCTGTCTTGTCCTGTCTGTCTGTTTCTCTGTCTTCTGTTCTTTGTCTTTGTCTCTGTTTCTGTCTGTCTTTGTCTTTGTCTCTGTTTCTGTCTGTCTTTGTCTTTGTCTCTGTTTCTTCTGTCTGTTGTCTTTGTCTCTGTTTCTGTGTCTGTCTGTTGTCTTGTCTCTGTTTCTGTCTGTCTGTCTTGTCTCTGTTTCTGTCTTCTGTCTTTGTCTCTGTTTCTGTCTGTCTTGTCTTTGTCTCTGTTCTGTTTCTGTGTCTTTGTCTCTGTTTCTGTCTGTCTCTGTCTTTGTCTCTGTTTCTGTCTGTCTTGTCTTGTCTCTGTTTCTTCTGTCTGTCTTCTTGTCTCTGTTTCTGTCTGTCTGTTCTTTGTTGTCTCTGTTTCTGTTTTCTGTCTTTGTCTCTGTTTCTGTCTGTCTGTCTTTGTCTTGTTCGTCTGTCTGTCTTTGTCTCTGTTTCTGTCTGTCTGTTCTTTGTCTCTGTTTCTGTCGTCTGTTCTTTGTCTCTGTTTCTGTCTGTCTGTCTTTGTCTCTGTTTCTGTCTGTCTTCTTGTCTTGTTTCTGTCTGTTCTGTGTCTTTGTCTCTGTCTTCTGTCTTCTTTGTCTTGTTTCTGTCTTCTGTTCTGTCTTTGTCTCTGTTTTTCTGTTTCTGTTTCTTTGTCTCTGTTTCTGTCGTCTGTCTTTTGTCTCGTTTGTTTCTGTCTTGTCTTTGTCTCTGTTTCTGTCTGTCTGTTGTCTGTCCTGTTGTCTCTGTTTCTGTTTCTGTCTTCTGTCTGTCTTTGTCTCTGTTTCTTTCTGTCTGTGTCTTTGTCTCTGTTTCTGTCTTCTGTCTCGTTTCTGTCTGTCTGTCTCTGTCTCTGTTTCTGTCTTTTCTGTCTCTGTTCTTTGTCTCTTTTCTGTCTTCTGTCTGTCTTTGTCTCTGTTTCTGTCTTCTCTGTTTCTGTCTGTCTGTCTTGTTTCTGTCTGTCTGTTGTCTTGTCTCTGTCTGTCTGTCTGTCTTTGTCTCTGTTTCTGTCTGTGCTTTGTTCTGTTGTCTGTCTGTGTCTTTGTCTTTGTCTTCTTTGTCTCTGTTTCTGTCTGTCTTTGTCTCTTGTTTCTGTCTGTCTGTCTGTTGTCTTTGTCTCTGTCTTCTGTTTGTCTCTGTTTCTGTCTGTCTTTGTCTTCTGTTTTTCTGTCTGTCTGTCTTTGTCTCTGTTTCTGTCTGTCTGTTTTGTCTTGTTTCTGTCTGTCTTGTCTCGTTCTGTCTGTCTTTGTCTCTGTTTTCTGTCTGCTGTCTGTTGTCTTTGTCTCTGTTTCTGTCTGTCTTGTCTCTTGTCTGTCTGTTGTGTCTTTCTCGTTTCTGTCTGTCTTTGTCTCTGTTTCTGTCTGTCTTTGCTCTCTGTTTCTGTCTGTCTTTGTCTCTGTTCTGTCCTGTCTTTGTCTCTGTTTCTGTCTGTCTGTCGTCTTTGTCTCTGTTTCTGTTCTGTCTGTCTTTGTCTCTGTTTCTGTCTGTCTTTGTCTCTGTTTCTGTCTGTCTTTGTCTCTGTTTCTGTCTGTCTGTCTTTGTCTCTGTTTTTCTGTCTGTCTTGTCTCTGTTTCTGTCTGTCTTTGTCTCTGTTTCTGTCTGTCTTTGTCTCTGTTTTTCTGTCTTGTCTTTGTCTTGTTCTGTCTGTCTTTGTCTCTGTTCTGTCTGTCTTTGTCTTGTTTCTGTCTGTCTTTGTCTCTGTTTCTGTCTGTCTTTGTCTTTGTCTCTGTCTGTCTTTGTCTCTGTTCTTTGTCTTTGTCTTGTTTCTGTCTGTCTTGTCTTGTTTCTGTCTGTCTTTGTCTCTGTTTCTGTCTGTCTTTGTCTTGTTTCTGTCTGTCTTTGTCTCTGTTTCTGTCTGTCTTTGTCTTGTTTCTGTTTCTGTCTCTTGTCTTCTGTCTTGTCTCTGTTTCTGTCTGTCTTTGTCTCTGTTTCTGTTTCTGTTCTGTCTGTCTTTGTCTCTGTTTCTGTCTGTTGTTCTTTGTCTCTGTTTTCTGTCTGTCTTTGTCTCTGTTCTGTCTGTCTTTGTCTCTGTCTTGTCTGTTCTGTCTGTTGTCGTCTTTGTCTCTGTTCTGTCTGTCTTTGTCTTGTTTCTGTTTCTGTCTGTCGTTCTTTTTGTCTTGTTTCTCGTTTTCTTTGTCTCGTTTCTGTCTGTCTTTGTCTTGTTTGTTCTGTCTGTCTTTGTGCTCTGTTTCTTCTGTCTTGTCTCTGTCTTTCTTTTGTCTGTCTGTCTTTGTCTCTGTGTTTCTGTCTGTCTTTGTCTCTGTTTCTGTCTGTCTTTGTCTTGTTCTGTTTCTGTCTGTCTTGTTTTGT
>JAPXFY010000028.1:6807854-6810354 GCA_030674185.1 Monoplex corrugatus
TGTCTAAGTAATAACAAACAAATAGTGTGCTAAGTAATATACAACACAAACTAGTGTGCTAAGTAATACAAACACAAACTAGTGTGTAAGTAATATACAAACACAAACTAGTGTGCTAAGTAATATACAAACACAAACTAGTGTGCTAAGTATATACAAACAAAATAGTGTGCTAAGTAATATACAAACACAAACTAGTGTGCTAAGTAATATACAAACACAAACTAGTGTGCTAAGTATATACAAACACAAACTAGTGTGCTAAGTAATATACAAACACAAACTAGTGTGCTAAGTAATATACAAACACAAACTAGTGTGCTAAGTAATATACAAACACAAACGTAGTGTGCTAAGTAATATACAAACACAAACTAGTGTGCTAAATAATATAAACAAACACAAACTATGTGTGCTAAATAATATACAAACACAAACTTGTGTGCTAACTAATTACAACACAGACATATCTTATAAATCACAAATAGTGTGCTAAGTAATATACAAACACAAACTAGTGTGCTAAGTAATATACAAACACAAACTGTGTGCTAAGTAATATACAAACACAAACTAGTGTGCTAAGTAATATACAAACACAAACTAGTGTGCTAAGTAATATACAAACACAAACTAGTGTGCTAAGTAATATACAAACACAAACTAGTGTGCTAAGTAATAAACAAACACAAAAAGTGTGCTAAGTAATATACAAACACAAACTAGTGTGCTAAGTAATATACAAACACAAACTAGTGTGCTAAATAATATACAAACACAAACTAGTGTGCTAAGTAATATACAAACACAAACTAGTGTCTAAATAATATACAAACACAAACTAGTGTGCTAAGTAATATACAAACACAAACTAGTGTGCTAATAATATACAAACACAAACTAGTGTGCTAAGTAATATACAAACACAAACTAGTGTGCTAATAATATACAAACACAAACTAGTGTGCTAAGTAATATACAAACACAAAAGTATGTTAAATAATATACAAACACAAACTAGTGTGCTAAGTAATATACAAACACAAACTAGTGTGCTAAGTAATATACACAAACACAAATTAGTGTGCTAAGTAATATACAAACACAAAAAGTGTGCTAAGTAATATACCAAACACAAACTAGTGTGCTAAGTAATATACAAACACAAACTAGTGTGCTAAATAATATACAAACACAAACTAGTGTGCTAAGTAATATACAAACAAAAACTATGTGTCTACAGTATAAAATAACAAACACAAACTAGTGTGCTAATAATATACAAACACAAACTAGTGTGCTAAGTAATATACAAACACAAACTAGTGTGCTAAGTAATATACAGACAAACACAAACTAGTGTGCTAAGTAATATACAAACACAAACTAGTGTGCTAAGTAATATACACAAACACAAACTAGTGTGCTAAGTAATATACAGACAACACAAACTAGTGTGCTAAGTAATATACAAACACAAACTAGTGTGCTAAGTAATATACAAACACAAACTAGTGTGCTAAGTAATATACAAACACAAACTAGTGTGCTAAGTAATATACAACAACACAAACTAGTGTGCTAAGTAATATACACAAACACAAACTAGTGTGCTAAGTAATATACAAAACACAAACTAGTGTGCTAAGTAATATACAGACGAACACAAATAGTGTGCTGAGTAATATACAAACAAAACTAGTGTGCTAAGTAATATACAGACGAACACAAACTAGTGTGCTAAGTAATATACAGACGAACACAAACTAGTGTGCTAAGTAATATACAGACGAACACAAACTAGTGTGCTAAGTAATATACAGACGAACACAAACTAAGTGTGCTAAGTAATATACAGACGAAGACAAACTATGTGCTTATAATATACAAACCCAAACTTGTGTGTTAAGTAATAAGCACAGACGAACACAAACTAGTGTGCTAAAGTAATATACAGACCAACACAGACTAGTATGCTTAGTAAATCACAAATTAGTGTGCTAAGTAATTTACAAATACAAACTAGTGTGCTTAGTAATATACAAACACACACTAGTGTGCTAAGTAATATACAAATCCAAACTTGTGTGCTAAGTAATATACAAACCCAAACTTGTGTGCTAAGTAATATACAAACACAAACTTGTGTGCTAAGTAAATAAACAAACGAAAAACACAAACAGATTACGTTATCTTCTATTTTTAGACTGGCCTCGCTTAATTCCCGAGAGGAGAGAAGAACATGAGCAACAAGACAATAAGGAAAACAAGACAAAACATTACTGCTCTTGAAATACAGTGTGATGAAGTCAGAATTCACAAGCATCACAGACAGGCGAGCCAGAAAGAAGAGAAGACAACGAAGACAAAAACAAAACTAATGT
Organism: Monoplex corrugatus; assembly: GCA_030674185.1. Lineage (NCBI taxonomy): Eukaryota > Metazoa > Mollusca > Gastropoda > Littorinimorpha > Ranellidae > Monoplex > Monoplex corrugatus. Next base: position 6,810,239 of record JAPXFY010000028.1, read on the forward strand.
GGAAATCAAGACAGAGTATTGTCTTTGAAACATAGCATGCTGCACTTGTAAGACGGGTGCGTCAGAGAGAGAGAGAAAGCGACGAACTATAAAAGGACAGTCAGTCAACCTTATGA
>JAPXFY010000028.1:6812854-6815354 GCA_030674185.1 Monoplex corrugatus
CACCTTACATCTACACCCTCACCCCCCCCCCCGTCCATTTCAACACCTTACATCTACACCACCCCCCCCCGTCCATTTCAAGACCTTACATCTACACCCTCCCCCACCCCCCCCTCCATTTCAAGACCTTACATCTACACCCCACCCCCCCCCCCGTCCATTTCAAGACCTTACATCTACACCCTCACCCCCCCCCCCGTCCATTTCAAGACCTTACATCTACACCCTCACCCCCTCCCCGTCCATTTCAACACCTTACATCTACACCCTCACCCCCCCCCCCCGTCCATTTCAACACCTTACATCTACACCCTCACCCTCCCCCCCCCCATCCCGTCCATTTCAACACCTACATCTACATCCTCCCCGTCCATTCAAGACCTTACACTACACCCCCCCCCCCCGTCCATTTCAAGACCTTACATCTACACCCCCCCCCCCTCCCATTTCAAGACCTTACATCTACACCCTCACCCCCCCCTCCATTTCAAGACCTACATCTACACCCTCCCCCCCCCGTCCATTTCAAGACCTTACATCTACACCCTCACCCCCCCCCCCCGTCCATTTCAAGACCTGACACCTACACCCTCCCCCCCCCCCGTCCATTTCAAGACCTTACATCTACACCCCCCCCCCCCGTCCATTTCAACACCTTACATCTACACCCTCACCCCCCCACCGTCCATTTCAAGACCTTACATCTACACCCTCCCCCCCCCGTCCCATTTCAACACCTTACATCTACACCCCCCTCCCCCCCCCGTCCATTTCAACACCTTACATCTACACCCTCACCCCCCCCCCCGTCCATTTCAACACCTTACATCTACACCCTCCCCCCCCCCCCCCGTCCATTTCAACACCTTACATCTACACCCTCACCCCCCCCCCGTCCATTTCAACACCTTACATCTACACCCTCACCCCCCCCATCCATTTCAAGACCTTACATCTACACCCTCCCCCCCCCCCCCGTCCATTTCAACACCTTACATCTACACCCTCACCCCCCCCCCCGTCCATTTCAACACCTTACATCTACACCCTCACCCCCCCCCCATCCATTTCAAGACCTTACATCTACACCCTCCCCCCCCCCCCCCCGCCCATTTCAACACCTTACATCTACACCCCCCCCCCCCCGTCCATTTCAACACCTTACATCTACACCCTCCCCCCCCCCCGTCCATTTCAACACCTTACACTCACCCCTCCCTCCCCCCCCCCCCCCCCGTCCATTTCAAGACCTTGATTCTACACCCTCCTCCATATCCACGTTCCATCCCAAGAACTTGCCAGCACATAGGATTTTTCACAGAGCCAGGGAATCTGCCAGATCAGCATATCATCACTCTAAGGTCTGTGTGGAGCGCATATGGTGTTTTCCGCTTGCCATAATTTCCTATTGAACTTCACATGTAGTCAGTCATCGTTACAGACATTACGATCTTTGAATCATACAGCTTCTAAACAGTTTTTATGTTCAAGCGTGCGCAGAGAGAGAGAGAGAGACAGAGAGAGAGAGGAGGGAGAGAGAGGGAGGAATAGAGAGGGAGAGAGAGGGGGTAGAAAGAGGGAGAGAGATACGAGAGAGAGACAAGAGAGAGAGAGAGAGAGACAGACAGACAGACAGACAGGGAGAGAGAGAGAAAGGCGGGAGATATTTATGGTGCTTCCTTGTTCCGCGAAGGCGGCTGAGGATTTCGAAAGTGAGATTGAGACTAATTTAGTGTGTGTGTGTGTGTGTGTGTGTGTGTGTGTGTGTGTGTGTGTGTGTGTGTGTGTGTGTGTGTGTGTGTGTGTGTGTGTGTGTGTGTGTGTGTGTTTGTGTGTGTTTGTGTGTGTGTTGTGTGTGTGTACGTGTGTGTGTATATGTGTGTGCGTATGAGTACGCGCATGCGCGGTGTGTGTGTTCGTTGTGTGTGTGTGCGTGCGTGTGCGTGTGTGTGCGCGTTTGTGTGTGCGTTTGTGTATGCGTGAGTGCGTGTGTGTGTGTGAGCGCGCACATGCATGCGCGCTTGTCTGTTTATGTGTGTGTGTGCTTGTGTGTGCGTATGTATGTGTTTGTGTGTGTACGCGTGTATGTGTGTATATGTGTGTTTGTATAAGTGTGTGTTTGTATTCATGTATGTGTGTTTTTGTGTTTATTTTTGTGTGTATGTGTTTGTGTATGTGTTTGTGTGTATGTGTTTTTGTGTTTGTGTTTATGTATATGTGTGAACGTTTGTGTGTGTGTGTGTGTGTGTGTGTGTGTGTGTGTGTGTGTGTGTTGTTGTGTGTGTGTGTGTGTTAATGTACATGTGCGTGCGTTTGTGTTTATGTATGTGCGTGTTTGTGTTATGTATGTGTATGTGCGTTTATCTGGTGTGTGTGTGTGTGTGTGTGCGTGTGTGCGTGTGTGTGTGTGTGTGTGTGCGCGCGTGTGCGTTTGTGTGTATGTAGATATAGCCTACATTATGTCACTGAGACAGAGACAGAGACAGAGAGAGAGAGAGAG
>JAPXFY010000028.1:6835354-6857854 GCA_030674185.1 Monoplex corrugatus
GACTGTACATGTCCATGTCATCAGAAGTGTTGACCAACCTGTAGACTGTACATGTCCATGTCATCAGAAGTGTTGACCAACCTGAAGACTGTACATGTCCATGTCATCAGAAGTGTTGACCAACCTGTAGACTGTACATGTCCATGTCATCAGAAGTGTTGACCAACCTGTAGACTGGACATGTCCATGTCATCAGAAGTGTTGACCAACCTGTAGACTGGACATGTCCATGTCATCAGAAGTGTTGACCAACCTGTAGACTGGACATGTCCATGTCATCAGAAGTGTTGACCAACCTGTAGACTGTACATGTCCATGTCAACAGAAGTGTTTACCAACCTGTAGACTGTACATGTCCATGTCATCAGAAGTGTTGACCAACCTGTAGACTGTACATGTCCATGTCATCAGAAGTGTTGACCAACCTGAAGACTGTACATGTCCATGTCATCAGAAGTGTTGACCAACCTGTAGACTGTACATGTCCATGTCATCAGAAGTGTTGACCAACCTGTAGACTGGACATGTCCATGTCATCAGAAGTGTTGACCAACCTGTAGACTGGACATGTCCATGTCATCAGAAGTGTTGACCAACCTGTAGACTGGACATGTCCATGTCATCAGAAGTGTTGACCAACCTGTAGACTGTACATGTCCATGTCATCAGAGGTGTTGACCAACCTGTAGACTGGACATGTCCATGTCATCAGAAGTGTTGACCAACCTGTAGACTGGACATGTCCATGTCATCAGAAGTGTTGACCAACCTGTAGAATGGACATGTCCATGTCATCAGAAGTGTTGACCAACCTGTAGACTGTACATGTCCCTGTCATCAGAAGTGTTGACCAACCTGTAGACTACATGTCCATGTCATCAGAAGTGTTGACCAACCTGTAGACTGGACATGTCCATGTCATCAGAAGTGTTGACCAACCTGTAGACTGGACATGTCCATGTCATCAGAAGTGTTGACCAACCTGTAGATTGTACATGTCCCTGTCATCAGAAGTGTTGACCAACCTGTAGACTGGACATGTCCCTGTCATCAGAAGTGTTGACCAACCTGTAGACTGTACATTTCCATATCATCAAAAGTGTTGACCAACCTGAAGACTGTACATGTCCATGTCATCAGAAGTGTTGACCAACCTGTAGACTGTACATGTCCATGTCATCAGAAGTGTTGACCAACCTGTAGACTGGACATGTCCATGTCATCAGAAGTGTTGACCAATCTGTAGACTGGACATGTCCATGTCATCAGAAGTGTTGACCAACCTGTAGACTGGACATGTCCATGTCATCAGAAGTGTTAACCAACCTGTAGACTGTACATGTCCCTGTCATCAGAAGTGTTGACCAACCTGTAGACTGGACATGTCCATGTCATCAGAAGTGTTGACCAACCTGTAGACTACATGTTCCTGTCATCAGAAGTGTTGACCAACCTGTAGACTACATGTCCATGTCATCAGAAGTGTTGACCAACCTGTAGACTGTACATGTCCATATCATCAGAAGTGTTGACCAACCTGTAGACTGGACATGTCCATGTCATCAGAAGTGTTGACCAACCTGTAGACTGGACATGTCCCTGTCATCAGAAGTGTTGACCAACCTGTAGACTGGACATGTCCATGTCATCAGAAGTGTTGACCAACCTGTAGACTGGATATGTCCATGTCATCAGAAGTGTTGACCAACCTGTAGACTGGACATATCCATGTCATCAGAAGTGTTGACCAACCTGTAGACTGTACATGTCCATGTCATCAGAGGTGTTGACCAACCTGTAGACTGGACATGTCCATGTCATCAGAAGTGTTGACCAACCTGTAGACTGAACATGTCCATGTCATCAGAAGTGTTTGACCAACCTGTAGACTGGACATGTCCCTGTCATCAGAAGTGTTGACCAACCTGTAGACTGTACATGTCCCTGTCATCAGAAGTGTTGACCAACCTGTAGACTGGACATGTCCCTGTCATCAGAAGTGTTGACCAACCTGTAGACTGTACATGTCCATGTCATCAGAAGTGTTTACCAACCTGTAGACTGGACATGTCCCTGTCATCAGAAGTGTTGACCAACCTGTAGACTGTACATGTCCATGTCATCAGAAGTGTTAACCAACCTGTAGACTGTACATGTCCCTGTCATCAGAAGTGTTGACCAACCTGTAGACTGGACATGTCCATGTCATCAGAAGTGTTGACCAACCTGTAGACTACATGTTCCTGTCATCAGAAGTGTTGACCAACCTGTATACTGTACATGTCCATGTCATCAGAAGTGTTGACCAACCTGTAGACTGTACATGTCCATGTCATCAGAAGTGTTTACCAACCTGTAGACTGTACATGTCCATGTCATCAGAAGTGTTGACCAACCTGTAGACTACATGTCCATGTCATCAGAAGTGTTGACCAACCTGTATACTGTACATGTCCATGTCATCAGAAGTGTTGACCAACCTGTAGACTGTACATGTCCATGTCATCAGAAGTGTTTACCAACCTGTAGACTGGACATGTCCCTGTCATCAGAAGTGTTGACCAACCTGTAGACTGGACATGTCCCTGTCATCAGAAGTGTTGACCAACCTGTAGACTGGACATGTCCCTGTCATCAGAAGTGTTTACCAATATCAACACAAACTGCATCAACACCGGCGATAGGAATGCAATGGACTGCTTGGCTCTTGTATCACAACTATGGACTCAAGTTCTGATGTCTCAAGTTTGGTTCCAGCCCACAATGGGCTGTTCGCCGTTTACCTTAACCCTTTGACTCCCGCACCCTGTCTACCATTGTCAACCCTGCAAGCAAAGCAAAAAATTAATCCATTGAATCCCTCACCCTATCATTAGCTTCCTGTAGGATGCTGTTGGATAGGGTGAGGGATTCAAAGGTTAAGTTTTTGCAGTTAGTGGATAGGGTTCGGGAGTCGAAGGGTTAATTAAAGCTCCAAAAATTATGATGGTTCAACCCAGGTCTCATAGGCTGCACCCTTTTCCTCCCCCCCCCCCCCCCCCATCTCTTTTGTCCATTTCATGATCTCTGTGCAGAGTCAAGGAGTCTTCCAGATAGTAGATGATAAATTGGGTGGAGCGCATACGGAATTGTCTGAGTGCAGTGAATCTGTTTTGAATATATTCCGGGCTATGTATACAGCTGTAAAACATACACGAAACGCCTTAGGCCTGTGGATAAACAGCGCTTCAGAATGGCTAACAACCAAGCTATCCCTGTGTTTCTACTCTCATTACCTGGACATTGGAGCAGAACAGTTTATCAGGAATCTAAAGAGATAATAAAGACAGACTTTGTTAACAAGATACACGCCAGTAAATGAACTGGAAGGCAGAATTAACAAGATAGTCAAGCCATTGTAACAACCTCCCTTTTTATACAAACATTGTTACAGGGGAGAAAATTCGGGAGAAAATTCGGAATGGATAGTTCTCACGGTAAATGTGACCTTGAAGAGGCGTCAGATAAAATCTATGTTGACGTAAAGTGAGAACAACGGTAAACTGTCACAACAGTCAAAACGGATTGGAAACGGTGTTAGAAATTCTTCAGAAAGGAGAAGACTGGCCGAATGGTTCAGACGTTCGCCTGCCGATGACTAAATTCGAAGTTCCAGTGTTCGCTCCCTGTACAGGCCTTCTCTTTTCTCCTCAGTTTGACCAGAAAATCCAACTGAACGTCTATCCCTTCGGAAGGGGACGAAAAACGAGTTGGACCCGTGTGCCTTTGGCTGCGCACGCTAAAAAACCCACAGCAGTTGAAAAATCGTGAAATGCAGGGCACTGCCCAGCTGCCTAGGTATAAAACATTGAAGAGATAGTTTGATTTCCCAGGTCTCACCCTTGAAAACCAATTAGCCTTCTTGCCTTCCTGAAGTTTTGTTTTAAAAAAATTGAATACGAATATGAATTTAAATCGAGTGAGAGTGGATGGGCGCCGCCCTCGTGGTGCTGGCCCCGGGAAAAGTTGAGGTCTATGTCACCTCACTCCCCCTACGACCCCAGGGTTATGGAATTATCTAGGTAGGACCTCAGGATCTGGCCAGCTCATGGGTTTATGTGCAGGCTTAAGACTTGTGCCATGATCATTCTGGACCTTCTCCATCACATGGCACCTGGCATATGGAATTCAATCCGAGCGTGGAGACGTCATCTTGATTTAAGAAATTGAAACTGAAACTGAAACTCAGAAAGTGTGTTCAGACATCTTCCTCAACAAAATGCTAATTTTAGGGAAAGGAGCTGGCAGCTATGTGACCTGCTGCCCGAAGACCAGAATGGGGAGGGAGAGGGTTCTTCCATTGTTTCTTGGTCCAGAGCCTGGGCTGAACCTGGTTGGTGTGTGTTGTACGGTTATGTCCGGGGGTTTGTCATCTCCCCACCTTGCCATTCGGTTTGTAAACAAGGTGACTGATGACTGGGCCCGAATGAGTCATGCAGCGCATAGACAGCGCCCTCCCCCCTTCGCTTGATGAAATGACTATTGAGTGGGGTCAGGAGCTTTGGGAGGTGATTGTCTGGTGAATGGCGAGGCATTGGTTCTCTGGGTCCCATCCACACACTCGTGGTGTTTCTTGTCAACTTAGAAATTGTAAAGACAGCGTTTTCACACACCTTTTTAAACAAGTGCTAATTGTACGTGCTTGTGATCTTGACTTCGGCTCCATGACTTGCAAACTTTTGCATTCATGACTTTTTAACAATCCACACCATTGACCCAAATTTGGTAAAAGATCCACACAGAAATTGTTGGCAGAGTTTCACCAACACATCTTTGTGTCAGACACACGAATACACAGAAGGACAGACATACAGACACACATTTCTCACAAGTCGTTATGAAGTAATCTCTTTTTTTCTTTTTGATATTTCTTGGAAATTTGGATTAATGAAAGAGGGAAAACTGAGATTGAAAGAGAACATTAAAACATAGAGTAGAGAGAAAAACTGGTTTGTTCATAGCACATCACATCCAAAAAATGGGACTTAGATAGGTCTGTTTTACGTAAAGAGGATTGTTAGCAACCCAGCAAAATGGACAAAAGGATTACTGTCCAAAACGAACAGAAAGGAAGTTTGCATGCATGGTTTGCTCTTCTTATTTATCCATATTCATGTCTTATTTGGATTCATTAATTCATTCATTCATTCATTCATTCATTCATTCATTCATTTATTCATTCATTCATTCATTTATTCATGCATTCTTGCATGCATTTGTTCATGTGTTTATTATTACCCATTCATTCATTCATGAATATTCATTCATTCATCTGTTTAGTATTATCCATTCATTCATTCATTCATTCATTCATCTGTCTCGCGAAAAATTCAGATTTTAATTAAAAAAAAAAAAAAAGGTAATTGTCTATTTTTTATTTACCAGCTTACTAGTTCCTCTCTTGTTGTTGGTACTGGAAAAACAAAAACAGAAAACAACCAAGAATATGATCACCCGTTTCTTGAGGAAAGACAGACAAATAGGCAGACAGACGGACAAATAGACAGGGTGTTGAAAGGAAGAGGGAGGGAGGGAGGGAGAGAGGGAGGGAGGGCAATGCCATCAGAAGCAATACTTGCCCAGGGGTGGTCTGTGACATTAATGAGAACAGCTCACGTGCACCGCACCTTCCTCCATCCTGACTGGCCACATCAAAGGCAGAGCCAGCTACCGCTAGTTTCGTTCTTTTTCTGGTAGTTTTCTTCATTTGCTGATAGATGTGAGACACGCACGCACGCACGCACGCACGCACGTACACGCACGCGCACACACACATATTCCCTTACATAATTACCTGCCCTATCCCTAAAAAATCAAACGACTTGATTGACAAAAGTACAATGAATAGACATGAAAAGAAATAGTCAGCGAACATTATTCCGTCCCACTTCTTTGTCACAACATCAGAGGACACACTGTGTCCACTCTCTCTCTCTCTCTCTCTCTCTCTCTCTCTCTCTCTCTCTCTCTCTTTCTTTCTCTCTCTCTCTCTCTCTTTCTTTCCTTCTTTCTATCTATCTGTTAGTCTGTCTGTATCTCTCTCCCTTCCTCCCTCTCTCTCCCCCTCTCTCTCTCACTCCCTTTCTCTCTTTCTCCCTCTCTCTCTCCCTCTCTTTCTCTCTCTCTCTCTCTTTCTCCATCTCTCTCACTCCCTCTCTCCCTCTTTCTCTGTCTCTTCCTCCCTTCTTCCCCTCTCTCTCTCCTTCTGTCTCTCTCTCCCTCTCTCTGTCTCTCTCTCTCCCTCTCTCTCTCTCCCTCTCCTCTCTCTTGCCATCAAAGACAGCCAAGGTCAAAATCTCGTTTTCTCCAGAGCTAAAGTGATCTTTTGCTGGGGTCTGTGTTTACCTGAGCAAATGACAGTGGGGAGGGGAGGGGAGGGAAGGGGAGGGGAGAGTGGAGAAATGGTGACAGGCAGAAAGACATTGGAGGGGAGAGAAGGATGGTGGAACAGTAGCGTGGGAAGCATGTCTTTCTTTTTTCTAGTAACAAAAGTAAGGCCAAATGTATTGCGTAAAGATCATTTCCCGCACTTTCAACTCACACACACCCCTTACCATACACACAATTAAAAAAAAAAACACAAAACAAAATAAAACAAACAAAAATAGAAATGAAGAAAATACGGTTCGGTTTCAGTTGGGTTTTTACTGACTCATTTTTATTTACTTATGTTCTAGAATATACGTGAAGTTTTCGAAATGAAGTGATCTTCGGTGGACGCAAAACTGTTTGCTACATAATGCTACCAATTTTGAAGAACAAGGTCTCCCAACAGTGTAAAAATCGCTACTCACAGTTCCGTAGCTTTCGATGGCGTTCTCGCCATCTTCGTCAGCGCTCTAATGCTGTCTGCGTGAATCTCTACTCAGATCTCGCGAACATGACACAAAACAAGTGTGACTGCCCGCGTTCAAGCAAACAGGAACCAGAAAAAAGAATCAGAACGCGTATTTGATACAACCAGACAAGACAGGCGCAAATTTTCTCCCAACTGGCCTTCGTCAAGCGTAAGATCACAAACAAACAAACACCAGATACAAAAATTAGGAGAAAAAGACTGAAACTTCTCTGCTCTTTATCCGATGTGAGAAACTGAAACGTCCCTGCTGCTTCGTCCGATGTGAGAAACTGAAAAGTCCCTGCTGCTTCGTCCGATGTGAGAAACTGAAACGTCCCTGCTGCTTCGTCCGATGTGAGAAACTGAAACGTCAATGCTGCTTTGTCCGATGGGAGAAAAGGACTTGCCTGACTAGTTTAGTCAGTTTGGTCCTTTTCTCACACTAGACGAAGCAGCAGGGAAGTTTCAGTAGTTTTCTTCTAATTTTTGTATTTGATGTTTGTTTGTTTGTGATCTTACGCTTGAAAAAGGACAGTTGACCGAGAATTTCCGCCTGTCTTGTCTTGTTGTATCAAATACGCGTTCTGATTCTTTTTTCGTGTTTTTTTCTGGGTTCCTGTTTGCTAATATAATTGCTGCAGGTTTTGGATAGAAAGTATCATTTGTAAAACTGTCCGAGTGTGATAGTTCCCTATTTACCAACCTGTAGACTGTACATGTCCATGTCATCAGAAGTGTTGACCAACCTGAAGACTGTACATGTCCATGTCATCAGAAGTGTTGACCAACCTGTAGACTGTACATGTCCATGTCATCAGAAGTGTTGACCAACCTGTAGACTGGACATGTCCATGTCATCAGAAGTGTTGACCAACCTGTAGACTGTACATGTCCATGTCATCAGAAGTGTTGACCAACCTGTAGACTGTACATGTCCATGTCATCAGAAGTGTTGACCAACCTGTAGACTGGACATGTCCATGTCATCAGAAGTGTTGACCAACCTGTAGACTGTACATGTCCATGTCATCAGAAGTGTTGACCAACCTGTAGACTGTACATGTCCATGTCATCAGAAGTGTTGACCAACCTGTAGACTGTACATGTCCATGTCATCAGAAGTGTTGACCAACCTGTAGACTGGACATGTCCATGTCATCAGAAGTGTTGACCAACCTGTAGACTGTACATGTCCATGTCATCAGAAGTGTTGACCAACCTGTAGACTGGACATGTCCATGTCATCAGAAGTGTTGACCAACCTGTAGACTGTACATGTCCATGTCATCAGAAGTGTTGACCAACCTGTAGACTGTACATGTCCATGTCATCAGAAGTGTTGACCAACCTGTAGACTGTACATGTCCATGTCATCAGAAGTGTTGACCAACCTGTAGACTGGACATGTCCATGTCATCAGAAGTGTTGACCAACCTGTAGACTGTACATGCCCCATGTCATCAGAAGTGTTGACCAACCTGTAGACTGTACATGTCCATGTCATCAGAAGTGTTGACCAACCTGTAGACTGTACATGTCCATGTCATCAGAAGTGTTGACCAACCTGTAGACTGTACATGTCCATGTCATCAGAAGTGTTGACCAACCTGTAGACTGTAATGTCCATGTCATCAGAAGTGTTGACCAACCTGTAGACTGTACATGTCCATGTCATCAGAATGTTGACCAACCTGTAACTGTACATTCCATGTCATCAAATGTTACAACTGTAACTGTACTGTCCATGTATCAAATGTTACCAACTGTAGACTGAATGTCCTGTCATCAAAGTGTTGACCAACGTAGACTGACATGTCCAGTCATCAAAGTGTTGACCAACCTTAACTGTACATGTCCATGTCATCAGAATGTTGACCAACTAACTGTACATGTCCATGTCATCAGAATGTTGACCACCTGTACTGTACATGTCCATGTCATCAGAAGTTGACCAACCTGTAGACTGTACATGTCCATGTCATCAAATGTTACCAACCTGTAGACTGTACATGTCCATGTCATCAGAAGTGTTGACCACCTGTAGACTGTACATGTCCATTCATCAGAAGTGTTACCAACCTGTAACTGGACATGTCCATGTCATCAGAATGTGACCAACCTGTAGACTGACATGTCCATGTCATCAGAAGTTTACCAACCTGTAGACTGGACATGTCCATGTCATCAGAAGTGTTGACCAACCTGTAACTGACATGTCCATGTCATCAGAAGTGTTACCAACCTGTAGACTGACATGTCCATTCATCAGAAGTGTTGACCAACCTGTAACTGTACATGTCCATGTCATCAGAAGTGTGACACCTGTAGACTGTACATGTCCATGTCATCAGAAGTGTTGACCAACCTGTAGACTGTACATGTCCATGTCATCAGAAGTGTTGACCAACCTGTAGACTGACATGTCCATGTCATCAGAAGTGTTACCAACCGTAGACTGTACATGTCCATGTCACAGAAGTGTTGACCAACCTGTAGACTGACATGTCCTGTCATCAGAAGTGTTGACCAACCTGTAGACTGTACATGTCCATGTCATCAGAATGTTGACCAACCTGTAGACTGACATGTCCATGTCATCAGAAGTGTTGACAACCTGTAGACTGTACATGTCCATGTCATCAAAGTGTTGACCAACCTGTAGACTGTACATGTCCATGTCATCAAAGTGTTGACCAACCTGTAGACTGTACATGTCCATGTCATCAGAAGTGTTGACCAACCTGTAGACTGACATGTCCATGTCATCAGAAGTGTTACCAACCTGTAGACTGACATGTCCATGTCATCAGAATGTTACCAACCTGTAGACGTACATGTCCATGTCATCAGAAGTGTTACCAACCTGTAGACTGACATGTCCATGTCATCAGAAGTGTTGACCAACCTGTAGACTGTACATGTCCATGTCATCAGAAGTGTTGACCAACCTGTAGACTGTACATGTCCATGTCATCAGAAGTGTTGACCAACCTGTAGACTGTACATGTCCATGTCATCAGAAGTGTTGACCAACCTGTAGACTGTACATGTCCATGTCATCAAAGTGTTGACCAACCTGTAGACTGTACATGTCCATGTCATCAGAAGTGTTGACCAACCTGTAGACTGTACATGTCCATGTCATCAGAAGTGTTGACCAACCTGTAGACTGTACATGTCCATTCATCAGAAGTGTTGACCAACCTGTAGACTGTACATGTCCATGTCATCAGAAGTGTTACCAACCTGTAGACTGACATGTCCATGTCATCAAAGTGTTGACCAACCTGTAGACTGACATGTCCATGTCATCAGAAGTGTTACCAACCTGTAGACTGACATGTCCAGTCATCAAATGTTACCAACCTGTAGACTGACATGTCCATTCATCAAAGTGTTGACCAACCTGTAGACTGACATGTCCATGTCATCAGAAGTTTGACCAACCTGTAGACTGTACATGTCCATGTCATCAAAGTGTTGACCAACCTGTAGACTGACAGTCCATGTCATCAGAAGTGTTACAACCTGTAGATGTACATGTCCATGTCATCAGAAGTGTTACCAACTGTAACTGTACATGTCCATGTCATCAGAAGTGTTGACCAACCTGTAGACTGTACAGTCCATGTCATCAGAAGTGTTACCAACCTGTAGACTGACATGCCATGTCATCAGAAGTGTTGACCACCTGAGACGTACATGTCCATGTCATCAAAGTGTTGACCACCTGTAGACTGTACATGTCCATGTCATCAGAAGTGTTGACCAACCTGTAGACTGACATGTCCATGTCTCAGAAGTGTTACCAACCTGTAGACTGTACATGTCCAGCATCAGAAGTGTTGACCAACCTGTAGACTGACATGTCCATGTCATCAGAAGTTACCAACCTGTAGACTGTACATGTCCATGTCATCAAAGTTGACCAACTGTAGACTGTACATGTCCATGTCATCAGAAGTGTTGACAACCTGTAGACTGTACATGTCCATGTCATCAAAGTGTTGACCAACCTGTAGACTGTACATGTCCATGTCTCAGAAGTGTTGACCAACCTGTAGACTGTACATGTCCATGTCATCGAAGTGTTGACCAACCTGTAGACTGTAAGTCCCTGTCATCAGAAGTTTTACCAACCTGTAGACTGACATGTCCATGTCTCAGAAGTTGACCAACTGTAGACTGACATGTCCTGTCATCAGAATGTTGACCACCTGTAGACTGGACATGTCCATGTCATCAGAAGTGTTACCAACTGTAACTGACATGTCCATGTCATCAGAAGTGTTGACCAACCTGAAGACTGTACATGTCCATGTCATCAGAAGTGTTGACCAACCTGTAGACTGACATGTCCATGTCATCAGAAGTGTTGACCAACCTGTAGACTGTAATGCCTGTCATCAAAGTTTACCAACCTGTAGACTGACATGTCCATGTCATCAGAAGTTTGACCAACCTTAGACTGACATGTCCTGTCACAAATGTTGACCAACCTTAGACTTACATGTCCATGTCATCAGAAGTGTTGACCAACCTGTAGACGTACATGTCATGTCATCAGAAGTGTTGACCAACTGTAGACTGTACATGTCCATGCATCAAAGTGTTGACAACCTGTAGACTGTACATGTCCATGTCATCAGAAGTGTTGACCAACCTGTAGACTGTACATGTCCATGTCATCAGAAGTGTTGACCAACCTGTAGACTGTACATGTCCATTCATCAAAGTTTGACCAACCTGTAGACTGTACATGTCCATGTCATCAGAAGTGTTGACCAACCTGTAGACTTACATGTCCATGTCATCAGAAGTGTTGACCAACCTGTAGACTGTACATGTCCATGTCATCAGAAGTGTTACCAACTTAGACTGTACATGTCCATGTCATCAGAAGTTTGACCAACCTGTAGACTGTACATGTCCATGCATCAGAAGTGTTACCAACCTGTAGATGTACATGTCCATGTCATCAAAGTGTGACCAACCTGAGACTGTACATGTCCATTCATCAAAGTGTTACAACCTGTAACTGTACAGTCCATGCATCAAATGTTGACCAACCTGTAGACGACATTCCATGTCTCAAATGTTACCACCTGTAGACGTACATGTCCATGCACAGAATGTTGACCAACCTGTAGACGACATTCCATGTCATCAGATTGACAACCTGTAGACTGTACATGTCCATGTCATCAGAATGTTACCACCGTAACTGACATTCCATTCATCAGAAGTGACACCTGTAACTGTACATGCCATGTCATCAGAAGGTACCACCTAACTGTACATCTGCAAGAGTGTACAACCTTAACTCAGTCAGCCAAGTTACACCTTAACTGTACATGTCAGCACAGAATTGACCAACTAGATGACTGTCCAGTCACAGAGTGTACACTGAACTAGTCCATTCTCAAATGTGACCAACCGTAACTGACATGCAGTCACAAATATTGACAACGTAACGCTTCATTCCAGAATGTGACCACCTTAACTGCTGTCGTCATCAGAATGTACAACGTACTACAGTCATTCATCAAAGTTACCAACTTACGTAATCCATGTCACATGTTACCAACCTAACGACAGCCATCACAAGTCACTAGACGTCATTCATCAGGTGACCACGTAATGACAGCCAGCACAAATTTGACCACTAACTGAAGCCATGCACAGAGTGACACCTGACTGAGCCAGCTCAAAGTTACCACTGTACGAGTCTCTCAGAGTGTGACACTTAACTTACATGCCATGTCATAAAGTTGACAACCGTAATACGCCCTACAAGGTTGACCAACTATGTCATCCTGTACAAGTGTTGCAACGTACGTAATTCCTCACAAGTACAACTAACTACTTCCGCATCAGAATTGACCACCTGTAGCGATGCGCATCGAGTGTGACCAACTGCGACATCTGTCTCAATGTTGACACCTTACTGAGTCCATCATCAAAGTGTACACCTGTAGACGACAGTCCAGTCATAGAAGTTACCCCTTACGACATGTCATGCACAAAGTTTACCACGTGACGACATCAGCACAAATTACCACCTTAGACTGACATGTCCATGTCATCAGAAGTGTTGACACCTGTAACTGACATGTCCTGTCCTCAAAGTGTTTACCACCGTAGACTGGACATGTCCATTTCATCAGAAGTGTACCACCCTGTAACGACATACCATGTCATCAGAAGTGTGACCACCTAGACGACATTCCCGTCATCAGAAGTGTTGACCACCCTGTAGACTGACATCCATGTCATCAAATGTTACCAACCTGTAGACTGACATGTCCATGCATCAGAAGTGTTGTCCAACTGTAACTGACATGTCCATGTCACAGAATGTTGCCACCTGTAGACTGTACATGTCCAGTCTCAGAAGTGTGCCAACCGTAGATGACAGTCCGTCATCAGAAGTGTGACCACCTTAGACTGTACATGTCCATGTCATCAGAAGTGTTGACCAACCTTAGACTGTACATGTCCATGTCATCAGAAGTGTTGACCAACCTGTAGACTGACATGTCCATTCATCAAATGTTGACCACCTGTACTGTACATGCCTGTCATCAGAAGTGTTGACCAACTGTAACTGTACAGTCCATGTCTCAGAAGTGTTGACCAACCTGTAGACTGGACAGTCCATGTCATCGAAGTTGACCAACCGTAGACTGACATGTCCATGTCATCAGAAGTGTTACCAACCTGTAGACTGTACATGTCCATGTCATCAGAATGTTGACAACCTGTAGACTGGACATTCCATGTCATCAGAAGTGTTGACCACCCTGTAGACTGGACATGTCCATGTCATCAGAAGTGTACAACCTGTAGACTGACATGTCCATGTCATCAGAAGTGTTGACCAACCTGTAGACTGGACATGTCCATGTCATCAGAAGTGTTGACCAACCTGTAACTGTACATGTCCATGTCATCAGAAGTGTTGACCAACCTGTAGACTGGACATGCCATGTCATCAGAAGTGTTGACCAACCTGTAACTGTTACATGTCCATGTCATCAGAAGTGTTGACCAACCTGTAGACTGTACATGTCCATGTCATCAGAAGGTTGACCAACCTGTAGACTGACATGTCCATGTCATCAGAAGTGTTGACCACCTGTAGACTGACATGTCCCTGTCATCAGAAGTGTTGACCAATCTGTAGACTGGACATGTCCATGTCATCAGAAGTGTTACCCACTGTAGACTGTACATGTCCCGTCATCAAAGTGTTTACCAACCTGTAGACTGTACATGTCCATGTCATCAGAAGTGTTGACCAACCTGTAGACTGTACATGTCCATGTCATCAGAAGTGTTGACCAACCTGTAGACTGTACATGTCCATGTCATCAGAAGTGTTGACCAACCTGTATACTGTACATGTCCATGTCATCAGAAGTGTTGACCAACCTGTATACTGTACATGTCCATGTCATCAGAAGTGTTGACCAACCTGTAGACTGTACATGTCCATGTCATCAGAAGTGTTGACCAACCTGTAGACTGTACATGTCCATGTCATCAGAAGTGTTGACCAACCTGTAGACTGTACATGTCCATGTCATCAGATGTGTTGACCAACCTGTAGACTGTACATGTCCATGTCATCAGAAGTGTTGACCAACCTGTAGACTGTACATGTCCATGTCATCAGAAGTGTTGACCAACCTGTAGACTGTACATGTCCATGTCATCAGAAGTGTTGACCAACCTGTAGACTGTACATGTCCATGTCATCAGAAGTGTTGACCAAACTGTAGACTTTACATGTCCATGTCATCAGAAGTGTTGACCAACCTGTAGACTGTACATGTCCATGTCATCAGAAGTGTTGACCAACCTGTAGACTGTACATGTCCATGTCATCAGAAGTGTTGACCAACCTGTAGACTGTACATGTCCATGTCATCAGAAGTGTTGACCAACCTGTAGACTGTACATGTCCATGTCATCAGAAGTGTTTACCAATATCAACACAAACTGCATCAACACCGACGATAGGATACAATGGACTGCTTGGCTCTTGTATCACAACTATGGACTCAAGGTCTGATGTTTCGAGTTTGGTTCCAGCCCACAATGGGCTGTTCGCCGTTTAACTTAACCCTTTGACTCCCGCACCCTGTCCACCAGCATTCTGCATTGTCAACCATGCAAGCAAAGCAAAAAATTAACCCATTGAATCCCTCACCATGTCCATTACCTTCCTGTAGGAAGCTTTTGGATAGGGTGAGGCATTCAAAGGGTTAAGTTTTTGCAGCTAGTGGATAGGGTTCGGGAGTCGAAGGGTTAAAGCTCCAACAATTATGATGGTTCAACCCAGGTCTCATAGGCTGCACCCTTTTCTTCCCACCCCCCCTCCATCTCTTTGTCCATTTCATGATCTCTGTGCAGAGTCAAGGAGTTTTCCAGTTAGTAGATGATAAATTGGGTGGAGCGCATATGGAATTGTCCGAGTGCAGTAAATCTGTTTTGAATATACTCCGGGCTGTGTAGTACAGCTATAAAAGATACACAAAACGCCTTAGGCCTGTGGATAAACAGCGCTTCAGAATGGCTAACAACCAACCTATCCCTGTGTTTCTACTCTCATTACCTGGACAGTGGAGCATAACAGTTTATCAGGAATCTAAAGAGATAATAAAGACATACTTTGTTAACAAGATACACGCCAGTAAATGAACTGGAAGGCAGAATTAACAAGATAGTCAAGCCATTGTAACAACCTCCCTTTTTATACAAACATTGTTACAGGGGACAAAATCCAGAATGGATAGTTTCTCACGGTAAGTGTGACCTTGAAGAAACGTCAGATAAAATCTATGTTGACGTAAAGTGAGAACAACGGTAAACTGTCACAACATCAAAACGGATTGGAAACGGTGTTAGAAATTTTTCAGAAAGTAGAAGACTGGCCGAATGGTTCAGACGTTCGCCTGCCGATGACTAAATTCGAAGTTCCATGGTTCGCTCCCCGTACAGGCCTCTTTATCCTCAGTTTGACCAGAAAATCGAACTGAACGTCTAGCCCTTCGAAGGGACGAAAAACGAGTTGGACCCGTGTGCCTTCTGCTGCACACGCTAAAGATCCCACGGCAGTTGAAAAATCGTGAAGAGCAGGGCATTGTGCGGCTGCCTTGGTATAAAACTTTAGAGAGATAGGTTGATTTCCCGGGTCTCACCCCTTGAAAACCAATTAAACTTCTTGCCTTCCTGAAATTTTGTTTAAACAAATTTGAATACGGATATGAATTTAAATCGAGGGAGAGGGGATGGGTGCCGCCCTCGTGGTGCTGGCCCCGGGAAAAGTTGAGGTCTATGCCACCTCACTCCGTCTACGACCCCAGGGTTATGGAATTATCTAGGTAGGACCTCGGGACCTGGCCAGCTCGTGGTTTATGTGCAGGCTTAAGACTTGTGCCATGATCATTGTGGACCTTCTGCATCACATGGCATCTGTGACGTTAGTGCGTGTGGAATTCAATCCGAGCGTGGAGACAAAATCTTGATTTAAGAAATTGAAACTGAAACTGAAACTCAGAAAGTGTTTTCAGACATCTTCCTCAACAAAATGCTAATTTTAGTGAAAGGAGTTGGCAGCTATGCGACCTGCTGCCCGAAGACCAGAATGGGGAAGAAGAGGGTTCTTCCATTGTCTCTTGGTCCAGAGCCTGGGCTGGACCTGGATGGTGCGTGTTGTATGGTTATGTCCGGGGATTTGTCATCTCCCCACCTTGCCATTTGGTTTGTAAACAAGGTGACTGATGACTGGGCCCGAATGAGTCATGCAGTGCATAGACAGCCCCCTCCCCCCCTTTGCTTGATGAAATGACTATTGAGTGGAGTCAGGAGCTTTGGGAAGTGATTGTCTGGTGAATGGCGAGGCATTGGTGCTCTGGGTCCAATCCACACGCTCGTGGTGTTTCTTGTTAACTTAGAAATTCTAAAGACAGCGTTTTCACACACCTTTTTCAACAAGTGCTAATTGTACGTGCTTGTGATCTTGACTTCAGCTCCATGACTTGCAAACTTTTGCATTCATGACTTTTTAACAATCCACACCTTTGACCCAAATTTGGTAAAAGATCCACCCAGAAATTGTTGGCAAAGTTTCACCAACACATCTTTGTGTCAGACACACGAATACGCAGGACAGACATACAGACACACATTTCTCACAGGTCGTTATGAAGCAATCTCTTTTTTCATTTTTGATATTTCTTAGAAATTGGGATTAATGAAAGAGGGAAAACTGAGATTGAATTAGATTTAAAAATAGAGTAGAGAGAAAAACTGGTTTGTTCATAGCATATCACATCCAAAACATGGGACTTAGATAGGTCTGTTTTACGTAAAGAGGATTGTTAGCAACCCAGCAAAATGGACAAAAGGATTACTCAGTCCAAAACGAACAGAAAGGAAGTTTGCATGCATGGTTTGCTCTTCTTATTTATCCATATTCATGTCTTATTTGGATTCATTCATTCATTCATTCATTCATTCATTCATTCATTTATTCATTTATTTATTTATTCATGCATTCTTGCATGCATTTGTTCATGTGTTTATTATTACCCATTCATTCAATCATTCATTCATGAATATTCATTTATTCATCTGTTTAGTATTATCCATTCATTCATTCATTCATTCATTCATCTGTCTCGCGAAAAATTCAGATTTTAATAATAAAAAAAAAAGATAATTGTCTATTTTTTATTTACCAGCTTAGTAGTTCCTCTCTTGTTGTTGGTACTGGAAAAACGAAAACAGAAAACAACCAAGAATATGATCACCCGTTTTTTAAGGAAAGACAGACAAATAGGCAGACAGACAGACAGACAAATAGACTGACAAATAGACAGGGTGTTGAAAGGAAGAGGGAGGGAGGGAGACAGGGAGGGAGACAGGGAGGGAGGGCAATGCCATCAGAAGCAATACTTGCCCAGGGGTGGTCTGTGACATTAATGAGAACAGCTCACGTGCACCGCACCTTCCTCCATCCTGACTGGCCACATCAAAGGCAGAGCCAGCTAGCGCTAGTTTCGTTCTTTTTCTGGTAGTTTTCTTCATTTGCTGATAGATGTGAGACACGCACGCACGCACGCACGCACACGCACGCTCACACACACATATTATTCCCTTATATAATTACCTGCCCTACCCCTAAAAAATCATACGACTTGATTGACAAAAGTACAATGAATAGACATGAAAAGAAATAGTCAGCGAACATTATTCCATCCCATTTCTTTGTCACAACATCAAAGGACATACTGTGTCCACTCTCTCTCTCTCTCTCTCTCTCTCTCTCTCTCTCTCTCTCTCTCTCTCTCTCTCTCCTCTCTCTCTCTCTTTCCTTCTTTTTATCTATCTGTTAGTATTTGATGTTTGTTTGTTTGTGATCATACGCTTGACAAAGGCCAGTTGACGAAAATTTGCGCCTGTCTTGTCTGGTTGTATCAAATACGCGTTCTTATTCTTTTTTCGTGTTTTTTTCTGGTTCCTGTTTGCTAACATAATTGCTGCAGGTTTTGGACAGAAAGTATCATTTGTAAAACTGTCCGAGTGTGTGATAAATCCCTGTTGACCAACCTGCAGACTGTACATGTCCATGTCATTGGAATGTTTACCAATATCAACACAAACTGCGTCAACACCGGCGATAGGGATACAATGGACTGCGTGGCTCTTGTATCACAACTATGGACTCAAGGTCTGATGTCTGAAGTTTGGTTCCAGCCCACAATGGGCTGTTCGCCGTTTACCTTAACCCTTTGACTCCCATACCCTGTCCACCATTGTCAACTATGCAAGCAAAGCAAAAAATTAACCCATTGAATCCCTCACCCTATCCATTAGCTTCCTGTACAAAGCTGTTGGATAGGGTGAGGCATTCAAAGGGTTAAGTTTTTGCAGTTAGTGGATAGGGTTCGGGAGTCGAAGGGTTAAACCTCCAACAATTATGATAGTTCAACCCAGGTCTCATAGGCTGCACCATTTTCCTCCCCTCCCCCCCTCCATCTCTTTGTCCATTTCATGATCTCTGTGCAGAGTCAAGGAGTTTTCCAGTTAGTAGATGATAAATTATATATACGGAATTTTCCGAGTGCAGTAAATCTGTTTTGAATATATTCCGGGCTGTGAAATCCAGCTGTAAAACATACACGAAACGCCTTAGGCCTGTGAATAAACAGCGCTTCAGAATGGCTAACAACCAACCTATCCTTGTGTTTCTACTCTCATTACACGGACAGTGGAGCAGAACAGTTTATCAGGAATCTAACGAGATAATAAAGACAGACTTTGTTAACAAGATACACGCCAGTAAATGAACTGGAAGGCAGAATTAACAAGATAGTCAAGCCATTGTAACAACCTCCCTTTTTATACAAACATTGTTACAGGGGAGAAAATCCGGAATGGATAGTTTTCACGGTAAGTGTGACCTTGAAGAGGCGTCAGATAAAATCTATGTTGACGTAAAGTGAGAACAACAGTAAACTGTCACAACAGTCAAAACGGATCGGAAACGGTGTTAGAAATTTTTCAGAAAGGAGAAGACTGGCCGAATGGTTCAGACGTTCGCCTGCCGATGACTAAATTCGAAGTTCCAGTGTTCGCTCCCTGTACAGGCCTTCTCTTTTCTCCTCAGTTTGACCAGAAAATCCAACTGAACGTCTATCCCTTTGGTAGGGGACGAAAAACGAGTTGGACCCGTGTGCCTTCTGGCTGCGCACGCTATAAAGATCCCACGGCAGTTGAAAATCGTGAAGAGCAGGGCATTGCGCGGCTGCCTTGGTATAAAACTTTGGAGAGATAGGTTGATTTCCCGGGTCTCATCCCTTGAAAACGAATTAACCTTCTTGCCTTCCTGAAATTTTGTTTAAACAAATTTGAATACGGATATGAATTTAAATCGAGAGAGAGGGGATGGGCGCCGCCCTCGTGGTGCTGGCCCCGGGAAAAGTTGAGGTCTATGCCACCTCACTCCCCCTACGACCCCAGGGTTATGGAATTATCTAGGTAGGACCTCAGGACCTGGCCAGCTCGTAGGTTTATGTGCAGGCTTAAGGTTTGTGCCATGATCATTCTAGATCTTCTCCATCGCATGGCATCTCTGACGTTAGTGCGTATGGAATTCAATCCGAGCGCGGAGACAACATCTTGATTTAAGAAATTGAAACTGAAACTGAAACTGAAACTCAGAAAGTGTGTTCAGACATCTTCCTCAACAAAATGCTAATTTTAGGGAAAGGAGTTGACAGCTATGTGACCTGCTGCCCGAAGACCAGAATGGGGAGGGAGAGGGTTCTTCCATTGTCTCTTTGTCCAGAGCCTGGGCTGAACCTGGTTGGTGTGTGTTGTACGGTTATGTCCGGGGGTTTGTCATCTCCCCACCTTGCCATTCGGTTTGTAAACAAGGTGACTGATGACTGGGCCCGAATGAGTCATGCAGCGCATAGACAGCCCCCTCCCCCTCCCCTTTGCTTGATGAAATGACTATTGAGTGGGGTCAGGAGCTTTGGGAGGTGATTGTCTGGTGAATGGCGAGGCATTGGTGCTCTGGGTCCCATCTGCACGCTCGTGGTGTTTCTTGTTAACTTGTTAGAAATTCTAAAGACAGCGTTTTCACACACCTTTTTCAACAAGTGCTAATTGTACGTGCTTGTGATCTTGACTTCAGCTCCATGACTTGCAAACTTCTGCATTCATGACTTTTTAACAATCCACACCTTTGACCCAAATTTGGTTAAAGATCCACCCAGAAATTGTTGGCAAAGTTTCACCAACACATCTTTGTGTCAGACACACGAATACGCAGGACAGACATACAGACACACATTTCTCACAGGTCGTTATGAAGCAATCTCTTTTTTCATTTTTGATATTTCTTAGAAATTGGGATTAATGAAAGAGGGAAAACTGAGATTGAATTAGATTTAAAAATAGAGTAGAGAGAAAAACTGGTTTGTTCATAGCATATCACATCCAAAAAATGGGACTTAGATAGGTCTGTTTTACGTAAAGAGGATTGTTAGCAACCCAGCAAAATGGACAAAAGGATTACTCAGTCCAAAACGAACAGAAAGGAAGTTTGCATGCATGGTTTGCTCTTCTTATTTATCCATATTCATGTCTTATTTGGATTCATTCATTCATTCATTCATTCATTCATTTATTCATTTATTCATGCATTCTTGCATGCATTTGTTCATGTGTTTATTATTACCCATTCATTCATTCATGAATATTCATCATTCATCTGTTTAGTATTATCCATTCATTCATTCATTCATTCATTCATTCATGTGTTTATTATTACCCATTCATTCATTCATGAATATTCATTCATTCATCTGTTTAGTATTATCCATTCATTCATTCATTCATTCATTCATTCATTCATTTATTCATCTGTCTCGCGAAAATTTGAGATTTTAATAAAAAAAAAAGAAAGATAATTGTCAATTTTTTATTTACCAGCTTAGTAGTTCCTCTCTTGTTGTTGGTACTGGAAAAACAAAAACAGAAAACAACCAAGAATATGATCACCCGTTTTTTAAGGAAAGACAGACAAATAGGCAGACAGACAGACAGACAGAGGACATACTGTGTCCACTCTCTCTCTCTCTCTCTCTCTCTCTCTCTCTCTCTTTTTTTTTTTATCTATCTGTTAGTCTGTCTGTCTGTATCTCTCTCTCCCTTCCTCCCTTCCTCCCTCTCTCTCCCCCTCTCTCTCACTCCCTTTCTCTCTTTCTCCCTCTCTCCCTCTTTCTCTGTCTCTTCCTCCCTTCTTCCCCTCTCCTCTCCCTTTTTCTCTCTCTCCCTCTCTCTATGTGTCTCTCTCTCCCTCTCTCTCCCTCTGTCTCTCTCTTCCTCTCTCTCCCTCTCTCTCCCCTCTCTCTCCCTCTCTCTCCCCCTTTTTCTCCCCCTCTGTCTCTCTCTCTCCCTCTCTCTCTTCCCTCTCTCTCTCTCCCTCTCTCTCTCTCTGTCCCCTCTCTCTCTCTCTCTCTCTTTCCCTCTCTCTCTCCCTCTTTCTTTCTCTCCCTCTCTCCCTCTGTCTCTCTCTCTCACTCTCTTTCTCTGTCTCTGTCTCTCCCTCTCTCTCTTCTCCCTCTGTCTCTCTCTCCCCCTCTCTCTCCCCTGTCTCTCCCTCTGCCTCTCTCTCTCCCTCTCTCTCTCCCCCTCTCTCTCCCCCTCTCTCTCTCCCCCTCTCTCCCCTCTCCTTCCCTCTCACTCCCCATCTGTCCACCTCTCTCCCCCTCCCTCTCCCCTTCTCTCCACCTCTATCCCCCTCTCGCTCTTTCTGTCCAGTCCCCACTTCACTTTTTATCTCCATCAAAGGCATCCAAAGTTGAAAGCTTTTTTTTTTTTCAAAGTAAAAGTTCTTGTCTGCATGTGCCTGTGTTTACCTGTAACATTGAGGCAGGGAATGTGAGGGGAGGGGGGTGAAATAGAACGAAAATAGTGGTGGTTGAGGGGGTAAAGGTGAAGGAGGAGGGTGAAAGGTGGGATAAAGACTGAAAAAATGAGGATTAGCGGTGCTTTGTTGTTGTTGTTGTTGTTGTTTTTAGCAAAAGTTCAATGACCGCATG
>JAPXFY010000028.1:6862854-6865354 GCA_030674185.1 Monoplex corrugatus
AATCGACTAATCACAACAGTGAACAAGTGAAATAACATGTTAAAGGTAATTCGCTATGGGACTTTTTGACAGGCTAACAAAAAATTCATATATTAATGATGGTGAGGCAAATATGTCAGAAATTGTCTTTGTAGAGAGTATAGGAATATGTCGTGTTACCCGAACACATGAAAGTATATGACTATGCGTTATCTTCTTTCCTAGAGTGTGTGTGTGTGTGTGTGTGTGTGTGTGTGTGTGTGTGTGTGTGTGTGTGTGTGTGTGTGTGTGTGTGCGTGTGTGAGTGTGTGTGTGCGTGCGTGTGTGTGTGTGTTTGTGTGTGTGTGTGTGTGTGTGTGTGTGTGTGTGTGTGTGTGTGTGTGTGTGCGCGCGCGCGAGCGTGCGTGTGTGTGTGTGTCTATGGGTTCCCACCTTACCGTCCTCCCCATTTTGTGTTCATCAAAGACAACTAGAGTTTACATGTAAAAACTTTTTTTTTCAAAGAGAAGTTCTTGCTTAAGGAAGATCATGTTGACTTGAAACATTGACCTGTGAAGACGCGGAGGTCAAAATAAAAATGACTGGATGCCAGGTGGGGAGAGGTGGGGGGGGGGGGGAGTGAATGGACAACGGATAATGATGGAAAAGTGTGGTACGTAATTTTTCGAATGAATGAAGTCAAAATAATTATATGAAAGTTCAGAGGTATCATCCAATTTTCTCTCAAGGTTTTTTTTTTACCTGTTGTTTACTATGGACGGTATTGTGAGGCGAACATATATTTAACCCTTTGACTCCTGCACCCTGTTCACCAGCATCCTATATTGTCAATCATTCTAGCAAAGCAAACTCTTAACCCTTTAACTCCCTCACTCTATCAGACAGAGAGCAAAAAAGAAAAAAATACAATGAAATAAAACGAAAAGGAATCACATGAAAAGCAAACACACAATTAAAATGGAAAGCAAACAAATGATAAGAAAGACAAAAATAAAGTGAAATTAGAGGGAACAGATGAAATAAAATGAAAGGGAAAGAAATGAAATGAAACGAAATGAAAAGCAAAGAAATAAAATGGCGGCAAAGAAAACGCATGAAACGAAAGGTAAAGAGCCGAAATAAGATAAGGGACAAAAAAATTAAATGAAATGAAACGGAACAGAATGGAATACAACGGATTGAGCTGAACCTAAATGGGAAAAAAAATGAAATGAAATGAAATTCAATGAAGTCAAGTATACAGAAATGAAAATTAAAAAAATTAAAAACAAGGAAAAAAAAAACGAAACGAAAGGAAAGTAAAGAAACGCAACGAAATGTTTACATCAGCACAGGTGTTAGTACGCATACCAAAATGTAAAGGTGCCGTTGCAAATATTAAAACAACATGAAATAGGATATTACAAACACAAGTTACATTCAGACAAAATAGAGTGCAAATCAGTCGGACATTTGAATAGGACTACGAATAGAGATTTTTTTCTACCCATTCAAACCTTTGACCCCCACACCCTGTCCACCAGCATCCTGCATTGTCAACCATGCTAGCAAACTAAACACTTAACCCTTTGACCCCCACACCCTGTCCACCAGCATCCTGCATTGTCAACCATGCTAGCAAAGGAAAAACTTGACCCTTTGACTCACGCATCCTGTCCACCAGCATCATGCATTGTCAACCATGCTAGCAGAGCAAAACTTAACCCTTTGACTCACGCATCCTGTCCACCAGCATCCTGCATTGTCAACCATGCTAGCAAAGGAAAAACTTGACCCTTTGACTCTCGCATCCTGTCCACCAGCGTCCTCTATTGTCAACTATGCTGGCAAAACCAAAAACTTAACCCTTTGACTCCCTTACCCTATCCACCAGTTTTCTGCAGGATGTTGGTGGGTAGGGTAGAGAGACTCAAAGGGTTAAGTTTTTGCAGTTGGTGGATAGGGTGCGGGAGTCAAAGGGTTGAATATGGCGCCATTTAGCACCACCTACGACATTGTCTTTTTTCGTGTCTGTGCACTTTTGTGTTGTATCCCCGTCCTCGTCACGTTTATCTGCCCCTTTCTCCCGTTCTGTGTCACTATTAACACCATTCCCTTCACACACAGACAAGGAGGGAGGGAGACAGAGAGAGGGGGAAGAGAGAGAGAGAGAGAGAGGAGAGAGACAAAGAGAGAGGGGGGAGACAGAGAGAGAGGGAAGAGAGAGTGAGAACGCGAGAGTGAACGAGATGAAGAAGAGAGAGAGGGAGGGAGACAGAGGGAGGGGGAAGAGAGAGAGAGAGGGGGGGACAGACAGAGAGAGGGGGAAGAGAGAAAGGGGGGAGACAGACAGAGAAGGAAAGAGAGTGAGAACGAGAGAGTGAACTAGATGAAGAGAAGAGAGAGAGGGGGGAGACAGAGAGAGGGGAAGAGAGAGAGGGGGAGACAGAAAGAGGGGAAGAGAGAGAGGGGACAGACAGAGAGAGGGGGAAGAGAGAGAGAGAGGGGGGACAGATAGAGAGAGGAGGAAGAGAGAGAGAGA
>JAPXFY010000028.1:6870354-6875388 GCA_030674185.1 Monoplex corrugatus
TTAGCGATGCCTTCAAGCTGTCTTTAAACCGTTTTCTCTGGCCTCCAACTGTTCTCTTGCCAGACGCTAGTTCCCCGTAGAGGAGTTGCTTCAGAATTCTGGTGTCAGACATCCGGTACACATGGCCAGCCCAGCGAACTTGACTCTTTTGAAGTAAAAAGTCCATGCAGTATAACACAAGTGTCTGCATGGTCTTCTGCACGGGATGAGAATGGTGCTAACCCATACGTCTCTTTAAGAAGGAGCAGGGCCAGTTGTTATTCCTGAAGGACTAAATGTTCAGTTCAATTATGCGGTCAAACTGAGGAGAAAAGTCGAGGCCACTACAGGGAGCGAACCCTGGAACCTCGAGTTTGGTTATTGGTAGACGAACGTCTGAACCATTCTGCCACTCTTCTCCCTTAGTAAGCCATTGATATTACATACAGGATCTTTACCATGCATATTTTGACATTCTGCATGCGAAAACAAACAAAGGGAGTTAAGCAGTGGCAGGTGTGCTCACCTGTTGATCAAATGAAGATGTCTAGGACAATCAAAGCCAGGCTCCTGCAGTTGAAATTCATATATTTACTCATGTGACGACTGCACCCTTCAAATACAGTCTCTTTTTCGTGACCAGAAAGAGAAGGTTAACAATTTAGTGCTGAGGTTGTTCTTTCCCTGCCTCAGACATAGATTTCCACTGCACAAAAACGAAAAAGATCTGTACAATTCTAAATGAACTCATATGCCAGGTAATCTATTTCCAGTTTCGAAGTCTCGTCTGAAACCATAAAAATTCCTGAATGTCTGTGTCCTCTGTCAGAATCTTATAGCTACGGCTGCAGCCTTTGACTCTTCATTACGTTTGTCAAAGCAGAGAAGGTCAAAAAGTCTGAAGACTTCATTCACAGCTCTTTATGGGTCTTTACACAGCTCTTTATGGGTCTTTACACAGCTCTTTACACAGCTCTTTATGGGTCTTTACACAGCTCTTTATGGGTCTTTACACAGCTCTTTATGGGTCTTTACACAGCTCTTTATGGGTCTTTACACAGCTCTTTATGGGTCTTTACACAGCTCTTTATGTGTCTTTACACAACTCTTTATGTGTCTTTACACAGCTCTTTATGTGTCTTTACACAGCTCTTTATGTGTCTTTACACAGTCTTTAGTGTCTTTACACAGCTCTTTATGTGTCTTTACACAGCTCTTTATGGGTCTTACACAGCTCTTTATGGTCTTTACACAGCTCTTTATGTGTCTTTACACAGCTCTTTATGGTCTTTACACAGCTCTTTATGGTCTTACACAGTCTTTATGTGTCTTTACACAGCTCTTTATGGGTCTTTACACACGCTCTTTATGGGTCTTTACACAGCTCTTTATGTGTCTTTACACAGCTTTATGTCTTTACACGCATGGTCTTTACACAGCTCTTTATGGTCTTTACACAGCTTTGGTCTTTACACAGCTCTTTATGGGTCTTTACACACAGCTCTTTATGGTCTTTACACAGCTCTTTATGGGTCTTTACACAGCTCTTTATGGTCTTTACACAGCTCTTTATGGTCTTTACACACGCTCTTTATGGGTCTTTACACAGTCTTTATGGTCTTTACACAGCTTCTTTATGGGTCTTTACACAGCTCTTTATGGTCTTTACACAGTCTTTATGGTCTTTACAC
This sequence comes from Monoplex corrugatus, assembly GCA_030674185.1. Taxonomy (NCBI): domain Eukaryota; kingdom Metazoa; phylum Mollusca; class Gastropoda; order Littorinimorpha; family Ranellidae; genus Monoplex; species Monoplex corrugatus. The sequence continues at coordinate 6,872,025 of JAPXFY010000028.1, forward strand.
AGCTCTTTATGGGTCTTTACACAGTCTTTATGGGTCTTTACACAGCTCTTTATGGTCTTTACACAGCTCTTTATGTGTCTTTACACAGCTCTTTATGTGTCTTTACACAGCTCTTTATGTGTCTTTACACAGCTCTTTATGGTCTTTACACAGCTCTTTATGGGTCTTTACACAGCTCTTTATATGGGTCTTTAACAGCTCTTTATGTGTCTTTACACAGTCTTTATGGGTCTTTACACAGCTCTTTATGGTCTTTACACAGCTCTTTATGGGTCTTTACACAGCTCTTTATGGTCTTTACACAGCTCTTTATGGGTCTTTACACACAGGTCTTTACACACTTTATGTTTTACACAGCTTATGGTCTTTACACAGCTCTTTATGGGTCTTTACACAGCTCTTTATGGTCTTTACACAGCTCTTTATGGGTCTTTACACAGCTCTTATGTTTACACAGCTCTTATGGTCTTTACACAGCTCTTTATGGTCTTTACACAGCTCTTTATGGGTCTTTACACAGCTCTTTATGGTCTTTACACAGCTCTTTATGTGTCTTTACACAGTCTTTATGTCTTTACACAGCTCTTTATGGTCTTACACAGCTCTTTATGGTCTTTACACAGCTCTTTATGGGTCTTTACACAGCTCTTTATGGGTCTTTACACAGGCTTCATTTATGGTCTTTACACACTCTTTATGGGTCTTTCACAGCTCCTTTACACAGCTCTTTATGGGTCTTTACACAGTTTTCCCTTTATGGGTCTTTACACAGCTCTTTATGGTCTTTACCACTTTTACACAGCTCTTTATGGGTCTTTACACAGCTCTTTATGGTCTTTACACAGCTCTTTATGGTCTTTACACAGCTCTTTATGGTCTTTACACAGCTCTTTATGGTCTTTACACAGCTCTTTATGGTCTACAAGCTTTTTGGTCTTACACAGCTCTTATGGTCTTTACACAGTCTTTATGCTTACACACTTGGTTACACAGTCTTTATGTCTTTACACACTTTTATGGGGGTCTTTACACAGCTCTTTAGGTCTTTACACACTCTTTATGGTCTTTATTACACAGCTCTTTATGTCTTACACACTCTTTATGGTCTTACACGCTCTTATGGTCTTTACACAGTCTTTATGGTCTTTACACAAGTCTTTACCACTCTTATGGGTCTTTACACAGCTCTTATGTTTCAGTCTTTACACACTCTTTTGGTCTTTACACACTCTTTACACATCTTTATGGCTTTACACACTCTTTAGGTCTTTACACAGCTCTTATGGTCTTTACACAGCTCTTATGGTCTTTAACATCTTTATGGGCTTACACGTCTTTATGGTCTTTACACACCTTTATGGGTCTTTACACAGTCTTTATGGTCTTACACACTCTTTATGGTCTTACACACTCTTTATGGTCTTACACATCTTATGGTCTTTACACACTCTTTATGTCTTTAACATCTTTATGGGTCTTTACACACCTTATGGTCTTTACACACTTATGGGTCTTTACACAGCTCTTTATGGTCTTTACACAGCTCTTTATGGTCTTTACACATCTTTATGGTCTTTACACACTCTTTATGGGTCTTTACACATCTTTATGGGTCTTACACAGTCTTTATGGTCTTTACACACTCTTTATGGGTCTTTACACAGCTCTTTATGGTCTTTACACAGCTCTTTATGGTCTTTACACACTCTTTATGGTCTTTACACAGCTCTTTATGGTCTTACACATCTTTATGGTCTTTACACACTCTTTATGGGTCTTTACACATCTTTATGGTCTTTACACAGCTCTTTATGGTCTTTACCACTCTTTATGTTCTTACCAGCTCTTATGGTCTTACATCTTTATGTCTTACACAGCTCTTTATGGGTCTTTACACACTCTTTAGGTCTTTACACAGCTTTTATGGGTCTTTACACAGCTCTTTATGGTCTTTACACAGTCTTTGGTCTTTACACAGTCTTTTGGTCTTTACACAGTCTTATGGTCTTTACACAGCTCTTTATGGTCTTTACACAGCTCTTTATGGTCTTACACAGCTCTTTATGGTTCTCTTATCAACAGCTCTTTATGGTCTTTACACATCTTTATGGTCTTTACACAGCTCTTTATGGTCTTTACACAGCTCTTTATGGTCTTACACACTCTTTATGGTCTTTACCAGCTCTTTAGGTCTTTACACAGTCTTTATGGTCTTTACACACTTTTATGGTCTTTAACACTCTTTATGGTCTTTACACAGCTCTTTATGGTCTTTACACACTCTTTATGGTCTTTACACAGTCTTTATGGTCTTTACACACTCTTATGTGTCTTTACACAGCTCTTTATGGTCTTTACACACTCTTAGGTCTTTACACAGTCTTTATGTCTTTACACTCTTTATGGTCTTTACACAGTCTTTATGTGTCTTTACACAGTTTTATGTTCTTTACACGTCTTTATGTGTCTTTACACATCTTTATGTGTCTTTACACACTCTTTATGTGTCTTTACACAGCTCTTATGGGTCTTTACACAGCTCTTTATGTGCTTTACACAGCTCTTTATGTGTCTTTACACAGTCTTTATGGTCTTTACACAGCTCTTTATGGTCTTTACACACTCTTTATGTGTCTTTACACAGCTCTTTATGGTCTTTACACAGTCTTTATGTGTCTTTACACAGCTCTTTATGGTCTTTCAACAGTCTTTATGTGTCTTTACACATCTTTATGTGTCTTTACACAGCTCTTTATGGTCTTTACACAGCTCTTTAGTGTCTCTTACACAGCTCTTTATGGGTCTTTACACAGTCTTTATGTGTCTTTACACAGCTCTTTATGTGTCTTTACACAGCTCTTTATGTGTCTTTACACATCTTTATGGTCTTTACACAGCTCTTTATGTGTCTTTACACAGCTCTTTATGTGTCTTTACACAGCTCTTTATGTGTCTTTACACAGCTCTTTATGTGTCTTTACACACTTATGGTTCTTACACAGTCTTTATGGTCTTTACACAGCTCTTTATGTGTCTTTACACAGTTCTTTATGGTCTTTACACAGCTCTTTATGGTCTTTACACAGCTCTTTATGTGTCTTTACACAGCTCTTTATGGTCTTTACACAGCTCTTTATGTGTCTTTACACAGTTCTTTATGGTCTTTACACAGCTCTTTATGGTCTTTACACATGTCTTTATGGGTCTTTACACAGTCTTTATGGGTCTTTACACAGCTCTTTTTTGGGTCTTTACACAGCTCTTTATGGGTCTTTACACAGCTCTTTATGTTTGTCTTTACACAGCTCTTTATGTGTCTTTACACAGTCTTTATGGTCTTACACAGTCTTTATGTTCTTTTACA
>JAPXFY010000028.1:6875488-6897988 GCA_030674185.1 Monoplex corrugatus
GATGGAGAGAGAGAGAGAGAGAGACAGAGAGAGACACAGAGAGAGAGAGGCAGAGAGAGGCAGAGAGAGTGAGAGACAGAGAGAGACTGAGAGAGACAGACAGAGAGAAAGAGAGACAAGAGAGAGAGACAGAGACAGAAACAGACAGAGAGGTACATCAAGAGACAGAGACAGACAGACAGAGAGGAGACTGAGAGAGACACAGAGAGAGAGAGATAGACAGAAAGACTGAGACAGAGAGATAGACAGGGAGAGACAGAGGCAGGAAGACAGAGAGATATAGACAGAGAGACAGAGAGAGAGACAGAGAGGCACAGGGAGACACAGAGAGACACAGAGAGAGATGCGACAGAGAGACAGAGAGAGAGACAGAGTGAGAGACAGAGATGAAGACAAAGAGAGAGAGAGACAGAAAGAGAGAGAGACAGAGAGAGACAGAGAGAGAGACAGAGACAGAAACAGACAGAGAGGTACATCAAGAGACAGAGACAGAAGACAGAGAGGAGACTGAGAGAGACACAGAGAGAGAGAGATAGACAGAAAGACTGAGACAGAGAGATAGACAGGGAGAGACAGAGGCAGGAAGACAGAGAGATATAGACAGAGAGACAGAGAGGCACAGGGAGACACAGAGAGAGATGCGACAGAGAGAGAGAGAGAAACAGAGTGAGAGAGATGAAGACAAAGAGAGAGAGAGAGAGATAGAGACAGAGAGACAGACAGAGAGACAGAGAGAGACAGATAGACAGAGAGGCAGAGAGAGACAGAGAGACACAGAGAGAGATGAGACAGAAAGAGACAGACAGAGAGACAGAGAGAGACAGAGACAAGGAGACAGAAAGAGACAGACAGTGAGACAGAGACAGACAGAGAAGACAAAGAGACAGAGGGAGACAGAGAGACACACAGAGAGATGAGACAGAGAGACAGAGACAGAGAGAGTGAGAGACAGAGAAGAGAGAGAGCCAGAGACAGCCAGAGAGAGATAGAGCCACAGAGAGCCAGAGAGAGAGACAGACAGACAGACAGAGAAGGAGACAGAGAGAGACAGAGACACACACAGAGAGATACAGAGATAGAGAGAGAGACAGAGAGACACACAGAGTGAGAGAGACAAAGAGATGAGAGAGAGACAGAGAGAGGCAGAGAGAGAGACAGACAGACAGAAAGAGAGAGAGAGACAGAGAGATAGAGACAGACATAGAGAGAGAGACAGAAAGAGAGACAGAGAGATAGAGAGAGACACAGAGAGAGCGAGATAGACACACAGAGAGACAGAGAGTTAAAAAGAGAGAGAGACAGAGACAGAGAGAGAGACAGAGAGAGACAGACAAACAGAGACAGACAGACAGACAGACAGAGTCAGAGAGAAACACACAGAGAGACAGACAGAGAGAGAAAGAGAGAGACAGACACAAGAGAGAAAGAGACACAGAGAGAGACAGAGAGACAGAAAAAGACAGAGAGACAGAGAGGGAGACAGAGAGAGACAGACAGACAGACATGAAGAAAAAAAAAACTAAGACATCAATCTCTATCTTGAGTGTCAAAAACAAACTCAAGATATCAATGTTCTTGGACCAGTTCCCCGACCTGCTCGAATCATACAATACCTTCGAAAGACTGTTTGTTGTTGGCGATATAAATGTCCATTTTGATAATCCCTCTGATCGCTGTACTGTTGCTTTAAATGCCATTCTTGAAAATCTTAGTCTGCAACAAATGATCAATGTACCTACTCAACGCAAAAGCCATACTTTAGATTGGCTAATCACAAACTGTGTTTCTGATGTAGTTGATTTATCTGTTCGTGACATGCTGTTATCTGATCATTTTGTCATTTCCTTTGAACTGTGTCTTAGAAAACCTGGCAAAGCAACAAAGAGAATCGCTTCACGCAATCTTAAGGCTATTGAGAAGCATGTTTTCAAGACTGATGTTCATACAGCACTTGAGTCAGCCTGTCAGTCCAATTCATCTGATCCCATATGTACTTATAACACATGCTTGCGTCAACTGCTTGACCAACATGCCCCTCTCGTTATACGTACAGTGTCAGACCGCATATCCGCCCCTTGGATGACACTTGAAATCATTACGGCGTGCCGCTGAGCGTGCGTGGCGTGAGTCTGGTCTGACCGTTCATAGAGAAATATATGCAGAGCAGCGTAACCTAGTTACAAATATGATACGTGAAGCAAAGAAAAAGTACATATATGGTAAGATAGCAGGCGCTGATAGTTCCATAGAACTCTTCCGCCTCAGTGATCAGTTGCTGGGAAAAGCTGGAGATACTGTGCTTCCTTCTAACATCCCCCAGAGTCTCTTCCTGATAAATTCAATGAAGTTTTTGTTGGAAAGATTGAACGGATCAGAAGCAGCTTTGACCCTGATACACCATGCCCCACTGATGCTGTTGTGTTCTCTGGTACACAGCTAGAAAATTTTGAGCTTATGTCTGAAGGTTGTATGAGAGAGATACTGAAGAAAATGCCAAAGAAGTCCTGTGACCTTGACCCTATCCCTGCCTCTATCCTATTTGATTGTCTAGATGAAATTACTCCAATTGTCACAGATATTATGAATAAGTCCTTGTCATCTGGTGTTGTGCCTCAGTGCTTTAAGCACGCTCTTGTCAAGCCCCTTCTGAAGAAGGCAAACCTCGACCCAGACTGCTTGAAGAATTATCGTCCAGTTTCCAATCTACCATTCCTATCAAAGGTGTTGGAACGTATTGTACTAGAACAGCTTCTGCAGCATCTGGAATCTCACAACCTGCTAGAGCCATTCCAGTCAGCCTACCGTAGCACAGAAACCGCTCTATTGCGTGTGGTCAATGACCTCCTTCAGGCTTCAGACAATGGGAGCTTGACTTGTCAGCAGCATTTGACACCATAGACCATAGCATCTTCATAACGCGGTTGCGTACCACTTTTGGCTGTTCTGGAATGGTTCTGGACTGGTTTACCTCCTATTTGACTGGCCATACCCAGTCTGTTGTCATTGGCCACAAATCAAATCCATCTGTGCTGAAATGTGGTGTCCCACAAGGTTCTGTCTTGGGACCTGTCCTGTTCACTATGTATACACAACCTCTCAGCACTATCATTCATCAGTCAGGTCACTCATACTTCTTTGCGGATGACTCACAGCTGTATAGCTCCTCTGCCCCATCAGATTTTGACGCTCTTGAGTACAGTCTGAGAGATTGTATAGAGGATGTCTCCAAGTGGATGAGTGAAAACAAGCTGATGATGAATGATGATAAAACTGAGCTTATTGTTACTGGTACTAAGTCAAAGATCAATCAGGTTACTCATGCCCCCATGTCTATCTCTGGCTGTGATGTATCTTTCTCACAAACTGTTAGAAATCTTGGCTTCTACCTGGATGAAACACTGTCTATGGAAGCCCATGTCAAACAGTTGTGCCGTACTCTGTACAATCAGCTACGCAGAATAGGTAAGATTCGCTCCTTTCTTTCCACTGATGCTGCCAACAAACTTGCTGTCTCTTTCACTTTTGTACACATTCACAAATTCATTCGACCACACGACTCTTTCACCCACTCCCATAACACTATCATCTCTCCTGTCACAGTTGCCAATCTCTATCTCTCTGTCTCTCTGTCTATGTGTGTCTCTGCCTCTATGTGTGTGTCTCTCTCTATGTGTGTCTCTGTCTCTCTATGTGACTCTCTCTGTGTGTACCTCTGTCTCTCTCTCTCTATGGCGTAGAGATGAAGAAAAGGAGACACATGTATAGAGACAGAGACACACATATAGAGAGACAGAGATACTTAGAAAGAGAGAAAGAAACAAAAATAGAAAGAGGCAGAAACACACAAGGATATATATACATGTATATATATATAGAGAGAGAGACAGACAAAAACACACACACACAGAGTGAGAGAAAAAGAGATACACATAGAGAGACAGAGACACACATATACAGAGAGAGACAGGGAGAGACAAACACACACATAGAGAGAGAGACACACACATAGAGACAGAGAGATGGACACATAGAGAGAGAGAGACAAAGACACATACATATAGAGAGAGACTGGGACACACACAGAGAAAGAGACAGAAACACTCATATAGAGAGAGAGACACACACACACATAGAGAGAAGACACACACACACATGTAGAGAGACAGAGACAAAAATAGAGAGACAGTGACACAAAGAGACAGAGAGAGACAGAGACATACAGGCAGAGAGAGACAGAGAAAGAGAGAAAGACAGAGACAGAGACACAAATAGAGGGAGAGACAGATACATACGTACAGAGACAGAGACATACATAAAGAGAGACACACACACATACAGAGAGACAGAGAGAGAGAGAGAAAGAAAGAGAGAGAGAGAGACATCCATAGAGAGACACACACAGAGGCAGAGATACACATAGAGAGAGACACACACACATAGAAAGAGATATACACACTTAGAGAGAGACGCAGACACACATGTGGAGAGAGGCACACACACGCACGTTGAGAAAGAGACAGTGACACATATAGAAAGAAAGAGAGACAGAGATACACAGGGAGAGACAGACACATAGAGATAGAGACAGACACACATAGAGAGACACATAGACAATACAATACAATATTTTATTTGTATAGCGCAAAATCTTGATAAAATCAAATCTAAGCGCTAAAACAGACACACACGCACGCACGCACGCACACACACACACACACACACACACACACACACACACACACACACACCACACGCACACGCACACGCACACGCACACGCACACGCACACGGCTAAAATGGGGAGAAAGAATAAAAGCAATGGAAAATTATATAGAGCATATTATATACAATTATATATTACAATGTGATTCCCCTCCGAGTGGAGACAGGCTGCAGAGGGGATTGAGTGAGGTCAGGATTTTATGCAGAGGAGAAAATATAGAGGGAGAGACAGGCACACAAGGAGAGAGACAGACACACATAGAGAGAGAGAGACAGAGGTACACACAGAGAGAGTCACATAGAGAGACAGAGACACACATAGAGAGAGACACACACATAGAGACAGAGACACACATAGACAGAGAGACAGAGACACGCGAGACAGAGAGACACACACACACATAGAAGAGAGAGACACAACACACACACACATAGAGAAAGAGACAAAGAGAGGAGAGAGACAGAGAGAAAAATACACACATAGAGAGAGACACATACACTCAGAGGAGAGAGAGAGAGAGAGAGAGAGAGAGAGAGAGAGAGAGAGAGAGAGAGAGAGAGAGAGAGAGAGAAACACACACATAGAGAGAGACGGAGAGCAGACACGCACATTTAGAGAGAGACAGAGAAAGACACACACATAGAGAGACACAGAGTGAGACACACACGCATAGAGAGACAGAGATTGACACACACATAGAGACACAGAGAAGCAGAGAGACACACACACAGACAGAGAGAGAGACAGAGACACACATAGAGAGAGACATACACACATAGATAGAAACAAAGACATAGAGACAACGACACACATAGAGGAAGACAAAGACACACACATAGGGAGAGAGACAACGATGCACATAGAGACAGAGACAGAGACACACATAGAGAGAGACAGAGACACACACACATAGAGAGAGACAGAGACATATATAGAGAGACAGAGACAGAGATACACGCAGAGAGAGATAGACAGGGACACACAGACAGAGATACATAGATAGAGAGACTGGGACACACACATAAAGAGAGAGAGAGAGAAAAAGAGACGCATATAGACTCATACACACATGGAGAGAGACATAGAGAGAGGCAGACAAAAATAGAGACAAACAGAGGCACATAGAGAGAGACAGAGACACACATAGACAGAGAGCCAGAGACACACACATAGAGAGAGACACACATAGAGACAGAGACAGAGACACACATACAGAGAATGAGAGACAGAATTACAGAGAGAGAAGAGAGAAACAGAGACATATAGAGAGAGACAGTAACACACATAGAGAGAGATAGAGACACACATTTGGAGAGAGAGAGAGAAAAGAGAGAGAGAGAGAGAGAGAGGACAAAGACACATAGAGAGACAGAGACAGAGACACACACAGAGAGAGTGACAGACACACATAGAAACGAGACACGTAGAAAGACAAGGCAGACAGAGAGAGAGAGAGACAGAGACAGAACAGAGACAGAGACAAATAGATAGACTGGGAGACACACAAAGATCGAGAGAGACAGAGACACACATAGAGACAGAGACACAGAGGAGAGAGACCGAGACAAAAATAGAGAGAGACAGAAACAAATATAGAGGGAGAGACAGGCACACAAGGAGAGAGACAGACACATAGAGAGAGAGAGAGACAGAGGTACACACAGAGAGAGTCACATAGAGAGAAACATACACACACAGACACATAGAGAGACCCACATATACATAGAGAGAGACACACACGTACATAGAGAGAGAGCCTGAGACACATATAGGGAAAGAGAGAGACAGAGATACACACATAGAGAGAGACAGTGACACACATATATAGAGAGAGAAAGTCAGAGACACACATAGAGAGAGACAGAGAACACACATAGTGAGAGAGAGACAGAGACACACAGAAAGACAGACACACATAAAGAGAGACAGAGACACATATAGAGACACAAATAGAGAGATGAGAACACATAGTCTGAGAGACAGATACACACAGGGGGAGAAAGAGACAGAGACACACATAGAGAGAGACAGAGAGAGAGAGAGAGACAGGACACACACACACACACAACAGAGACAGAGACACACATGGAGAGAGACACTTAGCCAAAGAGAGAGACGCGTAGAGAAACACACACACACACACACACACACACACACACACACACCATCGCACCGCACACAACACAGCACGCACCACAAGAGAACACACAATACAGAAAGAAAAACATACAGAAAGACACACACACATAGACAGAGAGACAGAGACACACATAGGGAGAGAGAGACACACACACATAGGGAAAGAGACAGTGACACATATAGAAAGGAGGACAGAGACACACATAGGGCATAGAAAGAGACAGACACAGACAGATACTGACAGACACACACATAGAGAGAGACACATACAGAGAGAGACAGAGACAGAGAGAGAGAGAGGAGAGGCACGCACAAAACAGAGGCACACGAAAGAGAGAGACAGAGAGAGAGACATATATAGAGAGAAACACACACACATAGAGAAAGAGACAGAGAGATATGCACATAGAGAGGGACAGAGGACACAGGAGAGAGAGAGACAATGACACATATAGAGAGACAACACAGACAGAACAGAGACAGAGACACAGATAGAAAGAGAGACACACATAAAGAAAGAGACAGAGACACATATAAAGACACTAATAGAGAGACAGAGACACATATACAGAGAGACAGAGACACACAGGGAAAGAAAGAGACAGAAACACACACACAGAGACAGACACACATAGAGAGAGGAACACAGATACAGAGAGTGTTTCTCTGGTTCCTGTTTGCTTGAACGCGGACAGTCGCACTTGTTTTGGATACAGAGAGACAGAGACACACATAGACAGAGAGACAGAGACACACATAGAGAGAGAATGACAGAGACAGAGACACACATAGAGAGAAACAGAGACACATAGAGAGAGACAGTGACACACATAGAGAGATGCAGAGACACCACAAAGAGAGAGAAAGACAAAGATACAGAGTGACCGAGACACACACATAGAGAGAGAGAGACAGAGACACACACATAGAGAGAGTTCCCTATAGCAAGAGAGACACAAAGACACACACATAGAGAGAGAGACTCAGACACTCACATAGAGAGAGAGGACAGAGACACACATAAACAGAGAGACAGACACACATAGAGATTGAGAGACAGTAGCACACAGAGAGATACACACACATAGACAGAGAGACAGAGATAGAGAGTCACATAGAGAGAGACAGAGACACACACATAGAGAGATAGAGAAACACATACAGAAGAAAAAGAGAAATAAGAGAGGAACACAACATAGAGAGAGAGAGAAAGACAGAGAGTGAGACACTACATAGAGAGATACAGAGGAAACTACAACATAGAGTCGAGATGAGAGAGACACACACAGATACATATATAGAGAGAGACACACACTTAGAGAGAGTACACATAGAAAGAGAGAGACAGAGCCACATATCTAGAGAGAAACAGAGGCACATAGAGAGAGAGACAGTGACACACAGAGAGATACAGAACACACACACACACACGCATAGACACACACATAGACATAGAGACAGAGACATACATAGAGAGAGACAGGACAGAGACACAGAGAGAGACAGAGACAGATAGAGACAGACACATGGTCAGAGAGACAGTGACACATATAGCTACAGGCACCCACATAGAGAGATGCAGAGATACACATAGAGAGAGTGAGACAGAGAAACATATATAGAGAGAGACGGAAACAGACATAGAGAGAGGGACAGAGACATGCATAGAGAGAGACAGAGATAACATACAGAGACAGACAGACAGACAGACAGACAGAGAGAAAGACTCACATAGATAGAGAGACGGAGACACACATAGACAGAGAGAGACAAAGAGAGACACATATGCATATATACACAAGAGAAAGAGCAGTAGATAGATTATACCCACATATATACAGAGAGAGACAGGGACACACACATAGAGAGAGAAGACAGACACAAAGAGAGAGAGAGAGAGACAGACACACAGACACCACATAGAGAGAGAGAGAATGGGACACTTACATAAAGATAGAGACAGACACACATAAGATGAGAGACAGACACACATTAGAGATTGAGAGACAGAGTGACAAAATAGAGAGATACAGAACACTACAAAAGACGAGAGAGAAGAGAGACACAAGAGAGAAGACAGGACACACATAGAGAGACACACACATACAGACAGAGACATCACATAGAGAGAGACAGAGGACACACATCACAAGAAGAAACACATAGAGAGAGGAAAGAGAGAGAGAGACATCAAGTGAGAGAGAGAGGGAAAGTAAGAGAGAGACAGAGACAACTAGAGAGAGAAAACAATAGAGATGGAGACAATGAACATAGAGAGATTGTAGACGATGGTTATTACTTCTTAGTGTGTTACATTCACTTTGATAGAGTGGAGTGTAGGACACACACACATCTGAGTGCAACAGAGACACATCTAGAGAGAAACAGAGACATATATATAGAGAGAGACAGTGACACACATAGATACAGAGCCACACACATAGAGAGAGACAGAGACACACATAGAGAGAGACAGAGCCACACACATAGAGAGAGACAGAGACACACATAGAGAGAGACAGAGACACACATATAGAGAGAGACAGACACATAGAGAGACGGACACATAGAGAGAGACAGACATACACACACGTCGAGAGAGAGACTGGGACACTCACATAAAGAGAGAGACAGAGACACACATAAAGAGAGAGACAGACACATATAGAGATTGAGGACAATGACACAGAGTGATTGTGAGGGATGTGTTGTATATACTTTCTTAGTGCTGTTTTTACATTTTCACTTTTGTATAGAGTTTTGGCTCATTTTTGCTTTTGTGGACTGGAGACCCAGTGTTGTTTTCGGTGTCTTTATTCTGATTGGCTGTGGAGTAAAAGCGTGGAGTGCGCGGAGGTGGAATGCGTGGAGCGTGGAATTCGTGTAGCGTTATGTGCGTGTCGAAAATCTGTGAACTAAAGTCAGTTCTACAGAGATTTCCAGGTGGAGCGGTCGCATTTCCTTACAGCCTGAAGAGAACTAAATCTGTTTGTCTTAAGCTGCTATGTTAGCAGCTTCTGACGTGGGGAGCTGTCTGACGTACTTATGTAACAGTGATACAGAGACACACACATAGAGAGAGAGACAGAGTAGGAGAGTGAGACCATTAAGAGAGCACACACACATATGAGAGAACACACGTAGAGACAGAGACACACATAGACAGAGAGACAGAGGCAAACACATACAGAGATAGAGAAACACATAGAGAGAGAAACAGAGACACATAGAAACACACAATGACACACATAGAGAAACAAAGACACACACATAGAAAAAGACTGAGACTCACATAGAGAGAGAGACAACAGGCACACAAGAAAGACACACACACATAAAGAAAGACAGACATACATAGAGAGAGACAGAGACACATCTGGAGAGAAACAGAACGCATAGAGAGATACAGACACACACATAAGAGAAGAGACACACACATAGAGAGAGCAATAGGAGATAGACACAATTAGAGAGAGAGACAGAGACACATAGAAAGAGAGACACACACATAGAGACAGAGACACAGACACAATAGAAACACAAATAGAGATCCACATAGAGAGAGACAGACACACATTGAGAGGAGACAAAAATAGAGAGACAGAGTCCACACATAGAGAGAGATACAGACACACAAGGAGAGAGAGACAGAGACACATAGGGAGAGAGACAGAGACACACACATAGAGAGAGACAGAGACACACAAGGAGAGAGAGACACAACACACACACAGAGACACACATTGACACACATAAGACAGAGAAACACACAGAGACACACACACACATAGACAGAGACGCTACCTCACACACACACACACACACACACACAACACTAGAGAGAGACACACACACACACACACATAGAGAGAGAGATACTGAGACACACATAGGGGGAAGAAGTGAGACAGAGACATACACAAGGAGAGACAGACAGTCACACACACACACACACACACACACAGAGACACAGCACAGAGACAGAGACAGAGACGCAAATAGAGAGAGGCACATAAAGATAGAGATACATGCACACATAGAGAGACACATAGAGCAAGACAGAGACATACACAGAGAGAGACACACACATAGAGACAGAAACAGAGACACACATAGACAGAGAGAGAGACACAGAGCAAGACAGAGACATACATAGAGAGACACACACATAGAGACAGAGACAGAGACACAATAAGACAGAGAGACAGAGAACCACACACAGCGAGAGAGACAAAGACACACAAAGAGAGAAACAGAGACACATAGAGAGACAGTGACACACATAGAAAGAGACAGAGACATACACACGTAAAGAGTCAGAGACAGAGGCAACCATAGAGAGACAGAGACATATAGATAGAGAGACTGGGACAAACACACATAGAGATAGAGAAAAGGAGACACATATATAGAGACAGAGACACACATATGTATATATAGAGAGAGACGCATAAAGAAAGAGAGAAAGAAACAAAAATAGAAAGAGACAGACACACAGGGAGAAAGATACACACATAGAGAGATAGACACAGTAAGAGAGAGAGAGAGAGACAAAGAGAGACAGCGAGAGAGAGAGACAGAGAGAGATACACACACATATACAGAGAGAGACAGAGAGAAACAAACACACAATAATAATAATAATAATAATAATGTTTATTTGTATAGCGCATATTCCATATAAAAACATGCTCACCAGCGCTTTACATTTCGCAAGAAAGGCAAAAGGTGATAAAAAATGTTCACAATTACATACACAATAAGATAACAACAAACATTAAAGCTATACAAGTAAGAAGACACATAAGAAACCACAGAATATTAAAATTTAAACACTGACTTATGTAATGAAGAAAGATTAACAGATTTTTCATATGAATAAAGAGGCATACTGTGTTTATATATTGCTGCGTGTGTGTGCTTGCGTACGTGTGTGTGTACATGTGTGTGTGCGTGCGTGTGCGTTGCTGTGCGCGTGTGTTTGTAAGAATGTGTGTGTGTGTGTGTGTGTGTGTGTGTGTGGAGAGAGAGAGAGAGAGAGAGAGAGTGTGTGTGTGTGTGCGTGTGCTATGTTTGCATGCGTGTGTGTGTGTTTATGCATGCAATAGTTGTACATAAAATTATAATCAATATTTTGAATGAAGATAAAAACAGAAAAATTCTAATCCATATACAGGAAAAACATTACAACTTCAGTATTACAGCATTAATACCTTGACAATCAAAATTCCTCACAAATTATGAACTATTCGCATATCATACATCACAATTTACATACAAACAAAGATTTGAACATAGAGAGAGAGACACACATAGAGAGACGGCCACATAGAGAGAGAGACAGAGACACACATTTAAAGAGAGACTGGGACACACACATAGAGAGAAAGAGACAGAAACACTCATATAGAGAGAGACAGACACACACATAGAGAGAGAGAGACAGACACACATAGAGAGAGACAGACAAAAATAGAGAGACAGGGACACAAAGAGACAGAGACATACAGGCAGAGAGAGAATGAGAGACAGACAAACAGAGACAGAGACGCAAATAGAGGGAGAGACAGGAACATACATACAGAGACAGAGACACACATAGAGCGAGACACACACACATACAGAGAGACAGAGACACACATAGCGAGAGACACACACACACATAGAGAGAGAGATACACTTAAAGAGAGAGAGACACACACAGACACACATATGGAGAGACACACACACGCACATAGAGAAAGAGACAGTGGCACATAGAAAGACAGAGATACACATCGAGAGAGACAGACACATAGAGATAGAGACAGACACACATAGAGAGAGACACAGAGAGAGACAGCGTCTCTCTTTCTATGTGTCTCTGTGTGATTGTCTGTCTGTCTGTCTCTCTCCCTATGTGTGTCTCTGTTTCTCTCTCTATGTGCGTGTCTCTCTCTCAATGTGTGTCTGTCTCTCTGTATGTGTGTGTTTCTCTGTCTGTATGTGTGTGTCGATGTGTGTCTCTGTCTTTCTCTGCGTGTGTGTCTCTCTCCTTGTGTGTCTCTGTCTATGTGTGTGTCTTTGTCTGTCTCTCTATGTGTGTCTCTGTCTCTCTCTCTCCTTGTGTGTGTCTCTCTCTCTATGTGTGTGTCTCTGTCTCTCTCTCTCTCTATTTTTGTTTCTGTCTCTATGTGTCTGTGTCTCTCTCTATATGTGTCTCTGCCTGTCTTTCTTTGTGTGTGTCCCAGTATCTCTGTCTATTTGTGTATGTCTCTCTCTCCATGTCTGTCACTAGAGACCTTTAGATTACACGTCACGTATCTCCCAACACGTATCCATACCGCGATACGTACATGTCCCGTATGTAAAAATGAATTGGCTTTAGATTACACGTGTCAAGGATCTACGTCCCCCGACGCCCCCCGAAGCAAGGGTTATAAGCACTTTCTGTGCAACTTGTTCACGATACACTTGCAGCAGATTTTTTAGGTAAGCAGCAGCAATTTTGTTTTATCTGTGTAAACAAATTAGTTCGCATAGAAATCTTTACAAACAACCTAATGCATAATATGAACTGTAGTGACACTACAGACCATACAAACTAACAGGTGTATTAAGAGCGAGAGAGAAAGAAAGAGAAGGAGGAAGAAAACAGAGAGAAATAGATCTAAATCTATAAGGAGACAGAAAGAGAGAGAGAGAGAGAGAAAGAACGAAAGAAAGAAAGAGAGAGAGAGAGAAGCAGAAAGATAGATGGATAGAGATATATAAAGAGAAAGACAGAGAGAGAAAGGGAGAGGCTGATCTAATGGAAGGCTTTTGTCTTCGTAGCTGCAGTTTACTTCATAATCTAAACAAACTGGCCCTGTAGTACACCCAGTGATCCCTTACTTTATTTTTTTTTTAGGAAATGAGTGTGCAGCTTTCAAACCATAGGCACATCAGTTCTATGAACATGTAACATAGTGCCTGGATCTGTTACGATCTTTTTCCCATTTAACCTACAACGGCTCTCAAATGCAACACAGTGTAGATCTAGTGTCTAGATCAGAAACGCCTTGCATGTTCTCTGCACATCCATATCTATGAGCTGTGCATTAGAAAAACCTAAGTCATACATTGTGCATTTATGACCCTGTTGTATTATCACTATATCAGTTTAGACAATGAGCAGATCTACAATATGGGTACATATGGTCTGAAGCTGAGCCCACGAACTTTGTCATCATTCGTCAAACTGATGTAACGCACACTATTACGTTGCAGTCGTATAGAGCCTAGACCAATCTGTTTTTATTCCACAACGTTGTAGAACTTCCAGCAACGATGCATTATCCATCTTTGGAAGGAATTATATTTTCTTCTTTTTTGCTCCTTCAGCTGCCATCTTTAATAAACATAAACGATGAAATGAAAAAAATGTTACATACGGCTACCATGTTCATGCGATGCAGAATCAACACAAAACAAAACAAAACTAGGTCATGGCTATTGGTGACTGTCTAGACACCTGTCTAGACACCTGTCTGTCTAGACACATTTCAGTCTTGCTCCCTGAAGCGAAGCCTGTCTGTAGGCCTGTGTGGTTTGGATGAGAGACCTGACTGACCGGCGTAGTACGATCATGTCAAGGTCAGCGCTTGGTGAAATTATTTTTTCTCTAAAACATCTCATGTCTTTTTCGTTTAAAACATTTGACGCCAAGCGATCACGACAATTATAGATTACATCAGTCATGACGTTTTTAATGATCTGCAGTCATAAATTAGCTTTGGAAAGCTAAATTACAGCGGAACCGGGGCTGCGATATCAAATCTCGTTCTCAGTTCTATCTAGGTCGCCTGAAGATACGTGAATACCAGCTTCTAGGATTTTGCCTGCTGGACAAGGGTCCATGTCATTGCGTCGACAGCTCAAGTGGTCTCTTCAGTGGATGTATACACCATTTCTTCGACTTTAGTGACATAAAACATGCGTAACAAGATCGAAAGAAGGTTACACTACACAACCAAACCATCATTTACCTTGAAATTTCGAGTACATCTCGATACGTCTCAGGTTCGACGCGTCCCAGGTTCGATACGTCCCAGATTCGACGAGTCCCAGGTTCGATACTCCCAGGTTCGATATGTCCCAGGTTTGAGGTGTCCGAATAGTGTGTGTGTGTGTGTGTGTGTGTGTGTGTGTGTGTGTGTGTGTGTGTGTGTGTGTGTGTGTGTGTGTGTGTGTGAATGTTCCATTGTCGAACTTTGCACAGTTTATCTTTCATATTGAAGTTTTTGACAATACTTGAGTGCTGATATTCCTATTTCTTGAAAAACTTCACCAGGCTGGAGCATAAACGAAAACACCAGGAATACATTCTCTCTGTCTCTGTCTCTGTCTATATCTCTATATCTCTGTATCTCTGTCCGTCTGTCTGTCTGTCTCTCTTTCTCTCTTTCTCTCTCCTGCAATCTCTTCTCTGTCTCTCAATTTCTCTCTATCTGACTCTCTCTCCATTTTCTCTATTTCACTCTCTCTCTGACTCTCTCTCTGTGATTCTCTCTGTCTCTCTCTGTCTCTCACTCTCTTCTCTCTCTCTGTCTCTCTCTCACTGTCTCTCTCTGTCTGTCTGTCTGTCTCTCTCTTTTTTTGACTTTGTCTCTCTATGTCTCTCTGTGTGTTTATCTCGCTCTCTCTCTCTCTCTGCTCTCTCTCTCTGTGTCTCTCTGTCTCTCTCTCTCTGTGTCTCTCTCTGTCTCTTTCTCTCTTTCTGTCTGTCTGTCTCTCTCTCTGACTCTCTCTCTGTCTCTTTGTCTCTCACTCTGTGTCTCTCTATCTCTGTCTCTCTCTTTGTGTCTGTCTCTCTGTGTCTCTTTCTCTGTCAGTCTCTCTCTCTCTCTGGCTCTCTCTGTGTCTCACTCTGTCTCTCACCCTGTGTGTGTGTCTCTCTCTCTCTGTCTCTCTCTCTCTCTGTCTCTCTGTCTTTCTGTGTGTCTTCATCTCTGAGTCTCACTCACTTTCTCTCTCTCTTTCTCTGTCTCTCTCTGTCTCATATCTCTCTGTCTGTCTGTCTCTGTCTGTCTCTCACTGTCTCCCTGTATCTGTCTATCTCTCTGTCTCTCTCTCTCTCTCTGTGTCTTCATCTCTGTCTCTCACTCTCTGTCTCTCTCTGTCTCTCACTGTCTCATCTCTCTCTGTGTGTCTCTCTGTCTGACTGTCTGTCTCTCTGTCTGTCTGTCTCTGTCTCTCTCTCTGTGTCTCTCTCTCGCATTCTCTCTGCTTGTGACGGATGATCGCCGGCAGAGTGGGGGCGTGCCACATCGGCTGGTGGGGAACCCTGGTCTCCACTGGGTCCAGGTGGTGGCTTAGTTGTTGGGGATTCCCCTGACGCTCATCACGTGACAGGAGATCGGGGTCGGACGGACCAAAGGCGAAACAGCGTGGCTGGTGCAGGCGGTGACGTCAGCGGGCCAGGGGGAGGCCAAGAGCGCAGAGGGGGGACACGAGGTGGCAGTGATGCACGTGGTGGGCGTGGCGCGTGGTCCCCACGCGAGGGGGGGGGGGGGTACGTGTCAAGCAGAGGGGAAAGGCAAACTAGGTCAGGACAAAACACTGACCGTGTCAATGTCAGGCAGCTTCGCTCTAGCTCATCACAATAACAGATAGACTATCCAACACATAAATATACGTTCCTCAATTACAATATTGAAAATCTTTACAGCAAATTAAACGATGTAGACTTCATTAATTATGTAATTTCTTTTGATTTCATCTGCTTAACTGAAACATTTGTTGACAGAAATTTTGACTTTAGCAATTTGTTTATAGAATTTGAGAAATTTAGTTCTCCTGCAAAAAAATTGCCAGCACGAGGAAGAAACTCAGGAGGAGTCCTGTTTATGATAAAGAAAACGTTAAATTCATTTGTAAAAGAAATTGTAAACATTGGAATTGATAACGTAATTGCCGTTAAAATTAATAAAGCTTTGTTTAATATTGATAAAGACATGTTGTTGGTTGCCTGCTATGTCCCACCTGAAACAAGTACAGTATACGATAACATGTTGGTTAAAAATGGTATTATTATTCTGGAAGAACGTTTGCTACAATGTACTCAAGAAGAGGACTTGTATATAATGATGGTTGGAGATTTTAATGCCAGAACAAGCGAAGGGCAGCCTACAGCGCAAGATATACATGTATATATTCCAGGTTTTGATCATGATGAGGATGAGTGCAAAGTGTGTCACTCAAAAGACTGTTATTAATACTTTTGGTTCATCTCTCCTTGATTTATGTTTGATGTTTGATTTAAGTATTATTAATGGTACTTGTAAGGGAGATTACAATGGGGAGTTTACGTTTGTTGGACCTAATGGATCTAGTGTTATTGATTATTTTATTGTATCAGCGAGTTTGGGTGGTAATTTTGATTTGTGTGTGAGTGACAGATTACATTCGTGGCATCTGCCTTTCGAACTGTCGTGGGAGATTGGCAACTGTGACAGGAGAGATGATAATGTTATGGGAGTGGATGAAAGAGTCGTGTGGTCGAATGAATTTGTGAATGTGTACAAAAGTGAAAGAGACAGCAAATTTGTTGGCAGCATCAGTGGAAAGAAAGGAGCGAATCTTACCTATTCTGCGTAGCTGATTGTACAGAGTACAGCACAACTGTTTGACATGGGCTTCCATAGACAGTGTTTCATCCAGGTAGAAGCCAAGATTTCTAACAGTTTGTGAGAAAGATACATCACAGCCAGAGATAGACATGGGGGCATGAGTAACCTGATTGATCTTTGACTTAGTACCAGTAACAATAAGCTCAGTTTTATCATCATTCATCATCAGCTTGTTTTCACTCATCCACTTGGAGACATCCTCTCAGACTGCACTCAAGAGCGTCAAAATCTGATGGGGCAGAGGAGCTATACAGCTGTGAGTCATCCGCAAAGAAGTATGAGTGACCTGACTGATGAATGATAGTGCTGAGAGGTTGTGTATACATAGTGAACAGGACAGGTCCCAAGACAGAACCTTGTGGGACACCACATTTCAGCACAGATGGATTTGATTTGTGGCCAATGACAACAGACTGGGTATGGCCAGTCAAATAGGAGGTAAACCAGTCCAGAACCATTCCAGAACAGCCAAAAGTGGTACGCAACCGCGTTATGAAGATGCTATGGTCTATGGTGTCAAATGCTGCTGACAAGTCAAGCTCCCATTGTCTGAAGCCTGAAGGAGGTCATTGACCACACGCAATAGAGCGGTTTCTGTGCTACGGTAGGCTGACTGGAATGGCTCTAGCAGGTTGTGAGATTCCAGATGCTGCAGAAGCTGTTCTAGTACAATACGTTCCAACACCTTTGATAGGAATGGTAGATTGGAAACTGGACGATAATTCTTCAAGCAGTCTGGGTCGAGGTTTGCCTTCTTCAGAAGGGGCTTGACAAGAGCGTGCTTAAAGCACTGAGGCACAACACCAGATGACAAGGACTTATTCATAATATCTGTGACAATTGGAGTAATTTCATCTAGACAATCAAATAGGATAGAGGCAGGGATAGGGTCAAGGTCACAGGACTTCTTTGGCATTTTCTTCAGTATCTCTCTCATACAACCTTCAGACATAAGCTCAAAATTTTCTAGCTGTGTACCAGAGAACACAACAGCATCAGTGGGGCATGGTGTATCAGGGTCAAAGCTGCTTCTGATCCGTTCAATCTTTCCAACAAAAACTTCATTGAATTTATCAGGAAGAGACTCTGGGGATGTTAGAAGGAAGCACAGTATCTCCAGCTTTTCCCAGCAACTGATCACTGAGGCGGAAGAGTTCTATGGAACTATCAGCGCCTGCTATCTTACCATATATGTACTTTTTCTTTGCTTCACGTATCATATTTGTAACTAGGTTACGCTGCTCTGCATATATTTCTCTATGAACGGTCAGACCAGACTCACGCCACGCACGCTCAGCGGCACGCCGTAATGATTTCAAGTGTCATCCAAGGGGCGGATATGCGGTCTGACACTGTACGTATAACGAGAGGGGCATGTTGGTCAAGCAGTTGACGCAAGCATGTGTTATAAGTACATATGGGATCAGATGAATTGGACTGACAGGCTGACTCAAGTGCTGTATGAACATCAGTCTTGAAAACATGCTTCTCAATAGCCTTAAGATTGCGTGAAGCGATTCTCTTTGTTGCTTTGCCAGGTTTTCTAAGACACAGTTCAAAGGAAATGACAAAATGATCAGATAACAGCATGTCACGAACAGATAAATCAACTACATCAGAAACACAGTTTGTGATTAGCCAATCTAAAGTATGGCTTTTGCGTTGAGTAGGTACATTGATCATTTGTTGCAGACTAAGATTTTCAAGAATGGCATTTAAAGCAACAGTACAGCGATCAGAGGGATTATCAAAATGGACATTTATATCGCCAACAACAAACAGTCTTTCGAAGGTATTGTATGATTCGAGCAGGTCGGGGAACTGGTCCAAGAACATTGATATCTTGAGTTTGTTTTTGACACTCAAGATAGAGATTGATGTCTTAGTATTTTTTTTTCTTCATGTCTGTCTGTCTGTCTGTCTGTCTCTCTCTGTCTCCCTCTCTGTCTCTCTGTCTTTTTCTGTCTCTCTGTCTCTCTCTGTGTCTCTTTCTCTCTCTGTGTCTGTCTCCTCTTTCTCTCTCTGTCTGTCTCTCTGTGTGTTTCTCTCTGACTCTGTCTGTCTGTCTGTCTCTGTTTGTCTGTCTCTCTCTGTCTTCTCTCTGTCTCTGTCTCTCTCTCTTTTTAACTCTCTGTCTCTCTATGTCTCTCTGTGTGTCTATCTCGCTCTCTCTGTGTCTCTCTCTATCTCTCTATCTCTCTGTCTCTCTTTCTGTCTCTCTCTCTCTATGTCTGTCTCTATCTCTCTCTTTCTGTCTGTCTGTCTCTCTCTCTGCCTCTCTCTGTCTCTCTCTCGTCTCTTTGTCTCTCTCACTCTGTGTGTCTCTCTGTCTCTCTCTCTCTCTATCTCTGTATCTCTCTCTGTGTGTCTCTGTCTCTCTCTGTCTCCTTCTCTGTCTGTCTGTCTGGCTCTCTGGCTCTCTGTGGCTCTATCTCTCTCTCTGTCTCTCACTCTCTCTGTCTCTCTCTGTCTCATCTCTCTGTGTGTCTCTCTGTCTCTGTCTCACTGTCTGTCTCTTTCTGTCTCCTTGTCTCTGTCTGTCTCTGTCTCTCTGTCTGTCTCTCTCTGTCTCATCTCTCTCTGTGTCTCTCTGTCTCTCTCTGCCTCTCTCTGTGTCTATCTGTCTCTCTCTGTCTCTCTGTCTGTCTCTCTCTGTCTCTCTCTCTCTGTATCTCTCTCTCTCTTTGTCTTCATCTCTGTCTCTCACTCTGTTTTCTCTCCTCTCTCTCTCTGTCCTCTCCTCTGTGTCTCCCTGTGCCTCTCTGTCTCTCTCTGTCTCTCTGTCTATATCTCTCTGTCTTCCTGCCTCTGTCTCTCCCTGTCTATCTCTCTGTCTCAGTCTTTCTGTCTATCTCTCTCTCTCTCTGTCTCTCTCAGTCTCCTCTCTGTCTGTCTGTCTCTGTCTCTTGATGTACCTCTCTGTCTGTTTCTGTCTCTGTCTCTCTCTGTCTGTCTGTCTCTCTTTCTCTCTGTCTATCTCTCTCAGTCTCTCTCTGTCTCTCACTCTCTCTGCCTCTCTCTGCCTCTCTCTCTCTCTGTGTCTCTCTCTGTCTCTCTCTCTCTCTCTCTGTCTCTGTGTCTCTCTCTGTCTGTCTGTCTCTGTCTCTCTCTCTCTCTGTGTCTCTCAATTGATTCGACTTAAATATCATAGGCAACCTTCATTATTTAAAATGACTTTATTGATGTCATCAAACGCATCTGATGTTGTATATGATCTATCTTTGTTTTTGTATAAAGCATTTAATTATGTTTAGAGAAAAAGCAACGTCATGATGCAGTATTCTGTCCGTTTTGATTTTCTGTCAGTGAACATGTTGCATATATACTGTGTACAAATTATTTCATGGATCTCTGTTTTTCCATAGTATTTACACATTTAAGAGACGACAATATGTTATTGTACAAATTAAACTTCACTGAAATGACTAGTGCGTATAGATTGATGTCTTAGGTTTGTTATTTATATGAGTATTGTTTAAATGTAAATTTCTGTTTTAGTCTATGTACAATGTAGCATTAATGTGATTGTCATGATGCCAAATGATAAGTTTTGCTTATGTATTTGTAACCCTTCATGAGGGGCAATGGCCTATTACATGAATAAACCATCTGAAGTCTGAAGTGTCTGAGTCTCTCTGTGTGCGTCTCATTGTCTCTCTCTCTCTCTGTCTCTCTGTCTTCTGTGTCACTCTGTCTGTCTCTCTCTGTCTCTCACTCTCTGTGTCTCTCACTGTCTCTCTCTCTGTCTCTCCCTGTCTCTCTCTCTCTCTCTGTCTGTCTCTATCTGTATCTCTCTGTCTGCATGTCTCTCTCTGTCTCATCTCTCTGTGTGTCTCTCTGTCTCTCTCTGTCTGTCTCTGTCTCACTGTCTGTCTCTTTCTGTCTCTGTCTCTCTCTGTCTCTCTGTCTGTCTCTCTCTGTCTCATCTCTCTCTGTGTCTCTCTGTCTCTCTCTGCCTCTCTCTGTGTCTATCTGTCTCTCTCTGTCTCTCTGTCTGTCTCTCTCTGTCTGTCTCTCTCTGTCTCTCTCTCTCTGTCTCTCTCTCTTCTCTCTCTTTGTCTTCATCTCTGTCTCTCACTCTGTTTCTCTCTCTCTCTCTGTCGCTGTGACGGATGTGTTGTATATATTTTTATAGTGTTGTTTTTACATTTTCACTTTTGTATAGAGTTTGGGCTCATTTTTGCTTTTGTGGACTGGAGCACCCAGTATTGGTTTTGGTGTCTTTATTCTGATTGGCTGTGAAGTAAAAGCGTGGAGTGCACGGAGCGTGGAATGCGTGGAGCGTGGAATTCGTGTAGCGTTGTGTGCGTGTCGAAAATCTGTGAACGAAAAAGTCAGTTCTACAGAGATTTCCAGGTGGAGCAGTCGCATATCTTTGCCACCTGAAGAGAACTAAATCTGTTTGTCTTAAGCTGCTATGTTAGCAGGTTGGTGAATCTTTTGATTTGTTGATATATTTACCAAAAATTGAGACATGTAAACATTGTGAAGAAACGTAGTTGTGTAAAAGTGAAGTGAATTATTTTGGCATTCAAGAGTTGTATTGAGTTGTAGTTCTTGATTTAATGTTTTATGAATTACTGTTTTGTGGTTTCGATCTTTAAATGATGTGCAGTCAGTGTGAACTTTATGAATAATTATATGTATTGAGAGTTTGGACTTTTGAAACATGAATGGCGAATTTTGTATTAAATCCTTTATTGTAAGATGTTATTTTGTTAAATGAATATGAAGCTAAGTTAGTGGTCATTTTTTGGAAATTGAAGTTAGTATAGAATATTGGTTGTATGGCACTGTGAATGTAATTTGCCTGCGAACTTTTAAAAGGCAAACAATATTACTTTGGGATAAACGTTTGTCAATCATATAATATAAAAATATGGTGTGGCCATTGACCTGATACATTTTATTGACAATTTTGTAGATGGAAGTACTTAGCAAATTCTTTCCTATCTACAGCTTCTGACGTGGGGAGTTGACTGGTCCGAT
>JAPXFY010000028.1:6902988-6920488 GCA_030674185.1 Monoplex corrugatus
GTCTCTCTCTCTCTTTACCTCTTTGTACCTCTCTCTGTCTGTCTTTCTCTCTGTGTCAATCTCTGTCTCTCACTCTCTCTGCCTCTCTCTCTCTGTCTCTCTCTCTGTCTCTCTCTCTCTGTCTCTATCACTCTTTCTGTCTCTCTCTCACTGTTCTCCCTCTCTCTGTCTCTTTGTCTGTCTGTCTCTCTGTGTCTCTCTGTCTCTCTGTCTGTCTCTCTCTCTGTCTCATCTTTGTATCTCTGTCTCTGTCTCTCTGTCTCTTTCTCTCTCTCTCTCTCTCTCTCTCTACCTGTCTCTCATTGTCTGTCTCTGTCTCATCTCTGTCTGTCTGTCTGTCTCATTCTCACTGTCCTCTCTCTCTCTCTGTCTCTCTCTCTCCATCTCTCTCTTTCTTTCTCTTTCTCTCTCTCTCTATCTGTCTCTATGTCTCTCTGTGTCTCTGTCTCATTGTCTCTCTCTGTGTCTCTGTCTCTGTCCCTGTCTCTCTCTGTCTCATCTCTGTGGCTCTCTACATCTCTGTCTCTCTCTGTGTCTCTCTCTGTCTCTCTGTCTGTCTGTCTGTATCTTTCTGTCTCTCTCAGAGTCTCTGCCTCTCTCTTTCTCTCTGTATCTCACTCTCTCTGCCTCTGTCCCTCTCTCTTTGTGTCTCTCTATCTCTGTCTCTCTTTCTGTCTGTCTCTCTCTGTCTCTCTCTTTCTGTCTGTCTGTCTCTCTCTGTCTCTCTCTGTCTCACTCTCTCTGTCTCTCTGCATGTCTCTCTGTGTCTCTCTCTCTTTGTCTGTCTCTCTCTCTTTCTTTCTCTCTCTGTCTCTGTACCTCTCTGTCTGTTTCTGTCTCTGTCTGTTTCTGTCTCTCTTTCTCTGTCTCTCTTTCTCTCTGTCTCTCTCTGTCTCTGTGTCTCTCTCTTTATCTATCTCTCAGTGTGTTTGTGTCTCTGTCTGTCTCTCATTCTCTCTCTCTGTCTCTCTCTCTGTCTCTCTCTCTCTCTGTCAGTCGCTCTGTGTGTCTTCATCTGTCTCTCACTCTCTGTCTGTCTCTCTCTCTGTCTCATCTCTCTGTCTCTGTCTCTCTCTCCCTCTGTCTCTCTTTCTGTCTATCTGTATCTCTCTGTCTCCCTGTCTCTTTCTCTCTCTGTCTCTCTCTCTGTCTGTCTCTGTCTCTCTATGTACTCTGTTTCTGTCTCTCTGTCTCTCTTTTTCTGTTTCTGTCTCTGTCTCTCTCTCTTTTTGTCTCTCTGTCTCTCTTTCTGTATCTCTCTCTCCCTGTCTCTGTCTGTTTCTCTGTCTCTCTGTCTGTCTCTCTTTCTGTCTCTCTGTGTCTCTCTATCTCTCCCTGTCTCTGTCTCTCTCTCTCTCTGTCTCTCTCTGTCCCTCTGTCTATCTCTGTCTGTCTTTCTCAGTCTCCTCTCTGTCTGTCTATCTCTGTCTCTCTATGTACCCCTCTGTCTGTTTCTGTCTCTCTCTCTCTCTCTTTGTCTGTTTCTGTCTCTGTCTCTCTTTGTCTCTCTCTCTCTGTCTCTGTCTCCCACTCTCTCTGTCTCTCTCTCTCACTCTTTGTGTCTCTGTCTCTCTCTCTCTGTCTCAGTGTCTCTCTCTGTCTGTCTGCCTCTGTCTCTCTCTCCTCTGTCTCTCAATTGATTCAACCTAAATATCATAGGCAACCTTCATTATTTAAAATGACTTTATTGATGTCATCAAACGCATCTGATGTTGTATATAATCTATCTTTGTTTTTGTATAAAGCATTTAATTATGTTTAGAGAAAAAGCAACGTCATGATGCAGTACAATTTATTCTGTCCGTTTTGATTTTCTGTCAGTGAACATGTTGCATGTATACTGTGTACAAATTATTTCATGGATCTCTGTTTTTCCATAGTATTTACACATTTAAGAGACGACAATATGTTATTGTACAAATTAAACTTCACTGAAATGACTAGTGCGTATAGATTGATGTCTTAGGTTTGTTATTTATATGAGTATTGTTTAAATGTAAATTTCTGTCTTAGTCTATGTACAATGTAGCATTAATGTGATTGTCATGATGCCAAATGATAGTTTTGCTTATGTATTAATTTTGTACCCCTTCATGAGGGGCAATGGCCTATTACATGAATAAACCATCTGAAGTCTGAAGTCTCTGAGTCTCTCTGTCACCCTCTCTGTGTCTCTCTGTGTTTCTCTGTGTTTCACTGTGTCTCTCTCTGTCTGTCTATCTGTCTCTCTCTCTCGTCTCTGTCCTCTCTGTCTCTCTCTCTCTGTCTCTCTGTGTCTGTCTCTCTCTGTCTCATCTCTGTCTGTCTGTCTTTCTCTCTCTATGTGTCTGTCTCTCTCTGTCTCATCTCTGTCTGTCTGTCTATCTCTCTGTCTGTCTCTGTCTCTATTTCTCTCTATCTGTCTCTATGTCTCTCTCTCTCTCTCTGTTCTCTCTCTGTCTCATCTCTCTCTGTGTCTGTCTGTCTCTCTCTGTCTGTCTCTCTCTGTCTCTCTGTCTCTGTCTCCCTCTCTGTCTCTCTCTCTCTCTGTCTCCCTCTCTCAGTCTCTCTCTGTCTCTCTGTCTCTGTCTGCCTCTCTCTGTACCTCTCTGTGTCTTTCTCTCTCTTTGTCTCTCTCTATTTATTTCTTTCTCTCTATCTCTCTATCTCTCTCTGTCTTCACTCTCTCTGTCTCTCTATCTCTGTCCATCTCTCTGCTTTATCTCTCTCTGTCTCTCTCTGTGTCTCTCTGTCTCTCTGTCTCTTTCTATCTATCTCTCTGTCTCTCTCTCTGTCTCTCTCTGCACCTTTGTGTACCTCTCTCTGTCTGTCTGTTTTTCTCTCTCTGTCAATCTCTGTCTGTCTCTCTCTCTCTCTGTTTCTCTCTCTCTCTGTCTCTCTGTTTCTCTCTGTTGCTCTCTGTTGCTCTCTGTCTCTCTCTGTCTGTCTGTCTCTGTCACTGTCTCTATCTCTGTCTCTCCCTGTCTCTCTCTCTGTCTCTCTGTCTTCTCTCTCTCTGTCTCATCTTTGTATGTCTGTCTCTCTCTGTCTCTGTCTGTCTCTCTCTGTCTCTCTCTCTACCTGTCTCTCACTGTCTGTCTCTGTCTCATCTGTGTTTGTCTGTCTGTCTCTTTCTCTCTGTCTCTCTCCATCTCTCTCTTTCTTTGTCTCTCTCTCTCTCTCTCTGTCTCTTTCTTTCTCTCTCTCTCCATCTCTTTCTTTCTCTCTCTCTATCTGTCTCTGTGTGTCTGTCTCTGTCTCTCTGTCTCTCTCTCTCTGTCTCTGTCTCATCTCTCTGTCTCATCTCTGTGGCTCTCTACGTCTCTCTGTCCCTCTCTGTGTCTCTTTGTTTCTGTCTCTCTCTCTGTCTCTCTGTCTGTCTGTTTGTCTCTTTCTGTCTCTCTTAGTCCCTCTCTGTCTCTGTTTGCTTCTCTCTGTACCTCTCTGTCTCTCTCTGTCTGTTTCTGTCTCTCTCTCTCTGTCTTTATCTCTGTCTCTCTGTCTCTAAATCTCTCTGCCTATCTGTCTCTCTATCTCTGTCTCTGTCTCTCTTTCTGTCTGTTTGTCTGTCTCTCTCTCTCTCTCTGTCTCTCTCTGTCTCACTCTCTCTGTCTCTCTCTGTATGTCTCTCTGTGTCTCTCTCTCTTTGTCTCTCTCTGTCTCTCTTTCTGTCTCTCTCTCTCTCTGTACCTCTCTGTCTGTTTCTGTCTCTCTGTCTGTTTCTGTCTCGCTTTCTCTGTCTCTCTATCTCTGTCTCTCTCTCTATCTCTCTGTGTCTCTCTGTCTCTCTCTTTGTCTCTCTCAGTGTGTGTGGGTCTCTGTCTGTCTGTCTGTCTGTCTCTCATTCTCTCTGTCTCTCTCTCTGTCTCTCTCTCTCTCTCTGTCAGTCTCTCTGTGTGTCTTCATTTGTCTCTCACTCTGTCTGTCTGTCTGTCTCTCTTTCTCTCTCTCTCTGTATCTCTCTTTATCTCTCTGTCTCATCTCTCTCTGTCTCTTTCTGTCTCTCTATCTGTCTCTCTTTGTCTCTCTCTGTCTCCCTGTCTCTTTCTCTCTCTGTGTCTCTCTGTGTGTGTCTCTCTCTGTCTCTGTCTCTCTCTCTCTGTCTGTCTCTCTCTGTCTCTCTCTCTCTTTCTGTATCTCTCTCTCTCTCCCTGTCTCTCTCTGTGTCTCTGTCTGTCTCTCTTTTTGTCTCTCTGTGTCTCTCTGTGTCTCTCCCTGTCTCTGTCTCTCTATCACTCTGTCTCTCTCTGTCTATCTCTCTCTGTCTTTATCAGTCTCCTCTCTGTCTGTCTCTGTCTCTCTATGTACCTCTCTGTCTGTTTCTGTCTCTATGTCTCTCTTTGTCTGTTTCTATCTCTGTCTCTCTCTCTGCCTCTTTCTGTCCCTCTCTCTCTCTTTGTGTCTCTGTCTCTCTCTTTCTCTGTCTCTGTGTCTCTCTCTGTCTCTGTCTCTCTCTGTCTCTCAATTGATTCGACCTAAATATCATAGGCAACCTTCATTATTTAAAATGACTATTGATGCATCTGATGTTGTATATAATCTATCTTTGTTTTTGTATAAAGCATTTAACTATGTTTAGAGAAAAAGCAACGTCATGATGCAGTACAATTTATTCTGTCCGTTTTGATTTTCTGTCAGTGAACATGTTGCATGTATACTGTGTACAAATTATTTCATGGATCTCTGTTTTTCCATAGTATTTACACATTTAAGAGACGACAATATGTTATTGTACAAATCAAACTTCACTGAAATGACTAGTGCGTATAGATTGATGTCTTAGGTTTGTTATTTATATGAGTATTGTTTAAATGTAAATTTCCGTTTTAGTCTATGTACAATGTAGCATTAATCAATTTAATGTGATTGTCATGATGCCAAATGATAGTTTTGCTTATGTATTTGTACCCCTTCATGAGGGGCAATGGCCTATTACATGAATAAACCATCTGAAGTCTGAAGTCTCTG
Organism: Monoplex corrugatus; assembly: GCA_030674185.1. NCBI lineage: Eukaryota > Metazoa > Mollusca > Gastropoda > Littorinimorpha > Ranellidae > Monoplex > Monoplex corrugatus. Next base: position 6,907,936 of record JAPXFY010000028.1, read on the forward strand.
AGTCTCTCTGTCACCCTCTCTGTGTCTCTCTGTGTTTCTCTGTGTCTCACTGTGTCTCTCTCTGTCTGTCTATCTGTCTCTCTCTGTCTCTGTCTCTCTCTCTCTGTCTCTCACTGTCTCTCTCTGTCTGTCTGTCTCTCTGTGTCTGTCTCTCTCTGTCTCATCTCTGTCTGTCTGTCTATCTCTCTGTCTGTCTCTGACTCTCTTTCTCTCTATCTGTCTCTATGTCTCTCTCTCTCTCTGTTCTCTCTCTGTCTCATCTCTCTGTGTGTCGATCTCTCTATGTGTCTGTCTCTCTCTGTCTCATCTCTGTCTGTCTGTCTATCTCTCTGTTTGTCTCTGTCTCTCTTTCTCTCTATCTGTCTCTATGTCTCTCTCTCTCTCTCTGTTCTCTCTCTGTCTCATCTCTCTCTGTGTCTGTCTGTCTCTCTCTGTCTGTCTCTCTCTGTCTCTGTCTCCCTCTCTGTCTCTCTCTCTCTCTGTCTCCCTCTCTCAGTCTCTCTCTGTCTCTGTCTGCCTCTCTCTGTACCTCTCTGTGTCTTTCTCTCTCTTTGTCTCTCTCTATTTATTTCTGTCTCTCTATCTCTCTCTGTCTTTCACTCTCTCCGTCTCTCTATCTCTGTCCATCTCTCTGTCTTTATCTCTCTCTGTCTCTCTCTGTGTCTCTCTGTGTCTCTCTGTCTCTTTCTATCTATCTCTCTGTCTCTCTCTCTGTTTCTCTCTCTCTCTGTCTCTCTGTTTCTCTCTGTTGCTCTCTGTCTCTCTCTGTGTCTCTCTGTCTGTCTGTCACTGTCTCTATCTCTGTCTCTCCCTGTCTCTCTCTCTGTCTCTCTGTCTCCTCTCTCTCTGTCTCATCTTTGTATGTCTGTCTCTCTCTGTCTGTCTCTCTCTGTCTCTCTCTCTCTCTCTCTGTCTCTCTCTCTACCTGTCTCTCACTGTCTGTCTCTGTCTCATCTGTGTTTGTCTGTCTGTCTCTTTCTCTCTGTCTCTCTCCATCTCTCTCTTTCTTTGTCTCTCTCTCTCTCTGTCTCTTTCTTTCTCTCTCTCCATCTCTTTCTTTCTCTCTCTCTATCTGTCTCTGTGTGTCTGTCTCTGTCTCTCTCTCTCTGTCTCTGTCTCTGTACCTCTCTGTCTCATCTCTGTGGCTCTCTACGTCTCTCTGTCCCTCTCTGTGTCTCTTTGTTTCTGTCTCTCTCTGTGTCTCTCTGTCTGTCTGTTCTTATATATTCAAGAATGGTCTGGGTCACTCAGAGACAGAGATAGGTATGAAAGCTACAGATCATTTAAGACTATCTTTGAAAAAGAGAAGTACATTGACTCTATTGATATATACTGTTTCAGAGTTGCCCTTTCACAAACAAGGTTGAACGTTTTACCACTAAACAATAATATAAATAGATACAGTGAATCTGATCAAGAAAAGGTGTGTCCATTTTGCAGGACAGAATCTGAAAACGAAGAACACTTATTATTTAGATGTTCCACTTACGCTGATCTCAGGGCGAAATTTTTAAAGGATTTAGTCAGCATGCCTATGTGCATACTGCTCCAATCAACAAATAGCCACCGAAGCCACAGCGTATCCAGATACGTTTTCCACGCCATGAATAGGAGAAAAAAATTGTTAAAAGGAGAAGAAAAGTAAATAGTTATGTAGATACTAGCACTAGAATTTCAGACAATAATTAATTTCAATTGTAAAGAAAAAAAAAATGTTTATTTGAATATGAAAGGGGTGCTCATATAGAGACACATGTGCATAGGTGCCTGTGTATTCACATTGACGTTGGTGTACTTATGTGCATATATAGGTGATAGTATCTACATTATGTATATGTGTGGGTACATATGTATATATATCTATGTATGTATATATGTATGAGTGATTATGTATGTGTGCGTGTATATAGATGTGTATGTGTGTATGTGCGTTTATACATAACCTTCAATTCAGTCTATGGCCTGAACCATTGCTGACCGCCGAAGATTGAGTTATCTCTGAACTAAAAGATGCACGAAATGCTAAATATGCGTTGAATGATCATTTGGTATTGTCTCAATGTCAATTGTTTTGGTAAATGAGTGACTGATCTGTGATTAGTCTGATTAATGGATTGGCATTATGAATGTCTGTTTTTGCCAATTAACCGACTGTTTTGGGGTCGAATTGCTCTTATGTCATATATTTCTTGTTTCACTTCATTGTACATTAATTCCATTGATTGGTTTAGATTCACTGGTGAATAAATTGATAAACTGAACGCATGATTAGCTGACAACGGAATGATTATATGATTTGTTAATTGATGGCGATGGGTGGCTCACCGACCGATCGATTTATAGATTGATGGTTTTAGCTATTGATCGATCAGTGATTGAATTATGGAATGTATGGATGATTGATTCGCGTTATTTGAAGTAACGATTGCAAATTGATATATTGAACTCAGTTAAATTCTAGGTTATCTGGTCGATTAAGTCACTGGATGACTGATTAACTGGTTAAATGATTGATCGATTGATTGATTGAGAGAGGGACTGATTACGTTAAGTGATTGTTACTGAAGTGATATCGATTGTACAGTTGGATGATGCATCTGACCCAGTCAATTGAAAGCTGATTTGTCAGTTGAATCACGGGCTGAATGGCGGATTCTTTGATTGATCAACTGGTAAATCAGTTGATTGATTGGTTAATTGATTGGTTGACTGTTTGATTGATTGGTTGTTTGGTTGATCGATTGATGGATTGAGTGTTTATGTCAAGTACCTGTGGTTGAATATATTGATCAACTGTATGATCTCCGAAGGGTACAAGAAATGTCAGATCTGTGCACTAATTGAATGGTTTGTTTGTCTGATAGCTAGTTATTGTAAAATTGACAGTTGGATGAATGATATAGATGCGGTTAATGACAAATATTCTTAGCTGGCCAGTTAAGGAATATGGACTAGAATACAAATGAAAAGACCACTGTAAATGCAAAGATGAATGTATCCCAGCTTATGTGACGGTAAACGATAGAAGGGGACAATGTGACAGAGTTCACTGCAGTTTGAAAGTATAACTTGTATGAATGTATAAGAAAACCTGATCTCCTCCCCTCCCCTTCCCCATGCATGTATTGTGGCCTAAGGCCGATGTACAATAAACATTTTCTGAGTTCTGAGTTCTGTCTGTCTGTTTGTCTCTTTCTGTCTCTCTTAGTCCCTCTCTGTCTCTGTTTGCTTCTCTCTGTCTCTCTCTGTCTGTTTCTGTCTCTCTCTCTCTGTCTTTATCTCTGTCTCTCTCTGTCTCTCACTCTCTCTGCCTATCTGTCTCTCTATCTCTGTCTCTGTCTCTCTTTCTGTCTGTCTGTCTCTCTCTCTCTCTCTGTCTGTCTCTCTCTGTCTCACTCTCTCTGTCTCTCTCTGTATGTCTCTCTGTGTCTCTCTCTCTTTGTCTGTCAGGGGGGCTACTTCCGGCAGTGAAGTGTTGACAACGTGTGACGAGTCCTCTGATTTACAACGCTTATTCCTAGTTCCAGAGCCTTTACCTGTGCAAAAATACAGGGCGGACGGTAGCATGCCAGAGGTGACTTTGTGCTTCCGCGCCGTTTGTGGTGCTTTTCAGTGTGTATACCTGGCGTTTATGCATCAAAGGGTTATGAAGAGAAAAGCTCTGTTTGTACGGACATTGAAGATGTGCAACATGCAAGCCGGTGTCGTGGTTGGTTTGATCCTCACCTTCTTTTATTACGGACATTTATTGCAACGCTGTGGAGACATCGAGATGAATCCTGGACCACGATCTGCCGGCAAGACAGGGAGCACAAGGCAAACACTACTGAGTTCCAGCGCAAGTCCTGCTGCCTCTGCATCTTCTACTTCTGGGACACATGCATCTTCTCCCACCAGGGAACCAACGACCGCCGACGTCATCGCCATGCTCCAAGATATGCAAAAACATGATAAGACCATGGACTGTAAGTTGGATGATGTAAAGAATGAGATGAGAGGCCTGAATGACAAATTTAATTCATTACAGGAGGAAGTTCAAAAACTTAGAGAAGAGGCACATGATTTGCGTAACAAGAATGCAGAACTTGAAAAAACTAACTCTGAAATCATGGATAAATTAAACAATCTTGAAAAAAAGTCTGATGATTTAGAAGGACGATCTAAACGATAGAATGTCATTTTTTACGGAATGGAACGAAAGGATAAGGAGACAAATGAAGCCTGTGAAAAATTAGTGCAAGATCTTGTTTCAAAAAAGATGGGTGTGGAAGGGGAGGTGGCTTTTGATAGAGTTCACAGGTTAAATGCAAAACGTGACTCTCCTATCATTGCAAGATGCACCTTTTATAAGGACAAGATCCGTATCCTCAAAGCCAAAATGAAGTTGAAGGGGAGTCAGATTTTTGTCGGAGAAGATTTCTCCAGCAGGGTGCGTGAGTTAAGACGCAAATTGACTCCACATTTGAAAAAGGCCAGATCTGAGGGAAAGAGAGTGGCAATGGTGTTTGACCATCTCGTCATCGACGGGAAAAAGTTCGGGCTTAATGCCACAGAACAATTAGTGGAATTAAGATAGGTCATTGGCCGGCCCGTTCATGATAAAATGTATGCGTCCTTTTCCAGAGGGAACGAACAAAAACTAACACCGTGCACATCTCCACGCACGACGAACATAGGCCTGTTGGCGATTGTCACTCATGTGAAGGGCAAAATTCACGTGGAGAAGAGTTGATTGAAAGCGTTACTCCCGACCTTCATGGTTGGCAGACGTGTTCTTTGAATGATGTACGCAACAGATATAAATCGGATGTAGAATCAGAATCGAAAATAAATGAAAGTTTTCATATGTATGATAATCACCATGTGCATAATAAGGACTCAGATGTGTACCCGTGCTTGAGTAAAACGATCTCTTTTCTCTCATGGAACGTTAACGGTTTATTTTCCAAAGTTACTGAAAAAGATTTTGTTTCGTATGTGTGTGAGTTTGACTTCATGTGCTTTGGAGAAACATTTTTGGAAAAGTGTCACACAGATGTTTTTGTTGGCTATACTGTATTTTGCAAACCAGCGGTAAAGCTTTCGTCCCAAGGGAGACGATCTGGGGGATTGGTTTGTTTGGTAAAAAACCAGTTGGTTCCTTTTGTAACATGGATTGATATTAAACAAACTAATGTATGTGCATTTGTTATCGATAAACATATTTTTGGTACTTCAAAAACTGTTTTGTTTATTTGTGCTTATGTTCAGCCAGAAGGTTCACCTTACTATACATATTTTGATATTGATAACGGAATATCTGCTTTGGAAGAATGTCTTGTTGATTGTTTACTGTCGTTAGGTGATGCTGAAATATTACTTTGTGGAGATCTGAACAGTAGAACGTCAAATTTTTCGCCAGAAATTTACGACTGTTTTGGTATTGACTCGTTGACGAATAGTCAACCGTCATGTACAGATCGCAGATCTGAAGATTCAGTTTTAAATAATTACGGTAAAATGTTGTTGAATTTGTGTGCTGCATTTGGTTTGTATATTTTGAATGGAGTTTGTAAAGGCGACCATCAGGGTCGCTATACTTACGTATCTGAGAACGGGTGCAGCGTGAATGATTATTTTCTTATTTCTAAAGATCTTTTTTCTTCTGTTTGTAATGATTGTACCTTATATATATCTGATCGCATTGATTCAGACCATTTTCCTGTTCAGTTACATATTACTTTCCCAAATGAAAATACATTTGGGACGGATGTTTGTGACAGTGACACAGTGATTGAAAAATTTGTGTGGAGTGATGAAAATGGTCATGTTTATAGATCAAATTTACAGAAAGAGGAGACGTGTTTGAAATTTCAATCTGCTATGAATTTGATTGATGTAGATGTAGATGATGCTTTGAACGTGTTCAATGACTGTATTAAAGATAATGCTGAAAATATGAAAAGATACTTGCATAGTAACAAGACAAACATAAACAGTGATTGGTTCGATTTTGAATGTTTAACAGCCAAACGGAATGTCCGAAGATTGTTAAAAAGATTTAGAAAAACTTTAAGCAATGAGGTCAGATGTATGTATACTATTGCGAGAAGAGAATATAAAAATCTTCTGAAAAGAAAGAGAAGATTCTTTAATCTAGCATTATTGAACAGCTTGGTGTCCACATTGAATGACCAACCGGCATTTTGGAAATCCGTTAAAAAGGCATCATTTAAAAAAAGTCAGTCAAAACGTTGCATTACTGTTAACACGTGGTTTGAACATTTTCGTTCTCTGTTGGATAAAGATGTTGTGCAAGAGGCTGAGTATACTTTGCAAGTCAACGAGGAAACAGATGACCATCTTGATCGTCCTATTTCGGTGGATGAAGTTGTGTCCGCCATGCGTAAACTAAAGAATGATAAGGCTGCAGGTCCTGATCTTATTATTGGTGAATTTTTTAAAAATGGGACAGATGATACAATTCAGTTTTTCCTGAAACTATTCAATAAACTTTTTGATGATGGCATATTTCCAGAAAGTTGGTCAGAATCAATAATTTTGCCATTATTTAAGAAAGGGGACGCCAGTAATCCAAATAATTACAGAGGAATTTCTCTCTGTAATATAAGTAGTAAATTATATAGCACCATTATCAATAAGAGGTTACAGGAATGGGTTACAAGTAATGATATTACAGGAGATCACCAAGCCGGCTTTAAGAAGGGATATTCTACAATAGATCATATGTTTACTCTCCTCTCCTTTGTTCAGAAACAGTTTTCTTGTAATAGGAAATTGTATGTTGCTTTTATCGATTTTGAAAAAGCATTTGATTCTATTGATAGAAATTTGCTTTGGCCAATTTTGTTGAAGAACGGTGTAAATGGTAAATTGTTTCAATGTATAAAGGCAATGTATCAAAAAGTTAAATGTCGAATCCGCTGTGGGCTTCATTTTACAGATTATATTCAGTGTACAACTGGAGTTAAACAAGGAGATGTTTGTAGCCCTGTGTTATTTTCTATGTTTATTAACGAGCTTGCTCTGGAGGTTATCAGCAATGGGCGTCATGGGGCCAAATTTCCACATGATTTGTCAGAATTGTTTATTCTTTTGTTGGCAGATGATGTGCTGTTGTTATCTGAAACGGTTGTAGGTTTACAGAGGCAGTTAAATACACTACACAGAGCAGCAACTTCTTTGCATCTTAAGGTAAATTTGAACAAAAGTAATGTTGTCGTATTTAGAAAAGGAGGACACTTAGCTGCTAGAGAGAGATGGGTGTACAATGATACAGTTATGCCTGTTGTAAATGCATATAAATACCTAGGAATTTATTTTTCTACACGTTTGAGTTTTACTCTGGCTTGTAAAGATATTGCTAGCAGGGCAAAAAATGCATTGCTATGTGTGATGAAAAGATTGAATATGTTAAATAATAATTCATTTGATTTACTTGTCAAAATATTTGATTCACAAATACAGCCAATTTTGCTGTATGGAGCAGAAATTTGGGGATTAGATAAGGCAGTTATGCATTGTGAAGCTGTACACTTATTTGCTTTGAAAGGATTTTTAGGACTGGATAAGCGCACATCTAATGATTTAGTGTATGGAGAACAAACAGATACCCATTGTTTGTTCATTCAGTTCTACGATGTATTCAATTTTGGTTAAAACTATTGCACATGGAAGACAATAGACTGCCGAAAAAATCATATAAGATGCTGTTTGATCTAGATTGTAAAGGTAAGAAGAATTGGGTTACTAGTATACGTATATGTCTGAATGAATACGGGTTTGGTAATGTTTGGTTTTTCCAAGGAGCTGGCGATGAGAGACAGTTTATTCGTGTTTTTCGACAAAGACTGATTGATTGTAGATGGCAAAAGTGGAATGACCATATACAAACAAGTGGAAGATATGATTTTTACAGAACTGTCATATAGATTCTCACAGTGTTAAACCGTACATAAGCCTTGATCTGGATATTAATTTGAAAAAAATAATAGCAAAATTCAGACTTGGTTTATCAAATTTAAAAACCCATCAACTGAGATACAAGCAACACAGAGAGTCTGATTTACTCTGTCCCTTATGTATGCAAGCGGAAGAAGACGAAATACATTTTGTCCTGTGTTGTCCAGCTTTAGATGAAATCCGTTCAAGGTTTATCCCTCAAAAGTATTTCAGATGCCCAAGTATGTTTAAACTGTGTTTGTTAATGTGTTCAACTCGTTTTGATTATATTAAGAATTTTGGTTTGTTCTTGCTTAAAGCAGTTAAAATCAGGGAAATTGCTTTATCGTGATACACAATTTATTTTGTTGTTGATTGTTAATCCTATATGATATATTATCTGATTATCTCATTATGTTTATAAGCACCCCTTCAGTAGGGGCTATGGCCTTTCTTGAATAAAAATTCTGAAGTCTGAAGTCTGAAGTCTCTCTTTGTCTGTCTCTCTCTGTCTCTCTCTTTCTGTCTCTCTCTCTCTGTACCTCTCTGTCTGTTTCTGTCTCTCTGTCTGTTTCTGTCTCGCTTTCTCTGTCTCTCTATCTCTCTGTCTTTCTCTCTGTCTCTGTCTCTGTCTCTCTGTCTCTCTGTCTCTCTCTTTGTCTCTCTCAGTGTGTGTGGGTCTCTGTCTGTCTGTCTGTCTGTCTGTCTCTCATTCTCTCTGTCTCTCTCTCTCTGTCTCTCTCTCTCTCTGTCAGTCTCTCTGTGTGTCTTCATTTGTCTCTCACTCTGTCTGTCTCTCTGTCTCTCTCTTTATCTCTGTCTCATCTCTCTCTGTGTCTCTCTCTGTCTCTTTCTGTCTCTCTATCTGTCTCTCTTTGTCTCTCTCTGTCTCCCTGTCTCTTTCTCTCTCTGTGTCTCTCTGTGTGTGTCTCTCTCTGTCTCTGTCTCTCTGTCTCTGTCTCTGTCTCTCTCTGTCTCTCTGTTTCTCTCTCTTTCTGTATCTCTCTCTCTCCCTGTTTCTCTCTGTGTCTCTGTCTGCCTCTCTGTGTGGGTCTCTGTCTGTCTGTCTGTCTCTCATTCTCTCTGTCTCTCTCTCTGTCTCTCTCTCTCTCTGTCAGTCTCTCTGTGTGTCTTCATTTGTCTCTCACTCTGTCTGTCTGTCTGTCTCTCTTTCTCTCTCTCTCTGTATCTCTCTTTATCTCTCTGTCTCATCTCTCTCTGTGTCTCTCTCTGTCTCTATCTGTCTCTCTTTGTCTCTCTCTGTCTCCCTGTCTCTTTCTCTCTCTGTGTCTCTCTGTGTGTGTCTCTCTCTGTCTCTGTCTCTCTCTCTCTGTCTCTCTCTCTCTGTCTCTCTGTTTCTCTCTCTTTCTGTATCTCTCTCTCTCCCCCTGTCTCTCTCTGTGTCTCTGTCTGTCTCTCTTTCTGTCTCTCTGTGTCTCTCTCTGTCTCTCCCTGTCTCTGTCTCTCTATCACTCTGTCTCTCTCTGTCTATCTCTCTCTGTCTTTATTAGTCTCCTCTCTGTCTGTCTCTGTCTCTCTTTGTACCTCTCTGTCTGTTTCTGTCTCTCTGTCTCTCTTTGTCTGTTTCTATCTCTGTCTCTCTCTCTGCCTCTTTCTGTCCCTCTCTCTCTCTTTGTGTCTCTGTCTCTCTCTTTCTCTGTCTCTGTGTCTCTCTCTGTCTCTGTCTCTGTCTCTCTCTGTCTCTCAATTGATTCGACCTAAATATCATAGGCAACCTTCATTATTTAAAATGACTTTATTGATGTCATCAAATGCATCTGATGTTGTATATAATCTATCTTTGTTTTTGTATAAAGCATTTAACTATGTTTAGAGAAAAAGCAACGTCATGATGCAATACAATTTATTCTGTCCGTTTTGATTTTCTGTCAGTGAACATGTTGCATGTATACTGTGTACAAATTATTTCATAGATCTCTGTTTTTCCATAGTATTTACACATTTAAGAGACGACAATATGTTATTGTACAAATCAAACTTCACTGAAATGACTAGTGCGTATAGATTGATGTCTTAGGTTTGTTATTTATATGAGTATTGTTTAAATGTAAATTTCCGTTTTAGTCTATGTACAATGTAGCATTAATCAATTTAATGTGATTGTCATGATGCCAAATGATAGTTTTGCTTGTGTATTTGTACCCCTTCATGAGGGGAATGGGCTATTACATGAATAAACCATCTGAAGTTTGAAGTGTCTGTGTCTCTCTCTGTGGTGCTCTCTCTGTGTCTCTGTCTGTCTGTCTCTATCACTCTCTGCGTGTGTGTGTGTCTCTCTCTGTGTCTCTCTGTGTCTCTCTGTCTGTCTGTCTGTCTTTCTTTCTCTGTCTCTCTCTCTGTCTCTGTCTCTCTCTCTGTCTCTGTCTATCTCTCTGTCTCTCTCTGTGTCTCTCTGTGTCTCTCAGTGTGTCTCTTGCTGTGTGTCTCTCTCTCACCTTGTCTCTCTCTGTCTCTCTCTCTGTCTCTGTCTCTCATTGTCTGTCTCTCTCTCTGTCTCCGTCTCTGTCTGTCTGTCTGTCTGTCTCTCTCTGTCTCTATCTGTCTCCCTGTCTCTGTCTCTCTCTGTCTCTCACTCTCTTTCTCTCTTTGTCTCTCTGTCTATCTCTCAGTCTCCTCTCTAGTCTGTCTGTCTCTGTCTTTCGATGTACCTCTCTGTTTCTGTCTCTCTGTCTCTCTTTGTCTGTTTCTGTCTCTCTCTCTGTCTCTCTCTCTTTCTCTCTGTCTCTGGCTCTCACTCTCTATGCCTCTCTCTGTCTCTCTCTCTCTTTGTGTCTCTGTCTCTCTCTGTCTCTCTCTCTCTGTCTGTCTGTATCTGTCTCTCTCTCTGTCTCTCAATTGATTCGACCTAAATATCGTAGGAAACTTTCATTATTTAAAATGACTTTATTGATGTCATCAAATGCATCTGATATATATAATCTATCTTTGTTTTTGCATAAAGCATTTAATTATGTTTAGAGAAAAAGCAACGTCATGATGCAGTACAATTTATTTTTGATTTTCTGTCAGTGAACATGTTGCATATATACTGTGTACAAATTATTTCATGGATCTCTGTTTTTCCATAGTACTTACACATTTAAGAGATGACAATAAGTTATTGTACAAATCAAAGTTCACTGAAATGACTAGTGCGTATAGATTGATGTCTTAGGTTTGTTATTTATATGAGTATTGTTTAATTTAAGTGTAAATTTCTGTTTTAGTCTATGTACAATGTAGCATTAATGTGATTGTCATGATGCCTCTGTCTGTTTTTCTCTCTCTCTCTCTGTCTCTCACTCTCTCTACCTCTCTGTCTCTGTCTCTCTTTCTGTCTCTCTCTGTGTCTCTCTTTCTCTCTCTGTCTGTCTCTATCACTCTTTCTGTCTCTCTCTGTTTTCTCTCTCTGTGTCTCTCTCTGTCTCTTTGTCTCTCTGTCTCTCTCTGTGTCTCCCTGTGTCTCTCTCTCTCTCTCTCTCTGTCTGTCTGTTTTCTCTCAGTCTCTGTCTCTCTGTCTCTTCTTGTCTCTCTGTCTCTGTCTCATCTTTGTATGTCTGTCTGTCTCTGTCTCTCTATCTCTCTCTGTCTCTGTCTCTTTCTCTCTCCCTCTGTCTCTCTCTCTACCTGTCTCACTGTCTGTTTCTGTCTCATCTGTGTCTGTCTCTTTCTCTCTGTCTCTCTCTCTCTCTGTCTCTCTCCATCTCTTTCTTTCTCTCTCTCTCTCTCTATCTGTCTCTGTGTGTCTCTGTCTCTGTCTCTTTCTCTCTGTCTCTCTCTCTGTCTCTGTCTCTCTCTGTCTCATCTCTGTGGCTCTCTACGACTCTCTGTCCCTCTCTGTGTCTCTCTCTGTCTCTTTGTTTCTGTCTGTCTCTCTCTCTCTCTCTCTTGTCTGTCTGTCTGTCTCTTTCTGTCTCTCTTAGTCTCTCTGTCTCTGTCTGCCTCTCTCTGTACATCTCTGTCTCTCTCTGTCTGTTTCTGTCTCTCTCTCTGCCTTTATCTTTGTCTCTCTTTCTCTCTGTCTCTCTCTGTCTCTCACTCTCTCTATCTCTGTCTATCTGTCTCTCTATCTCTGTCTATCTGTCTCTCTTTCTGTCTGTCTCTCTCTGTCTCACTCTCTCTGTCTCTCTCTGTATGTCTCTCTCTTTGTCTGTCTGTCTGTCTGTCTCTCTCTCTCTCTCTCTCTTTCTGTCTCTCTCTGTCTCTGTATCTCTCTGTCTGTTTCTGTCTCTTTGTCTGTTTCTGTTTCTCTCTCTCTCTGTCTCTTTATCTCTCTCTCTCTCTCAGTGTGTGTGTGGGTCTCTCTGTCTGTCTATCTCTTTCTCTGTTTTCCTCATTCTCTCTGTCTGTCTCTCTGCCTCTCTATGTCTCTCTGTCTCTCTCTCTCTTTATAATAATAATAATGTGCACTTATTAAGCGCCTTTTCACCCGAAGGTGCCCAGGGCGCTTTACAAACAATTCAATACAGAACAAAAATGACAATTACATCAAGAATATATACAAATGCAAAAATCAAACATACTCACCCACACACCCAAACACACACACACACACACACCCACGCACACACACACACACACACACACACACACACACACACACACACACACA
>JAPXFY010000028.1:6925488-7002988 GCA_030674185.1 Monoplex corrugatus
TCTCTCTTTCTGTTTCCCTCTGTCTCTCTCACTCTCTCTGTTTCTCTCTCTGTCTCTCACTCTCTCTGCCTCTCTGTCTATCTATCTCTGTCCCTCTCTATCTGTGTCTGTCTGTCTCTCTCTGTGTGTCTCTCTCTCTGTGTCTCTTTCTCTCTCTGTGTCTGTTTCTGTGTCTCTCTCTGTCTCTTTCTCCTTGTCTCTGTATCTCTCTGTCTCTCTCTCTTTCTCTCTGTCTCCATCTTTTTCTCTGACTCTCTATGTGTCCCTATGTGTGTCTGTGTGTGTCTCTCTATCTGTCAGTCTCTCTCTGTCTCTCTCTCTCTGTCTCTCTCTCTCTCCCACTGTCTCTTTCTGTCTCTATGTCTCTCTGTCTCATTGTCTCTCTCTCACTCTCTCTCTCTCTCTCTCTCTCTCTATCTCTCTGTCTTTCTGTGTCTCTGTGTATATGGTGAGTTCAAGAATAAAAGACTATATCAGTCTTGAACATGACACCAATATGTTGTGTGCATTCTCTACACCATCATAGTTGTGTGTAGGTGTATTGCTGGGTAATAGTTGGCTTCCTTTATAACTGGGATTGTTTGTGCTCTTTCTTGCTAGTGATCTGCCAAAGATGTACTACAACATGAGTGACTCCTCGTGACTCTAGTTCTCCTTGTTCTTACATCTCCTGCTTCCTCTTATTTCCTTTCTGTTACCTTTGTTTTGAAACAACCCTATATATCTTCTGTCTGTCTATATGTGTGTGTTTCAGTTCAAATAAGACTTGTCATCTTGCATCGCGTGTCTTGTGTGAATTTCTCTAATCCTCTATTGTGTGTAGTGTATTCATAATCCTCGTTTCCTATACTATTACAGTTTTGTGCGTTTTGGCTGCTTCTACGCTAGGTGAATGAGTCCTCAAACTAGTTGGATTTTGAGGAAATCTTCGACATGGGAGGTAACTCCTACATGACTCTCAAGAGTTGCAATCCTTGGTTAATCTTAAAAGATTCTCCCTGCTTCCATCTTATTTCCTTTATGTTACCTATATGCTTGGAAGTAAACCTGTATATGTTGTGTCTTCCTATTATGTGTGTGTATGGTGAGTTCAAGAATAAAAGACTATGTCAGTCTTGAACATGACACAATATGTTGTGTGCATTTCTCTACACCATCATAGTTGTGTGTAGGTGTATTGCTGGGTATAAAGGTAGTTTGGACATTCCTTTATTGGGGAATGTTCTGAGCGTAGAGTTTTGTGTTTTGTGGCTCTTTCTATGCTAGCTGAATCGGTGCCCAAAGAAGATTGGATTTTGAGAAATTCTACACACATGGGAGATGACTCCTACGTGACTCTCAGAGTTCAATCCTTGGTTAATCTTAAAATTCTCCCTGTTCCTCTTATTTCCTTACTGTTACCTATATGTTTGGAAACAACCTATAATTTCTGTCTTGTCTATATGTGTGTGTTTGGCAGTTCAAAATAAAAGACTATGTAATCTTGACATGCGACGAATGCTTGTGTGAATTTCTCTAACCTCATAGTTGTGTGTAGGTGTATTGCGGGTATAAAGGTACGCTTCGGTATTCCTATTGGGATATTCTAACTTAGTTTTTTTTTTGGCTCTTCTACGCTAGGTGAATGGTCCTCAAACAGTTGGATTTGAGGAAATCTCGACATGGGAGGTAACTCCTACATGACTCTCAAGAGTTCAATCCTTGGTTAATCTTAAAATTCTCCCTGCTTCCTCTTATTTCCTTTATGTTACCTATATGTTTGGAAACAACCTTATATTTCTGTCTTGTCTATATGTGTGTGTTTGGTAGTTCAAAAATAAAAGACTATGTAATCTTGAACATGCACGAATGTTTGTGTGAATTCTCTAACCCTCATAGTTGTGTGTAGGTGTAGTTGCGGGTATAAAGGTACGTTCGGATTCCTAATTGGGGAATATTCTAACTTAAGTTTTGTGTTTTGGCTGCTTCTACGCTAGGTGAATGAGTCCTCAACATGTGGATTTTGAGGAAATCTCACATGGGAGGACTCCTACATGACTCTCAAGAGTTGCAATCCTTGGTTAATCTTAAAAGATTCTCCCTGCTTCCATCTTATTTCCTTTATGTTACCTATATGGCTTGGAATAAACCTGTATATGTTTGTCTTCCCTATATGTGTGTGTATGGTGAGTTCAGAATAAAAGACTACGTCAGTCTTGAACATGACAACATTATGATGTGTGCATTTCTCTACACCATCATAGTTGTGTGTAGGTGTAGTTGCTGGGTATAAAGGTAGGCTTGGACATTCCTTTATTGGCGAATGTTCTGAGCGCAGAATTTTGTGTTTTGTAGCTCTTTCTATGCTAGCTGAATTGGTGCCGCAAAGAAGATTGGATTTTGAGAAATTTTACAACATGGGAGATGACTCCTACGTGACTCTCAAGAGTTACAATCCTTGGTTAATCTTGAACAATTCTCCCTGCTTCCCTCTTATTTCCTTTACTGTTACCTCTATGTTTTGGAAACAACCCTATATATCTTCTGTCTTGTCTATATGTGTGTGTTTGGTCAGTTCAAAAATAAAAGACTATGTCAATCTTGAACATGCGACGGATGTCTTGTGTGAATTTCTCTAATCCCTCATAGTTGTGTGTAGGTGCAGTTGCGGGTATAGAGGTACGCTTCGGTATTCCTAATTGGGGAATATTCTGAATTAGAGTTTTGTGCGTTTTGACTGCTTCTACGCAAGGTGAATGAGTGCCTCAAACTATGTTGGATTTTGAGGAAATCTACGACATGGGAGGTAACTCCTACATGACTCTCAAGAGTTGCAATCCTTGGTTAATCATAAAAGATTCTCCCTGCTTCCATCTTATTTCCTTTAATGTTACCTATATGCCTTGGAAGTAAACCTGTATATGTTGTGTTTTCGCTATTATGTGTGTGTATGGTGAGTTCAGAATAAAAGACTATGTCAGTCTTGAACATGACAACAATATGTTGTGTGCATTTCTCTACACCATCATAGTTGTGTGTAGGTAGTTGCTGGGTATAAAGGTAGGCTTGGACATTCCTTTATTGGGGAATTGCTCTGAGCATAGAGTTTTGTGTTTTGTGGCTCTTTCTATGCTAGCTGAATCGGGCCGCAAAGAAGATTGGATTTTGAGAAATTCTACAACATGGGAGATGACTCCTATGTGATCTCATCACTGGAACAAATCCGTTCTCTATCTTTAATGTTACCTATATGCCTTGGAAAAACCCTGTATATGTTCTATCTTCCTATTATGTGTGTGCATGGTGAGTTCAAGAATAAAAGACTAATTATCTTGAACATGACACCAATATGTTGTGTGATTTCTCTACACCATCATAGTTGTGTGTAGGTGTAGATGCTGGGTATAAAGGTAGCTTGGAATTCCTTAAATTGGGGAATAGTTCTGACTAGAGTTTTGTGTTTTTGGCTCTTCTATGCTAGCTGAATCGGATGCCGCAAGAAAATTGGATTTTGAGAAATCTACAACTGGGAGAACTCCTACGTGACTCTCAAGAGTTGCAATCCTTGGTTAATCTTAAAAGATTCTCCTGCTTCCATCTTATTTCCTTTATGTTACCTATATGCCTTGGAAGTAAACCTGTATATGTTGTGTCTTCGCTATTATGTGTGTGTATGGTGAATTCAAGAATAAAGACTATGTCAGTCTTGAACATGACAACAATATGTTGTGTGCATTTCTCTACACCCATCATAGTTGTGTGTAGGTGTAGTTGCTGGGTATAAAGGTAGCTTCGGTATTCCTTAATTGGGGAATGTTCTGACTTACAAGTTTTGTGTTTTTGGCTCTTTCTATGCTAGCTGAATCGAGTGCCCAAAAGATTGGATTTTGAGAAATTCTACAACATGGAGAGACCCTACATGACTCTCAAGAGTTGCAATCCTTGGTTAATCTAAAAGATTCTCCCTGTTCCATCTTATTTCCTTTATGTTACCTATATGCCTTGGAAGTAAACCTGTATATGTTTGTCTTCGCTATTATGTGTGTGTACGGTGAGTTCAAGAATAAAAGACTATATCATCTTGAACATGACAACAATATGTTGTGTGCATTTCTCTACACCATCATAGTTGTGTGTAGGTGTAGTTGCTTGGGTATAAGGTAGGCTTGGCATTCCTTATTGGGGAATATTCTGAACTTCAAGTTTTGTCGTTTTGGCTCTTCTACGCTAGTGAATGGTGCCTCAAACTATGTTGGATTTTG
Source organism: Monoplex corrugatus (assembly GCA_030674185.1). Lineage (NCBI taxonomy): Eukaryota > Metazoa > Mollusca > Gastropoda > Littorinimorpha > Ranellidae > Monoplex > Monoplex corrugatus. The sequence continues at coordinate 6,929,730 of JAPXFY010000028.1, forward strand.
AGAAATCTACGACATGGGAGGTAACTCCTACATGACTCTCAAGAGTTGCAATCCTTGGTTAATCTTAAAAGATTCCCTGCTTCCATCTTATTTCCTTTATGTTACCTATATGCCTTGGAAGTAAACCTGTATATGTTGTTCTATCTTCCCTATTATGTGTGTGCATGGTGAGTTCAAGAATAAAAGACTATATCAGTCTTGAACATGACACCAATATGTTGTGTGCATTTCTCTACACCATCATAGTTGTGTGTAGGTGTAGATGCTGGGTATAAAGGTAGGCTTGGACATTCCTTTATTGGGGAATGTTCTGAGCGTATAGTTTTGTGTTTTGTGGCTCTTTCTATGTTAGCTGAATCGGTGCCGACAATGAAAATTGGATTTTGAGAAATTCTACAACTTGGGAGATGACTCCTACGTGACTCTCAAGAGTTACAATCCTTGGTTAATCTTGAACAATTCTCCTGCTTCCCTCTTATTTCCTTTACTGTTACCTCTATGTTTTCGAAACAACCCTATATATCTTCTGTCTTGTCTATATGTGTTTTGTTTGGTCAGTTCAAAAATAAAAGACTATGTCAATCTTGAACATGCGACGAATGTCTTGTGTGAATTTCTCTAATCCCTCATAGTTGTGTGTAGGTGTAGTTGCGGGGTATAAAGGTACGCTTCGGTATTCCTAATTGGGGAATATTCTGAACTTACAGTTTTGTTCCTTTTGGCTGCTTCTACGCTAGGTGAATGAGTGCCTCAAACTATGTTGGATTTTGAGGAAATCTTCGACATGGTAGGTAACTCCTACATGACTCTCAAGAGTTACAATCCTTGGTTAATCTTAAAAGATTCTACCTGCTTCCATCTTATTTCCTTTACTGTTACCTATATGCCTTGGAAGTAAACCTGTATATGTTGTGTCTTCGCTATTATGTGTGTGTATGGTGAGTTCAAGAATAAAAGACTATGTCATGTCTTGAACATGACAACAATATGTTGTGTGCATTTCTCTACACCATCATAGTTGTGTGTAGGTGTAGTTGCGGGGTATAAAGGTACGCTTCGGTATTCCTAATTGGGGAATATTCTGAACTTACAATTTTGTGCGTTTTGGCTGCTTCTACGCTAGGTGAATGAGTGCCTCAAACAATGTTGGATTTTGAGGAAATCTACGACATGAGAGGCCTACATGACTCTCAAGAGTTGCAATCCTTGGTTAATCATAAAAGATTCTCCCTGTTTCCTCTTATTTCCTTAATGTTACCTATATGCCTTGGAAGTAAACCTGTATATGTTGTGTCTTCGCTATTATGGGTGTGTACGGTGAGTTCAAGAATAAAAGACTATATCAGTCTTGAACATGACAACAATATGTTGTGTGCATTTCTCTACACCATCATAGTTGTGTGTAGGTGTAGTTGCTGGGTATAAAGGTAGGCTTGGGCATTCCTTTATTTGGGAATGTTCTGAGCGTAGAGTTTTGTGTTTTGTGGCTCTTTCTATGCTAGCTGAATCGGTGCCGCAAAAAAGATTAGATTTTGAGATATTCTACAACATGGGAGATGACTCCTACGTGACTCTCAAGAGTTACAATCCTTGGTTAATCTTGAACAATTCTCCCTGCTTCCCTCTTATTTCCTTTACTGTTACCTCTATGATTTCGAAACAGCCCTATATATCTTCTGTCTTGTCTATATGTGTGTGTTTGGTTAGTTCAAAAATAAAAGACTATGTCAATCTTGAACATGCGACGAATGTCTTGTGTGAATTTCTCTAATCCCTCATAGTTGTGTGTAGGTGTAGTTGCGAGGTATCGAGGTACATTTCGGGATTCCTAATTGGGGAATATTCTGAACTTACAGTATTGTGCATTTTGACTGCTTCTACGCTAGGTGAATGAGTGCCTCAGACTATGTGGATTTTGAGGAAATCTACGACATGGGAGGTAAATTCTACATGACTCTCAAGAGTTGCAATCCTTGGTTAATCTTAAAAGATTCTCCCTGCTTCCATCTTATTTCCTTTAATGTTACCTATATGCCTTGGAAATAACACTGTATATGTTCTATCTTCCGTATTATGTGTGTGCATGGTGAGTTCAAGAATAAAAGACTATATCAGTCTTGAACATGACACCAATATGTTATGTGCATTTCTCTACACCATCATAGTTGTGTGTAGGTGTTGTTGCTGGGTATAAAGGTAGGCTTGGGCATTCCTTTATTGGCGAATGTTCTGAGCGCAGAATTTTGTGTTTTGTGGCTCTTTCTATGCTAGCTGAATCGGTGGCGCAAACAAGATAGGATTTTGAGAAATTCAACAACATGGGAGATGAGTCCTACGTGACTCTCAAGAGTTACAATTCTTGGTTAATCTTGAACAATTCTCCCTGCTTCCCTCTTTTTCCTTTACTGTTACCTATATGTTTTGGAAACAACCCTATATATCTTCTGTCTTGTTTATATGTGTGTGTTTGGTCAGTTCAAAAATAAAAGACTATGTCAACCTTGAACATGCGACGAATGTCTTGTGTGAGTTTCTCTAATCCCTCATAGTTGTGTGTAGGTGTAGTTGTGGGGTATAAAGGTACGCTTCCGTATTCCTAATTGGGGAATATTCTGAACTTACAGTTTTGTGCGTTTTGGCTGCTTCTACGCTAGGTGAATGAGTGCCTCAAACTATGTTGGGTTTTGAGGAAATCTACAACATGGGAGGTAACTCCTACATGACTCTCAAGAGTTGCAATCCTTGGTTAATCTTAAAAGGTTCTCCTTGCTTCCATCTTATTTCCTTTACTGTTACCTATATGCCTTGGAAGTAAACCTGTATATGTTGTGTCTTCGCTATTATGTGTGTGTATGGTGAGTTCAAGAATAAAAGACTACGTCAGTCTTGAACATGACAACATTATGATGTGTGCATTTCTCTACTACATCACAGTTGTGTGTTGGTGTAGTTGCTGGGTATAAAGGTAGGCTCGGACATTCCTTTATTGGGGAATGTTCTGAGCGCAGAATTTTGTGTTTTGTAGCTCTTTCTATGCTAGCTGAATCGGTGCCGCAAAGAAGATTGGATTTTGAGAAATTCTACAACATGGGAGATGACTCCTACGTGACTCTCAAGAGTTACAATCCTTGGTTAATCTTGAACAATTCTCCCTGCTTCCCTCTTATTTCCTTTACTGTTACCTATATGTTTTGGAAACAACCCTATATATCTTCTGTCTTGTCTATATGTGTGTGTTTGGTCAGTTCAAAAATAAAAGACTATATCAATCTTGAACATGCGACGGATGTCTTGTGTGAATTTCTCTAATCCCTCATAGTTGTGTGTAGGTGTAGTTGCGGGGTATAGAGGTACGCTTCGGTATTCCTAATTGGGGAATATTCTGAATTTAGAGTTTTGTGCGTTTTGACTGCTTCTACGCAAGGTGAATGAGTGCCTCAAACTATGTTGGATTTTGAGGAAATCTACGACATGGGAGGTATCTCCTACATGACTCTCAAGAGTTGCAATCCTTGGTTAATCATAAAAGATTCTCCCTGCTTCAATCTTATTTCCTTTAATGTTACCTATATGCCTTGGAAGTAAAACTGTATATGTTGTGTTTTCGCTATTATGTGTGTGTATGGTGAGTTCCAGAATAAAAGACTATGTCAGTCTTGAACATGACAACAATATGTTGTGTGCATTTCTCTACACCATCATAGTTGTGTGTAGGTGTAGTTGCTGGGTATAAAGGTAGGCTTGGACATTCCTTTATTTGGGAATGCTCTGAGCGTAGAGTTTTGTGTTTTGTGGCTCTTTCTATGCTAGCTGAATCGGTGCCGCAAAGAAGATTGGATTTTGAGAAATTCTACAACATGGGAGATGACTCCTATGTGACTCTCACGAGTTACACTTTAATGTTACCTATATGCCTTGGAAATAACCCTGTATATGTTCTATCTTCCCTATTATGTGTGTGCATGGTGAGTTCAAGAATAAAAGACTATATCAGTCTTGAACATGACACCAATATGTTGTGTGCATTTCTCTACACCATCATAGTTGTGTGTAGGTGTAGATGCTGGGTATAAAGGTAGGCTTGGACATTCCTTTATTGGGGAATGTTCTGAGCGTATAGTTTTGTGTTTTGTGGCTCTTTCTATGTTAGCTGAATCGGTGCCGCAATGAAAATTGGATTTTGAGAAATTCTACAACTTGGGAGATGACTCCTACGTGACTCTCAAGAGTTACAATCCTTGGTTAATCTTGAACAATTCTCCCTGCTTCCCTCTTATTTCCTTTACTGTTACCTCTATGTTTTCGAAACAACCCTATATATCTTCTGTCTTGTCTATATGTGTGTGTTTGGTCAGTTCAAAAATAAAGACTATGTCAATCTTGAACATGCGACGAATGTCTTGTGTGAATTTCTCTAATCCCTCATATTTGTGTGTAGGTGTAGTTGCGGGGTATAAAGGTACGCTTCGGTATTCCTAATTGGGGAATATTCTGAACTTACAGTTTTGTTCCTTTTGGCTGCTTCTACGCTAGGTGAATGAGTGCCTCAAACTATGTTGGATTTTGAGGAAATCTTCGACATGGTAGGTAACTCCTACATGACTCTCAAGAGTTACAATCCTTGGTTAATCTTAAAAGATTCTACCTGCTTCCATCTTATTTCCTTTACTGTTACCTATATGCCTTGGAAGTAAACCTGTATATGTTGTGTCTTCGCTATTATGTGTGTGTATGGTGAGTTCAAGAATAAAAGACTATGTCTGTCTTGAACATGACAACAATATGTTGTGTGCATTTCTCTACACCATCATAGTTGTGTGTAGGTGTAGTTGCGGGGTATAAAGGTACGCTTCGGTATTCCTAATTGGGGAATATTCTGAACTTACAATTTTGTGCGTTTTGGCTGCTTCTACGCTAGGTGAATGAGTGCCTCAAACAATGTTGGATTTTGAGGAAATCTACGACATGAGAGGCCTACATGACTCTCAAGAGTTGCAATCCTTGGTTAATCATAAAAGATTCTCCCTGTTTCCATCTTATTTCCTTTAATGTTACCTATATGCCTTGGAAGTAAACCTGTATATGTTGTGTCTTCGCTATTATGGGTGTGTACGGTGAGTTCAAGAATAAAAGACTATATCAGTCTTGAACATGACAACAATATGTTGTGTGCATTTCTCTACACCATCATAGTTGTGTGTAGGTGTAGTTGCTGGTTATAAAGGTAGGCTTGGGCATTCCTTTATTTGGGAATGTTCTGAGCGTAGAGTTTTGTGTTTTGTGGCTCTTTCTATGCTAGCTGAATCGGTGCCGCAAAAAAGATTAGATTTTGAGATATTCTACAACATGGGAGATGACTCCTACGTGACTCTCAAGAGTTACAATCCTTGGTTAATCTTGAACAATTCTCCCTGCTTCCCTCTTATTTCCTTTACTGTTACCTCTATGATTTCGAAACAGCCCTATATATCTTCTGTCTTGTCTATATGTGTGTGTTTGGTTAGTTCAAAAATAAAAGACTGTCAATCTTGAACATGCGACGAATGTCTTGTGTGAATTTCTCTAATCCCTCATAGTTGTGTGTAGGTGTAGTTGCGAGGTATCGAGGTACATTTCGGGATTCCTAATTGGGGAATATTCTGAACTTACAGTATTGTGCATTTTGACTGCTTCTACGCTAGGTGAATGAGTGCCTCAGACTATGTGGATTTTGAGGAAATCTACGACATGGGAGGTAAATTCTACATGACTCTCAAGAGTTGCAATCCTTGGTTAATCTTAAAAGATTCTCCCTGCTTCCATCTTATTTCCTTTAATGTTACCTATATGCCTTGGAAATAACACTGTATATGTTCTATCTTCCGTATTATGTGTGTGCATGGTGAGTTCAAGAATAAAAGACTATATCAATCTTGAATGTGACACCAATATGTTATGTGCATTTCTCTACACCATCATAGTTGTGTGTAGGTGTTGTTGCTGGGTATAAAGGTAGGCTTGGGCATTCCTTTATTGGCGAATGTTCTGAGCGCAGAATTTTGTGTTTTGTGGCTCTTTCTATGCTAGCTGAATCGGTGGCGCAAACAAGATAGGATTTTGAGAAATTCAACAACATGGGAGATGAGTCCTACGTGACTCTCAAGAGTTACAATTCTTGGTTAATCTTGAACAATTCTCCCTGCTTCCCTCTTATTTCCTTTACTGTTACCTATATGTTTTGGAAACAACCCTATATATCTTCTGTCTTGTTTATATGTGTGTGTTTGGTCAGTTCAAAAATAAAAGACTATGTCAACCTTGAACATGCGACGAATGTCTTGTGTGAGTTTCTCTAATCCCTCATAGTTGTGTGTAGGTGTAGTTGTGGGGTATAAAGGTACGCTTCCGTATTCCTAATTGGGGAATATTCTGAACTTACAGTTTTGTGCGTTTTGGCTGCTTCTACGCTAGGTGAATGAGTGCCTCAAACTATGTTGGGTTTTGAGGAAATCTACAACATGGGAGGTAACTCCTACATGACTCTCAAGAGTTGCAATCCTTGGTTAATCTTAAAAGGTTCTCCCTGCTTCCATCTTATTTCCTTTACTGTTACCTATATGCCTTGGAAGTAAACCTGTATATGTTGTGTCTTCGCTATTATGTGTGTGTATGGTGAGTTCAAGAATAAAAGACTACGTCAGTCTTGAACATGACAACATTATGATGTGTGCATTTCTCTACTACATCACAGTTGTGTGTAGGTGTAGTTGCTGGGTATAAAGGTAGGCTCGGACATTCCTTTATTGGGGATTGTTCTGAGCATAGAGTTTTGTGTTTTGTAGCTCTTTCTATGCTAGCTGAATCGGTGCCGCAAAGAAGATTGGATTTTGAGAAATTCTACAACATGGGAGATGTCTCCTACGTGACTCTCAAGAGTTACAATCCTTGGTTAATCTTGAACAATTCTCCCTGCTTCCCTCTTATTTCCTTTACTGTTACCTCTATGTTTTGGAAACAACCGTATATATATTCTGTCTTGTCTATATGTGTGTGTTTGGTCAGTTCAAAAATAAAATTCTATGTCAATCTTGAACATGCGACGAATGTCATGTGTGAATTTTCTCTAATCCCTCATAGTTGTGTGTAGGTGTAGTTGCCGGGTATCGAGGTACACTTCGGTATTCCTAATTGGGGAATATTCTGAACTTACAGTTTTGTGCGTTTTGGCTGCTTCTACGCTAGGTGAATCAGTGCCTCAAACTATGTTGGATTTTGAAGAAATCTATGACATGGGAGGTAACTCCTACATGACTCTCAAGAGTTGCAATCCTTGGTTAATCATAAAAGATTCTCCCTGTTTCCATCTTATTTCCTTGAATGTTACCTATATGCCTTGGAAGTAAACCTGTATATGTTGTGTCTTCGCTATTATGGGTGTGTACGGTGAGTTCAAGAATAAAAGACTATATCAGTCTTGAACATGACAACAATATGTTGTGTGCATTTCTCTACACCATCATAGTTGTGTGTAGGTGTAGTTGCTGGGTATAAAGGTAGGCTTGGACATTCCTTTATTGGGGAATGTTCTGAGCGTAGAGTTTTGTGTTTTGTAGCTCTTTCTATGCTAGCTGAATCGGTGCCGCAAAGAAGATTGGATTTTGAGAAATTCTACAACAAGGTAGATGACTCCTACGTGACTCTCAAGAGTTACAATCCTTGGTTAATCTTGAACAATTCTCCCTGCTTCCCTCTTATTTACTTTCTGTTACCTATATGTTTTGGAAACAACCCTACATATTTTCTGTCTTGTCTATATGTGTGTGTTTGGTCAGTTCAAAAATAAAAGACTATGTCAACCTTGAACATGCGACGAATGTCTTGTGTGAGTTTCTCTAATCCATCATAGTTAAGTTGTGTGTAGGTGTAGTTGCGGGGTATAAAGGTACGCTTCGGTATTCCTAATTGGGGAATATTCTGAACTTACAGTTTTGTGCGTTTTGGCTGCTTCTACGCTAGGTGAATGAGTGCCTCAAACTATGTTGGATTTTGAGGAAATCTACGACATGACTCTCAAGAGGTGCAATTCTTGGTTAATCTTAAAAGGTTCTCCCTGTTTCCATCTTATTTCCTTTAATGTTACCTATATGCCTTGGAAATAACCCTGTATATGTTCTATCTTCCGTATTATGTGTGTGTATGGTGAGTTCAAGAATAAAAGACTATATCAGTCTTGAACATGACACCAATATGTTGTGTGCATTTGTCTACACCATCACAGTTGTGTATAGGTGTAGTTACTGGGTATAAAGGTAGCCTTGGACATTCCTTTATTGGGGAATGTTCTGAGCGCAGAGTTTTGTGTTTTGTGGCTCTTTCTATGCTAGCTGAATCGGTGCCGCAAAGAAAATTGGATTTTGAGAAATTCTACAACATGGGAGATGACTCCTACGTGACTCTCAAGAGTTACAATCCTTGGTTAATCTTGAACAATTCTCCCTGCTTCCCTCTTATTTCCTTTACTGTTACCTCTATGTTTTGGAAACAACCCTATATATCTTCTGTCTGGTCTATATGTGTGTGTTTGGTCAGTTCAAAAATAAAAGACTATGTCAATCTTGAACATGCGACGAATGTCTTGTGTGAATTTCTCTAATCCCTTATAGTTGTGTGTAGGTGTAGTTGCGGGGTATAAAGGTACGCTTCTGTATTCCTAATTGGGGAATATTCTGAACTTACAGTTTTGTGCATTTTGGCTGCTTCTACGCTAGGTGAATGAGTGCCTCAAACTATGTTGGATTTTGAGGAAATCTACGACATGGGAGGTAACTCCTACATGACTCTCAAGAGTTGCAATCCTTGGTTAATCTTAAAAGATTCTCCCTGCTTCCATCTTATTTCCTTTAATGTTACCTATATGCCTTGGAAGTAAACCTGGATATGTTGTGTCTTCGCTAATATGTGTGTGTATGATGAGTTCATGAATAAAAGACTACGTCAGTCTTGAACATGACAAGAATATGTTGTGTGCATTTCTCTACACCATCACAGTTGTGTGTAGGTGTTGTTGCTGGGTATAAAGGTAGGCTTGGACATTCCTTTATTGGGGAATGTTCTGAGCGTGGAGTTTTGTGTTTTGTAGCTCTTTCTATGCTAGCTGAATCGGTGCCGCAAAGAAGATTGGATTTTGAGAAATTCTACAACATGGGAGATGACTCCTACGAGACTCTCAAGAGTTACAATCCTTGGTTAATCTTGAACAATTCTCCCTGCTTCTCTCTATCTACGACATGGGAGGTAACTCCTACATGACTCTCAAGAGTTGCAATCCTTGGTTAATCTTAAAAGATTCTCCCTGTTTCCATCTTATTTCCTTTCATGTTACCTATATGCCTTGGAAATAAACCTGTATATGTTCTATCTTCCGTATTGTGTGTGTGTATGATGAGGGGTGTAGGGGTTCTGGATAGAGGTATACCTTTGATGTCTGGCTGCTGCACTCTACCTGGTAGGGTGGACAGGTATCACTGGTCCTCGTCCATCCTCTAAATCTCTCACGTGCTGGCTCCAAGCGCCACACCCCGGGACCTCGTCTCAGCAGGCGTGCCAAACCATGTGAGGGGGTGATGTTAACACTGCATCACTTGGCGAATAACCTCCACGATGCAGGTTACCGGCCAAGGCGGACGAAGTTCCGCAAGGAACTCAACGGCTATGTGTTCAAGACCAAGGCGAACCACCTGGATGGAGGACGTCGGCTGTGGTCTGACATGGAGAGGGATGGGCTCCGCCATGCGACATTGCCCAAGACACACTAAATGAAGATTACAACCGCCTTCCGTCGCTGGCCATCAGGGCGGAGGTGAAAAGTATGTGACTGGTGGACCAAAATCCCTACGTACAAGAAAAAATGTTACTATCGGTTGCAGAACTAACACATGAAATGAAGAGATACAGATGGAACGCCCTTGGGCTCTGTGAGGTACGATGGAAAAACCTCGGAGAAACGTCTACTCCAGAAGGCCACAAACTCTACTTCAGTGGCAGTGAAGACAAACATGAACATGGAGTTGGATTCCTAATTCACAAAGACAATGTGAATGCCATCATGGGATGCCGACCAGTCTCTAGCAGACTCATTACTATTCGGCTTAAGGCTTTACCTTTTAACATCACCGTCATCCAAGCTTATGCCCCAACAACTGACTATGATGACGAGGTTGTCGAAGATTTCTATGATCAACTGCAGGAAATCGTAGATCAGACGCCAAAGAAAGACATCATTATAGTGCAGGGCGACTGGAATGCGAAGATTGGAGAGGATGAACACAATAACTGGAAAGGGATATGTGGCCAATACTGCAACCCTGAGACCAACGAAAGAGGTTTGAGGCTCCTAGAATTCGCCAGTTACAATGACCTGAAGGTGGTGAACACGTTTGGTCCACACAAACCATCTAGACGCTGGACATGGCACAGCCCAGGAGAAAAATACCACAGTCAGATCGACTACATCATGGTTAAAAGACGCTTCCAGGCAAGTGTTAACATCACAATGACCAGGAGCTGACATTGGAAGCGATCATGAGCTTGTAATGATGACCTTCAAACTCCGCCTCCAGAGGATGAAGAAACAGGGCAACACAAGAATTAAGTTCAATCTTGAGAAGCTCAAAGACCCCAACATAGTTGAAAACTTTCAAGCAACGATAGGAGGGAAGTTTGCTCCTCTCCTCGTCCTTGACAATGGGGACACCGAAGTAGACACTCTGATCAACAACTTCAACACTGCCGTGACCGAAGCAGCCAACGACATCCTTGGAAAACACCGACCAACAAAGATGCCCTAGGTCACGGAAGAAGTACTAAAGCTGAGCGACAAACGCAGAGAACTAAAGCAAAAGAAGAGTACGGATGAAGGAGCTAAACTATACAGAGAAGCCAACCAACAACTTAAAGAAGGCATGAGGAAAGCAAAGGAAACATGGATTGAAGAACAATGCCAAGATATCGAAGCAAACCTGCAGAAAAATAACAGCAAGAAAGCCTACCAGCTTGTGAAAGGACTAACAAGCTCAAAACAAGGCAGAACCACTACCATACAGAACAAAGCAGGGAAATGTCTCACAGAAGATCAAGAGATTCTGCAGAGGTGGACAGAGTACTGCTCCGAATTATACACACACACAACAACAGGAGATCCCAAGGTGCTAGACGTTCCTCCACCAACCAACAACGACAGCTACCCCATCGTGCGAGAAGAAGTTGAAGCTGCAGTAAAATCATTGAAGAAAGGCAAGTCGGCAGGAGTGGACAACATTCCCTCAGAACTGGTCCAGGCAGGAGGAGAGGCCATGACAGATATGTTACTCATCATCTGCAATAAGATCTGGCGGACAGGTGACTGGCCAACACCTTGGACCCAGTCCCTGATCATCACTCTCCCGAAGAAAGGCAACCTACAACTGTGCCAAAACTACCGTTCCATCAGCCTGATCAGCCATCCAAGTAAGGTCATGCTAAAAATCCTTCTGAGTAGACTGAAGCCACAACATATTGTTGTCATGTTCAAGACAGACATAGTCTTTTATTCTTGAACTCACCATACACACACATGATAGCGAAGACACAACATATACAGGTTTACTTCCAAGGCATATAGGTAACATTAAAGGAAATAAGATGGAAGCAGGGAGAATCTTTTAAGATTAACCAAGGATTGCAACTCTTGAGAGTCATGTAGGAGTTACCTCCCATGTCGTAGATTTCCTCAAAATCCAACATAGTTTGAGGCACTCATTCACCTAGCGTAGAAGCAGCCAAAACGCACAAAACTGTAAGTTCAGAATATTCCCCAATTAGGAATACCGAAGCGTACATTTATAACTCGCAACTACACCTACACACAACTATGAGGGATTAGAAAAATTCACACAAGACATTCGTCGCATGTTCAAGATTGACATACTCTTTTATTTTCGAACTGACCAAACACACACATATAGACCAGGCAGAAGATATATAGGGTTGTTTCCAAAACATATAGGTAACAGTAAAGGAAATAAGAGGGAAGCAGGGAGAATTGTTCAAGATTAACCAGGATTGTAACTCTTGAGAGTCACGTAGGAGTCATCTCCCATGTTGTAGAATTTCTCAAAATCCAATCGTCTTTGCGGCACCGATTCAGCTAGCATAGAAAGAGCTATAAAACACAAAACACTACGCTCAGAACATTCCCCAATAAAGGAATGTCCAAGCCTACCTTTATACCCAGCAACTACACCTACACACAACTATGATGGTGTAGAGAAATGCACACAACATATTGGTGTCATGTTCAAGACTGATATAGTCTTTTATTCTTGAACTCACCATGCACACACATAATACGGAAGATAGAACATATACAGGGTTTATTTCCAAGGCATATAGGTAACATGAAAGGAAATAAGATGGAAACAGGGAGAATCTTTTATGATTAACCAAGGATTACAACTCTTGAGAGTCATGTAGGAGTTACCTCCCATGTCATAGATTTCCTCAAAATCCAACAGAGTTTGAGGCACTCATTCACCTAGTGTAGAAGCAGCCAAAACACACAAAACTGTAAGTTCAGAATATTCCCCAATTAGGAATACATACCGAAGCGTACCTTTATACCCCGAAACTACACCTACAAACAACTATGAGGGATTAGAGAAATTCACACAAGACATTCGTCGCATGTTCACGATTGACATAGTCTTTTATTTTTGAACTGACCAAACACACACATATAGACAAGACAGAACATATAGGTAACAGTAAAGGAAATAAGAGGGAAGCAGGGAGAATTGTTCAAGATTAACCAAGGATTGTAACTCTTGAGTTTCACGTAGGAGTCATCTCCCATGTTGTAGAATTTCTCAAAATCCAATCTTCTTTGCTGCACCGATTCAGCTAGCATAGAAAGAGCCACAAAAGGCAAAACTCTACGCTCAGAACATTCCCCAATAAAGGAATATCCAAGCCTACCTTTATACCCAGCAAGTACACCTACACACAACTATGATGGTGTAGAGAAATGCACACAACATATTGGTGTCATATTCAAGACTGACATAGTCTTTTATTCTTGAACTCATCATACACACACATAATAGGGAAGACACAACATATACAGGTTTACTTCCAAGCCATATAGGTAATATTAAAGGAAATAAGATGGAAGCAGGGGAATCTTTTAAAATTAACCAAGGATTGCAACTCTTGAGAGTCATGTAGGAGTTACCTCCCATGTTGTAGAATTTCTCAAAATCCAATCTTCTTTGCGGCACCGATTCAGCTAGCATAGAAAGAGCCACAAAACACAAAACTCTACGCTCAGAACATTCTCCAATAAAGGAATGTCCAAGCCTACCTTTATACCCGCAACTACACCTACACACAACTATGATGGTGTAGAGAAATTCACACAACATATTGGTGTCATGTTCAAGACTGATATAGTCTTTTATTCTTGAACTCACCATGCACACACATAATGCTGAAGATAGAATATATACAGGGTTATTTCCGAGGCATATGGGTAACAGTAAAGGAAATAAGATGGAAGCAGGGAGAATCTTTTAAGATTAACAAAGGATTGCAACTCCGATAGTCATGTAGGAGTTACCTCCCATGTCGTAGATATCCTCAAAATCCAACATAGTTTGAGGCACTCATTCATCTAGCGTAGAAGCAACCAAAACGCACAAAACTGTAAGTTCAGAATATTCCCATATTAGGAATACCGAAGCGTACCTTTATACCCGCAACTACACCTACACACAACTATGAGGGATTAGAGAAATTCACAGAAGACATTCGTCGCATGTTCAAGATTGACATAGTCTTTTATTTTTGAACTGACCAAACACACACATATAGACCAGGCAGAAGATATATATAGGGTTGTTTCCAAAACATATAGGTAACAGTAAAGGAAAAGAGGGAAACAGGGAGAATTGTTGAAGTGGCACCAATTCAGCTAGCATAGAAAGAGCTACAAAACACAAAAGTCTACGCTCAGAACATTCCCCAATAAAGGAATGCCCAAGCCTACCTTTATACCCAACAACTACACCTACACACAACTATGATGGTGTAGAGAAATGCAAACAACATATTGGTGTCATGTTCAAGATTGATATAGTCTTTTATTCTTGAACTTACCTGTAGTAGTAGTAGGCCTCCTTCGGTCATGACTGACCATGGACAAAGTATATCCGTTCTAATGTCTAGATGGGCTGTCTGCTTGGTCCAAGCAGCGTCGCCTGTGACTGTACAGACCAATGCGAGAGAGGCAGTCTCTGTCGCAGCGGTCGCATGTGTATGCTGATGCTGGTCTGTTGGCTGTCATCCCTTTTCTGCGAACTCGCTTTTCTGCTGCAGCAGCTGACAGTTTGTCCTCACCAATCCGCAGCTGTTTCTTGAGAGTAGTTCTCCAGCTGTTGCGGTCGTCTGCGAGGTCCTCCCAGGACTCAGTGTTGATCTCAAGCGCCTTCATGTCACGCTTGCAAACGTCTTTGTATCTCAGCTGTGGGCGGCCAATGTTTCTCTGCCCTGTGGCAAGCTCACCATAAAGGATGTCTTTTGGGATGCGACCATCTTCCATGCGGCGAACGTGGCCCAACCAGCGCAGTCGACGCTGTCTCAGCATGGTATGCATGGTTGGGAGGCCAGCGCAGGTTAGGACTTCGGTGTTGGTCACCTTGTCTTGCCAGGAAATGCCAAGTATGCGCCGTAGGCTTCTCAGGTGGATGGTATTGAGCCTTTTCTCCTGATGAGCATGCGTGGTCCACGCCTCGCTGCCATACAGCAAGGTGCTGAGGACACAGGCGTTGTATACAGCCATCTTTGTCTTTGTGGTCAGCTTGGGATTTGTCCACACTCTTTGTGTGAGGCGGGCTAGTGTTGTGGCTGCCTTCCCGATCCTCTTGTCGACCTCTGTGTCAAGGGAGAGGTTATCGGTGATGGTGGACCCAAGATATGTGAATTGATGGATGGCTTCAAGCTCGTAGTCATCAATGGTGATGGCTGGTGGAGATGGCGTGTCTTGGCCCAGGACGTTTGTCTTCTTAAGACTGATGGTCAGACCAAAATTTTTGCAGGCCTGGGAGAAGCGGTCCATTAGTGACTGCAAGTCCCGCTGAGTATGGGTCACAACTGCGGCATCGTCGGCAAATAGCATGTCTCTGATGAGGGCTTCACGGACCTTTGTCCTTGCTCTGAGGCGGGCGAGGTTGAAGAGCCTGCCATCTGATCTGGTCCGCAAGTGGATCCCTTCTTGCGCTGTGCTGAACGCATGCCTCAGGAGGAGAGCGAAGAAGATTCCAAAGAGGGTTGGGGCCAGGACGCAGCCTTGTTTCACACCGCTGCGTACGTCGAAGGGCTTGGAGAGGTTTCCGTTGAACTGCACCATCCCTTTCATGTTTGAGTGGAAGGACTCAATTAAGCTGTGCAGTTTGGGGGGGCAGCCGATTTTTCGGAGAGCCCTGAAAAGGCCATCTCTGCTGACTAGGTCAAAGGCCTTGGTGAGGTCAATGAATGCCACATACAGGGGCATCCGCTGCTCTCTGCACTTCTCCTGGATTTGGCGAAGGGAGAAGACCATGTCTACCGTGGATCTCTCTGCTCGAAAACCACACTGTGATTCCGGGTAGACGCGTTCAGCCAGTTTCTGCAGGCGGATTAGGACCCGAGCATAGACTTTGCCAACAATGCTGAGGAGCGAGATACCTCTGTAGTTGTTGCAGTCGCTCCTTTCGCCCTTGTTTTTGTACAGGGTGACGACTTGACGTCCCTCATGTCCTGTGGAACAGCTCCCTCATTCCAACACTGACAGAGAACTGCGTGCAAAGGGTGCAGAAGAGAAGTCTTGCAGTGCCTAATGAGGTCTGGGGGAATTCCGTCGTTGCCAGGTGCCTTCCCTGATGCCAGGCTATCAATGGCCTTGCTGAGTTCGTCCGCAGTTGGCTCTGCGTCAAGTTCTTCCATTACCGGCATGCACTTGATGGCATCGAGGGCTAAGGGGGACACCATGTTCTGTGTGGAGTAGAGGTCGGAGTAGCGGAATGCCCATCTTTCCATCTGTTGGCTAGGATTGCTGATAACTTCCCCAGTGGAGGATTTGAGGAGGGCGATCTTGCTCTGTGTTGATCCCAGTGCCTTCTTGATGCCATCATACATTCCTCGGATGTTGCCTCTTTCAGCAGCACTCTGTATCTCTTCGCTGAGCTCTGTCCAGTACTCGTTTGCGCAGCGCCTGACGTTAAGCTGAAAAATGCACACACATAATACGTAAGATAGAACATATACAGGGTTATTTCCAAGACATATAGGTAACATTAAAGGAAATAAGATGGAAGCAGGGAGAATCTTTTAAAATTAACCAAGGATTGCAACTCTTGAGAGGGCTAAGGGGGACACCATGTTCTGTGTGGAGTAGAGGTCGGAGTAGCGGAAAGTTATCAGGGGAAGTTATCAGCAATCCTAGCCAACAGATGGAAAGATGGGCATTCCGCTACCTCCATGTTGTAGAATTTCTCAAAATCCAATCTTCTTTGCGGCACTGATTCCGCTAGCATACAACGAGCCACAAAACACAAAACTCTGCGCTCAGAACATTTCCCAATAAAGAAATGCCCAAGGCTACCTTTATACCCAGCAACTACACCTACACACAACTATGATGGTGTAGAGAAATGCACACAATATATTGGTGTCATGTTCAAGACTGATATAGTCTTTTATTCTGGAACTCACCATGCACACACATAATACGTAAGATAGAACATATACAGGGTTATTTCCAAGGCATATAGGTAACATTAAAGGAAATAAGATGGAAGCAGGGAGAAATTTTAAGATTAACCAAGGATTGCAACTCTTGAGAGTCATGTAGGAGTTACCTCCCATGTTGTAGATTTCCTCAAAATCCAACATAGTTTGAGGCACTCATTCACCTAGCGTAGAAGCAGCCAAAACGCACAAAACTGTAAGTTCAGAATATTCCCCATTTAGGAATACCGAAGCGTACCTTTATACCCCGCAACTACACCTACACACAACTATGAGGGATTAGAGAATTTCACACAAGACATTCGTCGCATGTTCAAGATTAACATAGTCTTTTATTTTTGAACTGACCAAACACACACATATAGACAAGACAGGAGATATATAGGGTTTTTTCCAAAACATATAGTTAACAGTAAAGGAAATAAGAGGGAAGCAGGGAGAATTGTTCAAGATTAACCAAGGATTGTAACTCTTGAGAGTCACGTAGGAGTCATCTCCCATGTTGTAGAATTTCTCAATGTCCAATCTTCTTTGCAGCACCGAATCAGCTAGCATAGAAAGAGCCACAAACACAAAACTCTGCCCTCAGAACATTCCACAATAAAGGAATGCCCAAGCCTACCTTTATACCCAGCAACTACATCTACACACAACTATGATGGTGTAGAGAAATGCACACAACATATTGGTGTCATGTTCAAGACTGATATAGTCTTTTATTCTTGAACTCACCATGCACACACATAATACGGAAGATAGAACATATACAGGTTTACTTCCAAGCCATATAGGTAGCATTAAAGGAAATAAGATGGAAGCATGAGAATCTTTTAAGATTAACCAAGGATTACAACTCTTGAGAGTCATGTAGGAGTTACCTCCCATGTCGTAGATTTCCTCAAAATCCAACATAGTTTGAGGCACTCATTCACCTAGCGTAGAAGCAGCCATAACGCACAAAACTGTAAGTTCAGAATATTCCCCAATTAGGAATACCGAAGCGTACCTTTATACCCCGCAACTACACCTACACACAACTATGAGGGATTAGAGAAATTTACACAAGACATTCGTCGCATGTTCAATATTGACAGTCTTTTATTTTTGAACTGACCAAACACACACATATAGACCAGGCAGAAGATATATAGGGTTGTTTACAAAACATATAGGTAACAGTAAGGGAAATAAGAGGCAAGCAAGGAGAATTGTTCAAGATTAACCAAGGATTGTAACTCTTGAGAGTCACGTAGGAGTCATCTCCCATGTTGTAGAATTTCTCAAAATCCAATCTTCTTTGCCGTACCGATTCAGCTAGCATAGAAAGAGCCACAAAACACAAAACTCTACGCTCAGAACATTCCCCAAGAAAGGAATGTCCAAGCCTACCTTTATACCCAGCAACTACACCTACACACAACTATGAGGGATTAGAGAAATACACACAACATATTGGTGTCATGTTCAAGACTGATATAGTCTTTTATTCTTGAACTTACCATGCATACACATAATACGGAAGATAGAACATATACAGGGTTATTTCCAAGGCACATAGGTAACATTAAAGGAAATAAGATGGAAACAGGGAGAATCTTTTAAAATTAACCAAGGATTGCAACTCTTGAGAGTCATGTAGAATTTCTCAAAATCCAATCTTCTTTGCGGCACCGATTCAGCTAGCATAGAAAGAGCCACAAAACACAAACCTCTACGCTCAGAACATTCCCCAATAAAGTAATGTCCAAGCCTACCTTTATACCCTGCAACTACACCTACACACATTTATGATGGTGAAGAGAAGTGCACACAACATATTGGTGTCATGTTCAAGACTGATATAGTCTTTTATTCTTGAACTCACCATGCACACACATAATACGTAAGATAGAACATATACAGGGTTATTTCCAAGGCATATAGGTAACATGAAAGGAAATAAGATGGAAACAGGGAGAATCTATTAAAATTAAGCAAGGATTGCAACTTTTGAGAGTCATGTAGGAGTTACCTCCCATGTCGTAGATTTCCTCAAAATCCAACATAGTTTGAGGCACTCATTCACCTAGCGTAGAAGCAGCCAAAACGCACAAAACTGTAAGTTCAGAATATTCCCCAATTAGGAATACCGAAGCGTACCTTTATACCCCGCAACTACACCTACACACAACTATGAGGGATTAGAAAAATTCACACAAGTGATTCGTCGCATGTTCAAGATTGACATAGTCTTTTATTTTTGAACTGACCAAACACACACATATAGACAAGACAAAAGATACATAGTGTTGTTTCCAAAACATATAGGTATCAGTAAAGGAAATAAGAGGCAAGCAGGGAGAATTGTTCAAGATTAACCAAGGATTGTAACTCTTGAGTTTCACGTAGTAGTCATCTCCCATGTTGTAGAATTTCTCAAAATCCAATCTTCTTTGCGGCACCGATTCAGCTAGCATAGAAAGAGCTACAAAACACAAAACCCTACGCTCAGAATATTCCCCAATAAATGAATGCCCAAGCTTACCTTTATACCCAGCAACTACACCTCCACACAACTATGATGGTGTAGAGAAATGCACACAACATATTGGTGTCATGTTCAAGACTGATATAGTCTTTTATTCTTGAACTCACCATGCACACACATAATACGTAAGATAGAACATATACAGGGTTATTTCCAAGGCATATAGGTAACATGAAAGGAAATAAGATGGAAACATGGAGAATCTTTTAAAATTAAGCAAGGATTGGAACTTTTGAGAGTCATGTAGGAGTTACCTCCCATGTCGTAGATTTCCTCAAAATCCAACATAGTTTGAGGCACTCATTCACCTAGCGTAGAAGCAGCCAAAACGCACAAATCTGTAAGTTCAGAATATTCCCCAATTAGGAATACCGAAGCGTACCTTTATACCCCGCAACTACACCTACACACAACTATGAGGGATTAGAAAAATTCACACAAGTGATTCGTCGCATGTTCAAGATTGACATAGTCTTTTATTTTTGAACTGACCAAACACACACATATAGACAAGACAAAAGATACATAGTGTTGTTTCCAAAACATATAGGTATCAGTAAAGGAAATAAGAGGCAAGCAGGGAGAATTGTTCAAGATTAACCAAGGATTGTAACTCTTGACAGTCAAGTAGGAGTCATCTCCCATGTTGTAGAATTTCTCAAAATCCAATCTTCTTTGCGGCACCGATTCAGCTAGCATAGAAAGAGCTACAAAACACAAAACCCTACGCTCAGAATATTCCCCAATAAATGAATGCCCAAGCTTACCTTTATACCCAGCAACTACACCTCCACACAACTATGATGGTGTAGAGAAATGCACAGAACATATTGGTGTCATGTTCAAGACTGATATAGTTTTATATTCTTGAACTCACCATGCACACACATAATACGGAAGATAGAACATATACAGGTTTATTTCCAAGGCATATAGGTAACATTAAAGGAAATAAGATGGAAGCAGGGAGAATCTTTTAAAATTAACCAAGGATTGCAACTCTTGAGAGTCATGTAGGAGTTACCTCCCATGTTGTAATTTCTCAAAATCCAATCTTATTTGCGGCACCGATTCAGCTAGCATAGAAAGAGCTACAAAACACAAAACCCTACGCTCAGAATATTCCCCAATAAATGAATGCCCAAGCTTACCTTTATACCCAGCAACTACACCTACACACATTTATGATGTTGTAGGAAAGTGCACACAACATATTGGTGTCATGTTCAAGACTGATATAGTCTTTTATTCTTGAACTCACCATGCACACACATAATACGGAAGATAGAATATATACAGGGTTATTTCCAAGGCATATAGGTAACATGAAAGGAAATAAGATGAAAACAGGGAGAATCTTTTAAGATTAACCAAGGATTGCAACTCTTGAGAGTCATGTAAGTGTCACCTCCCATGTGGTAGATTTCCTTAAAATCCAACATAGTTTGAGGCACTCATTCACCTAGCGTAGAAGCAGCCAAAACGCACAAAACTGTAAGTTCAAAATACTCCCTAATTAGAAATACCGAAGCGTACCTTTATACCCCGCAACTACACCTACACACAACTATGAGGGATTAGAGAAATTCACACAAGACATTCGTCGCATGTTCAAGATTGACATAGTCTTTTATTTTTGAACTGACCAAACACACACATATAGACCAGGCAGAAGATATATATAGTGTTGTTTCCAAAACATATAGGTAACAGTAACGGAAATGAGAGGGAAGCAGGGAGAATTGTTCAAGATTAACCAAGGATTGTAACTCTTGAGAGTCACGTAGGAGTCATCTCCCATGTTGTAGAATTTCTCAAAATCCAATCTTCTTTGCGGCACCGATTCATCTAGCATAGAAAGAGCTATAAAACACAAAACCCTACGCTCAAAACATTCCCCAATAAAGGAATGCCCAAGCCTACCTTTATGCCCAGCAACTACACCTACACACAACTATGAGGGTGTAGAGAAATGCACACTACATATTGGTGTCATGTTCAAGACTGATATAGTCTTATATTTCTGAACTCACCATGCACACACATAATACGGAAGATAGAACATATACAGGGTTATTTCCAAGGCATATAGATAACATTAAAGGAAATAAGATGGAAGCAGGGAAAATCTTTTAAAATTAACCAAGGATTCCAACTCTTGAGAGTCATGTAGGAGTTACCTCCCATGTCATAAATTTCCTCAAATTCCAACCTAGTTTGAGGCACTCATTCACCTAGCGTAGAAGCAGTCAAAACGCACAAAACTGTAAGTTCAGAATATTCCCCAATTAGGAATACCGAAGCGTACCATTATTCCCCGAAACTACACCTACACACAACAATGAGGGCACGGCTGTGCAAAACTGGCCAAATCGTTCTCTTTAGTTTACCTGCGGACGGCAGCTGTAGGCCTGCAAAGCCTGGCATTCCAGAGTGGGGGAAGGGGGTGGGATGCAGGGTCGAGACGGGGTCACGACAGTAGCTGCGGACGAATCCCTTCTTTGTCTGTATTAAAACTTGATCATTTTACCCGATCTTCTCCTGTCTGTAGACACGAAACCTAAAATATCTGGATGTTGATTTTTTGTGATTTACAAGTTTGTTCTAAGTGCCCGCGTTACGTCTAAGAATTAGAATGTACCGTTGGCTGAAGTTTGTAATCTACAAACTTTTGCAGTGACTATGTGTTCAGCTGCTGTGCTTTTTTGTTAAAACGTGTATTATTCACGTGTTAAAACTTCTAATTCCCCCTTTTTTTTTTTATCGTTTTCTCATCCTTTTGTTCTCGTTTTATTTCATCCATTTTTTTTTTTTTTTTTTTGTCGTTGACTTGGAGACTGGTTTCCAAATATATATGTGATGCTGAAGTATTGATGTATATGAAGTTAAGTGAAAGTCTAAGGATAAGTTACTCACTATAATCTGCTTTGAACATCACATCATTCAGTCTTGTACTCAGAGCACTGTTGTGAGAGAACTGAACAGTTTTGTTGTTTTGATCGTAGTTATTTCCTTACGGTATTAGTGTTAAGTGTTATGTGTAGAATTGAACAATGGCTGTTGTTTATGAACACACTGCAATTTTGCACAATGAGAGACTTCAGTCTTTGTGTCGAGCATGTGGTGGGCGTTCCAGCAAAAAAACCCAAAAAACAAACAAACAAACAAAGCCCAGGGCTCCCATTCTCTGTCAGTATGTGCTCAAAGTGCTATGCATGGCTGAGAAAACTGAAGATGTCGTCTGTTCCATCGAAAACAATAATGAAAACCAGTCTGTCTGATGTGGAGAAGGCGGCACCAATGTGGGTTAACTTTGATGCAGTTCAGTGTACACTATTCATTACTGTGTTAAAACTTCAACCTGCATTCAACACGCACCCGGCAGTGTGTGATGACCAACCTCTTGACCCCAATTCAGTGGAGTAATTAAAACGCGCACCACTCCTCTCAGGTTCAGGTCGAAAACTTTCAAGTAAGTGGAGGTGCACGCTGGCATGCTGTAGTTTGTGTGGCATGTTGTTCTGTGTGCATGGAAACTGTCAGCACTGCATTAACGGCGGTTTAAAACAGCAAAATTTTGTGAAATCGGAAATTATCCGTCTCCGTACTTGTGGTTGTGCATGTATTTGAACTAACACTGCAGTCTGCTTTGCCAGTCAAACACATTCGTGTTTGGTATCATTTTAAAGCTCGTGGTTCTGGCCATCCAGCTATCTACAATACACTCTAGTTTGGCCAAAGCGCTTTAAAAAAATGTAGCATTTAAAGTCATACCCATTTCCCCCAGTTAAACGCCAGATGTCAGCTATGGCTGCTGACAGGCGATATATAAACAATCTGGCCAGGGAAGGCAGGCATCATGGTCGGGTCACGCATAGGTCAGCGCGCTCGGCTCAGCAACTAAAGGGAAGGGTTGGAACAGCAGTGAGGGATTAGAGAAATTCACACAGGACATTCGTCGCATGTTCAAGATTGACATAGTCTTTTATTTTTGAACTGACCAAACACACACATATAGACCAGGCAGAAGATATATCGGGTTGTTTCCAAAACATATAGGTAACAGTAAAGGAAATAAGAGGGAAGCAGGGAGAACTGTTCAAGATTAACCAAGGATTGGAAATCTTGAGAGTCACGTAGGAGTCATCTCCCATGTTGTAGAATTTCTCAAAATCCAATCTTCTTTGCGGCACCGATTCATCTAGCATAGAAAGAGCAACAAAACACAAAACTCTACTCTCAGAACATTCCCCAATAAAGGAATGCCCAAGGCTACCTTTATACCCAGCAACTACACCTACACACAACTATGATGGTGTAGAGAAATGCACCCAACATATTGGTGTCATGTTCAAGACTGATATAGTCTTTTATTCTTGAACTCACCATGCTCAGACATTATACGTAAGATAGAACATATACAGGCTTATTTCCAAGGCATATAGGTAACATTAAAGGAAATAAGATGGAAGCATGGAGAATCTTTTAAGATTAACCAAGGAATGCAACTCTTGAGAGTCATGTAGGAGTTACCTCCCATGTTGTAGAATTTCTCAAAATCCAATCTTTTTTGCGGCACCGATTCAGCTAGCACAGAAAGAGCTACAAAACACAAAACTCTACGCTCAGAACATTCCCCAATAAAGGAATGCCCAAGCCTACCTTTATACCCAGCAACTACACCTACACACAATTATGAGGGTGTAGAGAAATGCACACTACATATTGGTGTCATGTTCAAGACTGATATAGTCTTATATTCTTGAACTCACCATGCACACACATAATACGGAAGATAGAACATATACAGTGTTATTTCCAAGGCATATAGGTAACATTAAAGGAAATAAGATGGAAGCAGGGAGAATCTTTTAAAATTAGACCAAGGATTGGAACTCTTGAGAGTCATGTAGGAGTTATCTCCCATGTCGTAGATTTCCTCAAAATCAACATAGTTTGAGGCACTCATTCACCTAGCGTAGAAACAGCCAAAACGCACAAAATTGTAAGTTCAGAATATTCCCCAATTAGGAATACCGAAGTTTACCTTTATACCCCGCAACTACACCTACACACAACTATGAGGGATTAGAGAAATTCACACAAGACATTCGTCGCATGTTCAAGATTGACATAGTCTTTTATTTTTGAACTGACCAAACACACACATATAGACCAGGCAGAAGATATATAGTGTTGTTTCCAAAACATATAGGTAACAGTAAAGGAAATAAGAGGGAAGCAGGGAGAATTGTTCAAGATTAACCAAGGATTGTAAATCTTGAGAGTCACGTAGGAGTCATCTCCCATGTTGTAGAATTTCTCAAAATCCAATCTTCTTTGCGGCACCGATTCAGCTAGCATAGAAAGAGCTACAAAACACAAAACTCTACGCTCAGAACATTCCCCAATAAAGGAATATCCAAGCCTACCTTTATACCCAGCAACTACACCTACACACAACTATGATGGTGTAGAGAAATGCACACAACATATTGGTGTCATGTTCAAGACTGATATAGTCTTTTATTCTTGAACTCACCGTGCACACACATAATACGTAAGATAGAACATATACAGGGTTATTTCCAAGGCATATAGGTAACATTAAAGGAAATAAGATGGAAGCAGGGAGAATCATTTAAAATTAACCAAGGATTGCAACTCTTGAGAGTCATGTAGGAGTTACCTCCCATGTTGTAGAATTTCTCAAAATCCAATCTTCTTTGCGGCACAGATTCAGCTAGCATAGAAAGAGCCACAAAACACAAAACTCTACGCTCAGAACATTCCCCAATAAAGTAATGTCCAAGCCTACCATTATACCCAGCAACTACACCTACACATTTGTGATGGTGTGGGGAAGTGCACACAACATATTGGTGTCATGTTCAAGACTGATATAGTCTTATATTCTTGAACTCACCATGCACACACATAATACGTAAGATAGAACATATACAGGGTTATTTCCAAGGGATATAGGTAACATGAAAGGAAATAAGATGGAAGCAGGGAGAATCTTTTAAGATTAACCAAGGATTGTAACTCTTGAGAGTCATGTATAGTTACCTCCCATGTTGTAGATTTCCTCAAAATCCAACATAGTTTGAGGCACTCATTCACCTAGCGTAGAAGCAGCCAAAACGCACAAAACTGTAAGTTCAGAATATTCCCCAATTAGGAATACCGAAGCGTACCTTTATACCCCACAACTACAAACTACACACAACTATGAGGGATTAGAGAAATTCACACAATACATTCCTCGCATGTTCAAGATTGACATAGTCTTTTATTTTTGAACTGACCAAACACACACATATAGACCAGGCAGAAGATATATATAGTGTTGTTTCCAAAACATATAGGTAACAGTAAAGGAAATGAGAGGGAAGCAGGGAGAATTGTTCAAGATTAACCAAGGATTGTAACTCTTGAGAGTCACGTAGGAGTCATCTCCCATGTTTTAGAATTTCTCAAAATCCAATCTTCTTTGCGGCACCGATTCAGCTAGCATAGAAAGAGCTACAAAACACAAAACCCTACGCTCAAAACATTCCCCAATAAAGGAATGCCCAAGCCTACCTTTATACCCCGCAACTACACCTACACACAACTATGAGGGATTAGAGAAATTCACACAAGACATTTGTCGCATGTTCAAGATTGACATAGTCTTTTATTTTTGAACTGACCAAACACACACATATAGACCAGGCAGAAGATATATATAGTGTTGTTTCCAAAACATATAGGTAACAGTAACGGAAATGAGAGGGAAGCAGGGAGAATTGTTCAAGATTAACCAAGGATTGTAACTCTTGAGAGTCACGTAGGAGTCATCTCCCATGTTGTAGACTTTCTCAAAATCCAATCTTCTTTGCGGCACCGATTCAGCTAGCATAGAAAGAGCTACAAAACACAAAACCCTACGCTCAAAACATTCCCCAATAAAGGAATGCCCAAGCCTACCTTTATGCCCAGCAACTACACCTACACACAACTATGAGGGTGTAGAGAAATGCACACTACATATTGGTGTCATGTTCAAGACTGATATAGTCTTATATTTCTGAACTCACCATGCACACACATAATACGGAAGATAGAACATATACAGGGTTATTTCCAAGGCATATAGATAACATTAAAGGAAATAAGATGGAAGCAGGGAAAATCTTTTAAAATTAACCAAGGATTCCAACTCTTGAGAGTCATGTAGGAGTTACCTCCCATGTCATAAATTTCCTCAAATTCCAACCTAGTTTGAGGCACTCATTCACCTAGCGTAGAAGCAGTCAAAACGCACAAAACTGTAAGTTCAGAATATTCCCCAATTAGGAATACCGAAGCGTACCATTATTCCCCGAAACTACACCTACACACAACAATGAGGGCACGGCTGTGCAAAACTGGCCAAATCGTTCTCTTTAGTTTACCTGCGGACGGCAGCTGTAGGCCTGCAAAGCCTGGCATTCCAGAGTGGGGGAAAGGGGTGGGATGCAGGGTCGAGACGGGGTCACGACAGTAGCTGCGGACGAATCCCTTCTTTGTCTGTATTAAAACTTGATCATTTTACCCGATCTTCTCCTGTCTGTAGACACGAAACCTAAAATATCTGGATGTTGATTTTTTGTGATTTACAAGTTTGTTCTAAGTGCCCGCGTTACGTCTAAGAATTAGAATTTGTACCGTTGGCTGAAGTTTGTAATCTACAAACTTTTGCAGTGACTATGTGTTCAGCTGCTGTGCTTTTTTGTTAAAACGTGTATTATTCACGTGTTAAAACTTCTAATTCCCCCCTTTTTTTTTTATCGTTTTCTCATCCTTTTGTTCTCGTTTTATTTCATCCATTTTTTTTTTTTTTTTTTTGTCGTTGACTTGGAGACTGGTTTCCAAATATATATGTGATGCTGAAGTATTGATGTATATGAAGTTAAGTGAAAGTCTAAGGATAAGTTACTCACTATAATCTGCTTTGAACATCACATCATTCAGTCTTGTACTCAGAGCACTGTTGTGAGAGAACTGAACAGTTTTGTTGTTTTGATCGGAGTTATTTCCTTACGGTATTAGTGTTAAGTGTTATGTGTAGAATTGAACAATGGCTGTTGTTTATGAACACATTGCAATTTTGCACAATGAGAGACTTCAGTCTTTGTGTCGAGCATGTGGTGGGCGTTCCAGCAAAAAAACCCAAAAAACAAACAAACAAACAAAGCCCAGGGCTCCCATTCTCTGTCAGTATGTGCTCAAAGTGCTATGCATGGCTATCGAAAACAATAATGAAAACCAGTCTGTCTGATGTGGAGAAGGCGGCACCAATGTGGGTTAACTTTGATGCAGTTCAGTGTACACTATTCATTACTGTGTTAAAACTTCAACCTGCATTCAACACGCACCCGGCAGTGTGTGATGACCAACCTCTTGACCCCAATTCAGTGGAGTAATTAAAACGCGCACCACTCCTCTCAGGTTCAGGTCGAAAACTTTCAAGTAAGTGGAGGTGCACGCTGGCATGCTGTAGTTTGTGTGGCATGTTGTTCTGTGTGCATGGAAACTGTCAGCACTGCATTAACGGCGGTTTAAAACAGCAAAATTTTGTGAAATCGGAAATTATCCGTCTCCGTACTTGTGGTTGTGCATGTATTTGAACTAACACTGCAGTCTGCTTTGCCAGTCAAACACATTCGTGTTTGGTATCATTTTAAAGCTCGTGGTTCTGGCCATCCAGCTATCTACAATACACTCTAGTTTGGCCAAAGCGCTTTAAAAAAATGTAGCATTTAAAGTCATACCCATTTCACCCAGTTAAACGCCAGATGTCAGCTATGGCTGCTGACAGGCGATATATAAACAATCTGGCCAGGGAAGGCAGGCATCATGGTCGGGTCACGCATAGGTCAGCGCGCTCGGCTCAGCAACTAAAGGGAAGGGTTGGAACAGCAGTGAGGGATTAGAGAAATTCACACAGGACATTCGTCGCATGTTCAAGATTGACATAGTCTTTTATTTTTGAACTGACCAAACACACACATATAGACCAGGCAGAAGATATATCGGGTTGTTTCCAAAACATATAGGTAACAGTAAAGGAAATAAGAGGGAAGCAGGGAGAACTGTTCAAGATTAACCAAGGATTGGAAATCTTGAGAGTCACGTAGGAGTCATCTCCCATGTTGTAGAATTTCTCAAAATCCAATCTTCTTTGCGGCACCGATTCATCTAGCATAGAAAGAGCAACAAAACACAAAACTCTACTCTCAGAACATTCCCCAATAAAGGATGCCCAAGGCTACCTTTATACCCAGCAACTACACCTACACACAACTATGATGGTGTAGAGAAATGCACCCAACATATTGGTGTCATGTTCAAGACTGATATAGTCTTTTATTCTTGAACTCACCATGCTCAGACATTATACGTAAGATAGAACATATACAGGCTTATTTCCAAGGCATATAGGTAACATTAAAGGAAATAAGATGGAAGCATGGAGAATCTTTTAAGATTAACCAAGGAATGCAACTCTTGAGAGTCATGTAGGAGTTACCTCCCATGTTGTAGAATTTTTCAAAATCCAATCTTTTTTGCGGCACCGATTCAGCTAGCATAGAAAGAGCTACAAAACACAAAACTCTACACTCAGAACATTCCCCAATAAAGGAATGCCCAAGCCTACCTTTATACCCAGCAACTACACCTACACACAACTATGAGGGATAGAGAAATTCACACAAGACATTCGTCGCATGTTCAAGATTGACATAGTCTTTTATTTTGAACTGACCAAACACACACATATAGACCAGGCAGAAGATATATAGTGTTGTTTCCAAAACATATAGGTAACAGTAACGGAAATGAGAGGAAGCAGGGAGAATTGTTCAAGATTAACCAAGGATTGTAACTCTTGAGAGTCACGTAGGAGTCATCTCCCATGTTGTAGAATTTCTCAAAATCCAATCTTCTTGTGGCACCGATTCATCTAGCATAGAAAGAGCAACAAAACACAAAACTCTACTCTCAGAACATTCCCCAATAAAGGAATGCCCAAGGCTACCTTTATACCCAGCAACTACACCTACACACAACTATGATGGTGTAGAGAAATGCACCCAACATATTGGTGTCATGTTCAAGACTGATATAGTCTTTTATTCTTGAATTCACCATGCACACACATAATACGTAAGATAGAACATATACAGGCTTATTTCCAAGGCATATAGGTAACATTAAAGGAAATAAGATGGAAGCAGGGAGAATCTTTTAAAATTAACCAAGGATTGCAACTCATGAGAGTCATGCAGGAGTTACCTCCCATGTTGTAGAATTTCTCAAAATCCAATCTTCTTTGCGGCACCGATTCAGCTAGCATAGAAAGAGCTACAAAACACAAAACTCTACGCTCAGAACATTTCCCAATAAAGGAATGCCCAAGCCTACCTTTATACCCAGCAACTACACCTACACACAGCTATGATGGTGTAGAGAAATGGACACAACATATTGGTGTCATGTTCAAGACTGATATAGTCTTTTATTCTTGAACTCACCATGCTCAGACATTATACGTAAGATAGAACATATACAGGCTTATTTCCAAGGCATATAGGTAACATTAAAGGAAATAAGATGGAAGCATGGAGAATCTTTTAAGATTAACCAAGGAATGCAACTCTTGAGAGTCATGTAGGAGTTACCTCCCATGTTGTAGAATTTCTCAAAATCCAACATAGTTTGAGGCACCGATTCAGCTAGCACAGAATGAGCTACAAAACACAAAACTCTACGCTCAGAACATTCCTCAATAAAGGAATGCCCAAGCCTACCTTTATACCCAGCAACTACACCTACACACAATTATGAGGGTGTAGAGAAATGCACACTACATATTGGTGTCATGTTCAAGACTGATATAGTCTTATATTCTTGAACTCACCATGCACACACATAATACGGAAGATAGAACATATACAGGGTTATTTCCAAGGCATATAGGTAACATTAAAGGAAATAAGATGGAAGCAGGGAGAATCTTTTAAAATTAACCAAGGATTGCAACTCTTGAGAGTCATGTAGGAGTTATCTCCCATGTCGTAGATTTCCTCAAAATCCAACAAAGTTTGAGGCACTCATTCACCTAGCGTAGAAACAGCCAAAACGCACAAAATTGTAAGTTCAGAATATTCCCCAATTAGGAATACCGAAGTTTACCTTTATACCCCGCAACTACACCTACACACAACTATGAGGGATTAGAGAAATTCACACAAGACATTCGTCGCATGTTCAAGATTGACATAGTCTTTTATTTTTGAACTGACCAAACACACACATATAGACCAGGCAGAAGATATATAGTGTTGTTTCCAAAACATATAGGTAACAGTAAAGGAAATAAGAGGGAAGCAGGGAGAATTGTTCAAGATTAACCAAGGATTGTAAATCTTGAGAGTCACGTAGGAGTCATCTCCCATGTTGTAGAATTTCTCAAAATCCAATCTTCTTTGCGGCACCGATTCAGCTAGCATAGAAAGAGCTACAAAACACAAAACTCTACGCTCAGAACATTCCCCAATAAAGGAATATCCAAGCCTACCTTTATACCCAGCAACTACACCTACACACAACTATGATGGTGTAGAGAAATGCACACAACATATTGGTGTCATGTTCAAGACTGATATAGTCTTTTATTCTTGAACTCACCGTGCACACACATAATACGTAAGATAGAACATATACAGGGTTATTTCCAAGGCATATAGGTAACATTAAAGGAAATAAGATGGAAGCAGGGAGAATCATTTAAAATTAACCAAGGATTGCAACTCTTGAGAGTCATGTAGGAGTTACCTCCCATGTTGTAGAATTTCTCAAAATCCAATCTTCTTTGCGGCACAGATTCAGCTAGCATAGAAAGAGCCACAAAACACAAAACACTACGCTCAGAACATTCCCCAATAAAGTAATGTCCAAGCCTACCATTATACCCAGCAACTACACCTACACATTTGTGATGGTGTGGGGAAGTGCACACAACATATTGGTGTCATGTTCAAGACTGATATAGTCTTATATTCTTGAACTCACCATGCACACACATAATACGTAAGATAGAACATATACAGGGTTATTTCCAAGGGATATAGGTAACATGAAAGGAAATAAGATGGAAGCAGGGAGAATCTTTTAAAATTAACCAAGGATTGTAACTCTTGAGAGTCATGTATGAGTTACTTCCCATGTTGTAGATTTCCTCAAAATCCAACATAGTTTGAGGCACTCATTCACCTAGCGTAGAAGCAGCCAAAACGCACAAAACTGTAAGTTCAGAATATTCCCCAATTAGGAATACCGAAGCGTACCTTTATACCCCGCAACTACACCTACACACAACTATGAGGGATTAGAGAAATTCACACAATACATTCCTCGCATGTTCAAGATTGACATAGTCTTTCATTTTTGAACTGACCAAACACACACATATAGACCAGGCAGAAGATATATATAGTGTTGTTTCCAAAACATATAGGTAAAAGTAAAGGAAATGAGAGGGAAGCAGGGAGAATTGTTCAAGATTAACCAAGGATTGTAACTCTTGAGAGTCACGTAGGAGTCATCTCCCATGTTTTAGAATTTCTCAAAATCCAATCTTCTTTGCGGCACCGATTCAGCTAGCATAGAAAGAGCTACAAAACACAAAACCCTACGCTCAAAACATTCCCCAATAAAGGAATGCCCAAGCCTACCTTTATACCCCGCAACTACACCTACACACAACTATGAGGGATTAGAGAAATTCACACAAGACATTCGTCGCATGTTCAAGATTGACATAGTCTTTTATTTTTGAACTGACCAAACACACACATATAGACCAGGCAGAAGATATATATAGTGTTGTTTCCAAAACATATAGGTAACAGTAACGGAAATGAGAGGGAAGCAGGGAGAATTGTTCAAGATTAACCAAGGATTGTAACTCTTGAGAGTCACGTAGGAGTCATCTCCCATGTTGTAGAATTTCTCAAAATCCAATCTTCTTTGCGGCACCGATTCAGCTAGCATAGAAAGAGCTACAAAACACAAAACCCTACGCTCAAAACATTCCCCAATAAAGGAATGCCCAAGCCTACCTTTATGCCCAGCAACTACACCTACACACAACTATGAGGGTGTAGAGAAATGCACACTACATATTGGTGTCATGTTCAAGACTGATATAGTCTTATATTTCTGAACTCACCATGCACACACATAATACGGAAGATAGAACATATACAGGGTTATTTCCAAGGCATATAGATAACATTAAAGGAAATAAGATGGAAGCAGGGAAAATCTTTTAAAATTAACCAAGGATTGCAACTCTTGAGAGTCATGTAGGAGTTACCTCCCATGTCATAAATTTCCTCAAATTCCAACCTAGTTTGAGGCACTCATTCACCTAGCGTAGAAGCAGTCAAAACGCACAAAACTGTAAGTTCAGAATATTCCCCAATTAGGAATACCGAAGCGTACCATTATTCCCCGAAACTACACCTACACACAACAATGAGGGCACGGCTGTGCAAAACTGGCCAAATCGTTCTCTTTAGTTTACCTGCGGACGGCAGCTGTAGGCCTGCAAAGCCTGGCATTCCAGAGTGGGGGAAGGGGGTGGGATGCAGGGTCGAGACGGGGTCACGACAGTAGCTGCGGACGAATCCCTTCTTTGTCTGTATTAAAACTTGATCATTTTACCCGATCTTCTCCTGTCTGTAGACACGAAACCTAAAATATCTGGATGTTGATTTTTTGTGATTTACAAGTTTGTTCTAAGTGCCCGCGTTACGTCTAAGAATTAGAATTTGTACCGTTGGCTGAAGTTTGTAATCTACAAACTTTTGCAGTGACTATGTGTTCAGCTGCTGTGCTTTTTTGTTAAAACGTGTATTATTCAAGTGTTAAAACTTCTAATTCCCCCTTTTTTTTTTTTATCGTTTTCTCATCCTTTTGTTCTCGTTTTATTTCATCCATTTTTTTTTTTTTTTTTTTGTCGTTGACTTGGAGACTGGTTTCCAAATATATATGTGATGCTGAAGTATTGATGTATATGAAGTTAAGTGAAAGTCTAAGGATAAGTTACTCACTATAATCTGCTTTGAACATCACATCATTCAGTCTTGTACTCAGAGCACTGTTGTGAGAGAACTGAACAGTTTTGTTGTTTTGATCGTAGTTATTTCCTTACGGTATTAGTGTTAAGTGTTATGTGTAGAATTGAACAATGGCTGTTGTTTATGAACACACTGCAATTTTGCACAATGAGAGACTTCAGTCTTTGTGTCGAGCATGTGGTGGGCGTTCCAGCAAAAAAACCCAAAAAACAAACAAACAAACAAAGCCCAGGGCTCCCATTCTCTGTCAGTATGTGCTCAAAGTGCTATGCATGGCTGAGAAAACTGAAGATGTCGTCTGTTCCATCGAAAACAATAATGAAAACCAGTCTGTCTGATGTGGAGAAGGCGGCACCAATGTGGGTTAACTTTGATGCAGTTCAGTGTACACTATTCATTACTGTGTTAAAACTTCAACCTGCATTCAACACGCACCCGGCAGTGTGTGATGACCAACCTCTTGACCCCAATTCAGTGGAGTAATTAAAACGCGCACCACTCCTCTCAGGTTCAGGTCGAAAACTTTCAAGTAAGTGGAGGTGCACGCTGGCATGCTGTAGTTTGTGTGGCATGTTGTTCTGTGTGCATGGAAACTGTCAGCACTGCATTAACGGCGGTTTAAAACAGCAAAATTTTGTGAAATCGGAAATTATCCGTCTCCGTACTTGTGGTTGTGCATGTATTTGAACTAACACTGCAGTCTGCTTTGCCAGTCAAACACATTCGTGTTTGGTATCATTTTAAAGCTCGTGGTTCTAGCCATCCAGCTATCTACAATACACTCTAGTTTGGCCAAAGCGCTTTAAAAAAATGTAGCATTTAAAGTCATACCCATTTCCCCCAGTTAAACGCCAGATGTCAGCTATGGCTGCTGACAGGCGATATATAAACAATCTGGCCAGGGAAGGCAGGCATCATGGTCGGATCACGCATAGGTCAGCGCGCTCGGCTCAGCAACTAAAGGGAAGGGTTGGAACAGCAGTGAGGGATTAGAGAAATTCACACAGGACATTCGTCGCATGTTCAAGATTGACATAGTCTTTTATTTTTGAACTGACCAAACACACACATATAGACCAGGCAGAAGATATATCGGGTTGTTTCCAAAACATATAGGTAACAGTAAAGGAAATAAGAGGGAAGCAGGGAGAACTGTTCAAGATTAACCAAGGATTGGAAATCTTGAGAGTCACGTAGGAGTCATCTCCCATGTTGTAGAATTTCTCAAAATCCAATCTTCTTTGCGGCACCGATTCATCTAGCATAGAAAGAGCAACAAAACACAAAACTCTACTCTCAGAACATTCCCCAATAAAGGAATGCCCAAGGCTACCTTTATACCCAGCAACTACACCTACACACAACTATGATGGTGTAGAGAAATGCACCCAACATATTGGTGTCATGTTCAAGACTGATATAGTCTTTTATTCTTGAACTCACCATGCTCAGACATTATACGTAAGATAGAACATATACAGGCTTATTTCCAAGGCATATAGGTAACATTAAAGGAAATAAGATGGAAGCATGGAGAATCTTTTAAGATTAACCAAGGAATGTAACTCTTGAGAGTCATGTAGGAGTTACCTCCCATGTTGTAGAATTTCTCAAAATCCAATCTTTTTTGCGGCACCGATTCAGCTAGCACAGAAAGAGCTACAAAACACAAAACTCTACGCTCAGAACATTCCCCAATAAAGGAATGCCCAAGCCTACCTTTATACCCAGCAACTACACCTACACACAATTATGAGGGTGTAGAGAAATGCACACTACATATTGGTGTCATGTTCAAGACTGATATAGTCTTATATTCTTGAACTCACCATGCACACACATAATACGGAAGATAGAACATATACAGGGTTATTTCCAAGGCATATAGGTAACATTAAAGGAAATAAGATGGAAGCAGGGAGAATCTTTTAAAATTAACCAAGGATTGCAACTCTTGAGAGTCATGTAGGAGTTATCTCCCATGTCGTAGATTTCCTCAAAATCCAACATAGTTTGAGGCACTCATTCACCTAGCGTAGAAACAGCCAAAACGCACAAAATTGTAAGTTCAGAATATTCCCCAATTAGGAATACCGAAGTTTACCTTTATACCCCGCAACTACACCTACACACAACTATGAGGGATTAGAGAAATTGACACAAGACATTCGTCGCATGTTCAAGATTGACATAGTCTTTTATTTTTGAACTGACCAAACACACACATATAGACCAGGCAGAAGATATATAGTGTTGTTTCCAAAACATATAGGTAACAGTAAAGGAAATAAGAGGGAAGCAGGGAGAATTGTTCAAGATTAACCAAGGATTGTAAATCTTGAGAGTCACGTAGGAGTCATCTCCCATGTTGTAGAATTTCTCAAAATCCAATCTTCTTTGCGGCACCGATTCAGCTAGCATAGAAAGAGCTACAAAACACAAAACTCTACGCTCAGAACATTCCCCAATAAAGGAATATCCAAGCCTACCTTTATACCCAGCAACTACACCTACACACAACTATGATGGTGTAGAGAAATGCACACAACATATTGGTGTCATGTTCAAGACTGATATAGTCTTTTATTCTTGAACTCACCGTGCACACACATAATACGTAAGATAGAACATATACAGGGTTATTTCCAAGGCATATAGGTAACATTAAAGGAAATAAGATGGAAGCAGGGAGAATCATTTAAAATTAACCAAGGATTGCAACTCTTGAGAGTCATGTAGGAGTTACCTCCCATGTTGTAGAATTTCTCAAAATCCAATCTTCTTTGCGGCACAGATTCAGCTAGCATAGAAAGAGCCACAAAACACAAAACACTACGCTCAGAACATTCCCCAATAAAGTAATGTCCAAGCCTACCATTATACCCAGCAACTACACCTACACATTTGTGATGGTGTGGGGAAGTGCACACAACATATTGGTGTCATGTTCAAGACTGATATAGTCTTATATTCTTGAACTCACCATGCACACACATAATACGTAAGATAGAACATTATACAGGGTTATTTCCAAGGGATATAGGTAACATGAAAGGAAATAAGATGGAAGCAGGGAGAATCTTTTAAAATTAACCAAGGATTGTAACTCTTGAGAGTCATGTATGAGTTACTTCCCATGTTGTAGATTTCCTCAAAATCCAACATAGTTTGAGGCACTCATTCACCTAGCGTAGAAGCAGCCAAAACGCACAAAACTGTAAGTTCAGAATATTCCCCAATTAGGAATACCGAAGCGTACCTTTATACCCGCAACTACACCTACACACAACTATGAGGGATTAGAGAAATTCACACAATACATTCCTCGCATGTTCAAGATTGACATAGTCTTTCATTTTTGAACTGACCAAACACACACATATAGACCAGGCAGAAGATATATATAGTGTTGTTTCCAAAACATATAGGTAAAAGTAAAGGAAATGAGAGGGAAGCAGGGAGAATTGTTCAAGATTAACCAAGGATTGTAACTCTTGAGAGTCACGTAGGAGTCATCTCCCATGTTTTAGAATTTCTCAAAATCCAATCTTCTTTGCGGCACCGATTCAGCTAGCATAGAAAGAGCTACAAAACACAAAACCCTACGCTCAAAACATTCCCCAATAAAGGAATGCCCAAGCCTACCTTTATACCCCGCAACTACACCTACACACAACTATGAGGGATTAGAGAAATTCACACAAGACATTCGTCGCATGTTCAAGATTGACATAGTCTTTTATTTTTGAACTGACCAAACACACACATATAGACCAGGCAGAAGATATATATAGTGTTGTTTCCAAAACATATAGGTAACAGTAACGGAAATGAGAGGGAAGCAGGGAGAATTGTTCAAGATTAACCAAGGATTGTAACTCTTGAGAGTCACGTAGGAGTCATCTCCCATGTTGTAGAATTTCTCAAAATCCAATCTTCTTTGCGGCACCGATTCAGCTAGCATAGAAAGAGCTACAAAACACAAAACCCTACGCTCAAAACATTCCCCAATAAAGGAATGCCCAAGCCTACCTTTATGCCCAGCAACTACACCTACACACAACTATGAGGGTGTAGAGAAATGCACACTACATATTGGTGTCATGTTCAAGACTGATATAGTCTTATATTTCTGAACTCACCATGCACACACATAATACGGAAGATAGAACATATACAGGGTTATTTCCAAGGCATATAGATAACATTAAAGGAAATAAGATGGAAGCAGGGAAAATCTTTTAAAATTAACCAAGGATTCCAACTCTTGAGAGTCATGTAGGAGTTACCTCCCATGTCATAAATTTCCTCAAATTCCAACCTAGTTTGAGGCACTCATTCACCTAGCGTAGAAGCAGTCAAAACGCACAAAACTGTAAGTTCAGAATATTCCCCAATTAGGAATACCGAAGCGTACCATTATTCCCCGAAACTACACCTACACACAACAATGAGGGCACGGCTGTGCAAAACTGGCCAAATCGTTCTCTTTAGTTTACCTGCGGATGGCAGCTGTAGGCCTTCAAAGCCTGGCATTCCAGAGTGGGGGAAGGGGGTGGGATGCAGGGTCGAGACGGGGTCACGACAGTAGCTGCGGACGAATCCCTTCTTTGTCTGTATTAAAACTTGATCATTTTACCCGATCTTCTCCTGTCTGTAGACACGAAACCTAAAATATCTGGATGTTGATTTTTTGTGATTTACAAGTTTGTTCTAAGTGCCCGCGTTACGTCTAAGAATTAGAATTTGTACCGTTGGCTGAAGTTTGTAATCTACAAACTTTTGCAGTGACTATGTGTTCAGCTGCTGTGCTTTTTTGTTAAAACGTGTATTATTCACGTGTTAAAACTTCTAATTCCCCCTTTTTTTTTTATCGTTTTCTCATCCTTTTGTTCTCGTTTTATTTCATCCATTTTTTTTTTTTTTTTTTTTGTCGTTGACTTGGAGACTGGTTTCCAAATATATATGTGATGCTGAAGTATTGATGTATATGAAGTTAAGTGAAAGTCTAAGGATAAGTTACTCACTATAATCTGCTTTGAACATCACATCATTCAGTCTTGTACTCAGAGCACTGTTGTGAGAGAACTGAACAGTTTTGTTGTTTTGATCGTAGTTATTTCCTTACGGTATTAGTGTTAAGTGTTATGTGTAGAATTGAACAATGGCTGTTGTTTATGAACACACTGCAATTTTGCAAAATGAGAGACTTCAGTCTTTGTGTCGAGCATGTGGTGGGCGTTCCAGCAAAAAAACCCAAAAAACAAACAAACAAACAAAGCCCAGGGCTCCCATTCTCTGTCAGTATGTGCTCAAAGTGCTATGCATGGCTGAGAAAACTGAAGATGTCGTCTGTTCCATCGAAAACAATAATGAAAACCAGTCTGTCTGATGTGGAGAAGGCGGCACCAATGTGGGTTAACTTTGATGCAGTTCAGTGTACACTATTCATTACTGTGTTAAAACTTCAACCTGCATTCAACATGCACCCGGCAGTGTGTGATGACCAACCTCTTGACCCCAATTCAGTGGAGTAATTAAAATGCGCACCACTCCTCTCAGGTTCAGGTCGAAAACTTTCAAGTAAGTGGAGGTGCACGCTGGCATGCTGTAGTTTGTGTGGCATGTTGTTCTGTGTGCATGGAAACTGTCAGCACTGCATTAACGGCGGTTTAAAACAGCAAAATTTTGTGAAATCGGAAATTATCCGTCTCCGTACTTGTGGTTGTGCATGTATTTGAACTAACACTGCAGTCTGCTTTGCCAGTCAAACACATTCGTGTTTGGTATCATTTTAAAGCTCGTGGTTCTGTCCATCCAGCTATCTACAATACACTCTAGTTTGGCCAAAGCGCTTTAAAAAAATGTAGCATTTAAAGTCATACCCATTTCCCCCAGTTAAACGCCAGATGTCAGCTATGGCTGCTGACAGGCGATATATAAACAATCTGGCCAGGGAAGGCAGGCATCATGGTCGGATCACGCATAGGTCAGCGCGCTCGGCTCAGCAACTAAAGGGAAGGGTTGGAACAGCAGTGAGGGATTAGAGAAATTCACACAGGACATTCGTCGCATGTTCAAGATTGACATAGTCTTTTATTTTTGAACTGACCAAACACACACATATAGACCAGGCAGAAGATATATCGGGTTGTTTCCAAAACATATAGGTAACAGTAAAGGAAATAAGAGGGAAGCAGGGAGAACTGTTCAAGATTAACCAAGGATTGGAAATCTTGAGAGTCACGTAGGAGTCATCTCCCATGTTGTAGAATTTCTCAAAATCCAATCTTCTTTGCTGCACCGATTCATCTAGCATAGAAAGAGCAACAAAACACAAAACTCTACTCTCAGAACATTCCCCAATAAAGGAATGCCCAAGGCTACCTTTATACCCAGCAACTACACCTACACACAACTATGATGGTGTAGAGAAATGCACCCAACATATTGGTGTCATGTTCAAGACTGATATAGTCTTTTATTCTTGAACTCACCATGCTCAGACATTATACGTGAGATAGAACATATACAGGCTTATTTCCAAGGCATATAGGTAACATTAAAGGAAATAAGATGGAAGCATGGAGAATCTTTTAAGATTAACCAAGGAATGCAACTCTTGATAGTCATGTAGGAGTTACCTCCCATGTTGTAGAATTTCTCAAAATCCAATCTTTTTTGCGGCACCGATTCAGCTAGCACAGAAAGAGCTACAAAACACAAAACTCTACGCTCAGAACATTCCCAATAAAGAATGCCCAAGCCTACCTTTATACCCAGCAACTACACCTACACACAATTATGAGGGTGTAGAGAATGCACACTACATATTGGTGTCATGTTCAAGACTGATATAGTCTTTATTCTTGAACTCACCATGCACACACATAATACGGAAGATAGAACATATACAGGGTTATTTCCAAGGCATATAGGTAACATTAAAGGAAATAAGATGGAAGCAGGGAGAATCTTTTAAAATTAACCAAGGATTGGAACTCTGAGAGTCATGTAGGAGTTATCTCCCATGTCGTAGATTTCCTCAAAATCCAACATAGTTTGAGGCACTCATTCACCTTGCGTAGAAGCAGCCAAAACGCACAAAACTGTAAGTTCAGAATATTCCCCAATTAGGAATACCGAAGTTTACCTTTATACCCCGCAACTACACCTACACACAACTATGAGGGATTAGAGAAATTGACACAAGACATTCGTCGCATGTTCAAGATTGACATAGTCTTTTATTTTTTAACTGACCAAACACACACATATAGACCAGGCAGAAGATATATAGTGCTGTTTCCAAAACATATAGGTAACAGTAAAGGAAATAAGAGGGAAGCAGGGAGAATTGTTCAAGATTAACCAAGGATTGTAAATCTTGAGAGTCACGTAGGAGTCATCTCCATGTTGTAGAATTTCTCAAAATCCAATCTTCTTTGCGGCACCGATTCAGCTAGCATAGAAAGAGCTACAAAACACAAAACTCTACGCTCAGAACATTCCCCAATAAAGGAATATCCAAGCCTACCTTTATACCAGCAACTACACCTACACACAACTATGATGGTGTAGAGAAATGCACACAACATATTGGTGTCATGTTCAAGACTGATATAGTCTTTTATTCTTGAACTCACCGTGCACACACATAATACGTAAGATAGAACATATACAGGGTTATTTCCAAGGCATATAGGTAACATTAAAGGAAATAAGATGGAAGCAGGGAGAATCTTTTAAAATTAACCAAGGATTGCAACTCTTGAGAGTCATGTAGGAGTTACCTCCCATGTTGTAGAATTTCTCAAAATCCAATCTTCTTTGCGGCACAGATTCAGCTAGCATAGAAAGAGCCAAAAACACAAAACTCTACGCTCAGAACATTCCCCAATAAAGTAATGTCCAAGCCTACCTTTATACCCAGCAACTACACCTACACACATTTGTTATGGTGTGGGGAAGTGCACACAACATATTGGTGTCATGTTCAAGACTGATATAGTCTTTTATTCTTGAACTCACCATGCACACACATAATACGGATGATAGAATATATACAGGTTATTTCCAAGGCATATAGGTAACAGTAAAGGAAATAAGATGGAAACAGGGAGAATCTTTTAAGATTAACCAAGGATTGCAACTCTTGAGAGTCATGTAGGAGTTACCTCCCATGTCGTAGATTTGATTTCTCAAAATCCAACGTAGTTTGAGGCACTCATTCACCTAGTGTAGAAGCAGCCAAAAACGCACAAAACTGTAAGTTCACAATATTCCCCAATTAGGAATACCGAAGCGTACCTTTATAACCTGAAACTACACCTACACACAACTATGAGGGATTAGAGAAATTCACACAAGACATTCCTCGCATGTTCAAGATTGACATAGTCTTTTATTTTTGAACTGACAAACACACACATATAGACCAGGCAGAAGATATATATAGTGTTGTTTCCAAAACATATAGGTAACAGTAAAGGAAATGAGAGGGAAGCAGCGAGAATTGTTCAAGATTAACCAAGGATTGTAACTCTTGAGAGTCACGTAGGAGTCATCTCCCATGTTTTAGAATTTCTCAAAATCCAATCTTCTTTGCGGCACCGATTCAGCTAGCATAGAAAGAGCTACAAAACACAAAACCCTACGCTCAAAACATTCCCCAATAAAGGAATGCCCAAGCCTACCTTTATACCCAGCAACTACACCTACACACAATTATGAGGGTGTAGAGAAATGCACACAACATATTGGTGTCATGTTCAAGACTGATATAGTCTTTTATTCTTGAACTCACCATGCACACACATAATACGGAAGATAGAACATATACAGGGTTATTTCCAAGGCATATAGGTAACATTAAAGGAAATAAGATGGAAGCAGGGAGAATCTTTTAAAATTAACCAAGGATTGCAACTCTTGAGAGTCATGTAGGAGTTACTCCCATGTCGTAGATTTCTCAAAATCCAACTAGTTTGGGCACCATTCACTAGCTAGAAGAGCCAAAACGCCACAAAAGAATGTCAAGTATTTCAGCAATATCCCCAATTAGGAATACACAAATTGGTTACCTTTATTAAGACCACCTGCAAACATAACCTAAACGAAACTATAGGGATTAGTAGAAATTGGACACAAGACATTCTTTCGCAAATGTTCAATACTGACATAGTCTTATTTTGAACGACCAAACACACACATATTTGACAGGCAGAAGATATATAGTGTTGTTTCCAAAACATATAGGTAACAGTAAAGGAAATAGAGGGAAGCAGGGAGAATTGTTCAAGATTAACCAAGGATTGTAAATCTTGAGAGTCACGTAGGAGTCATCTCCCATGTTTAGAATTTCTCAAAATCCAATCTTCTTGCGGCACCGATTCAGCTAGCATAGAAAGAGCTACAAACACAAAACTCTACGCTCAGAACATTCCCAATAAAGGAATACCAAGCCTACCTTTATACCCAGCAACTACACCTACACACAACTATGATGGGTAGAGAAATGCACACAACATATTGGTGTCATGTTCAAGACTGATATAGTCTTTATTCTTGAACTCACCGTGCACACACATAATACGTAAGATAGAACATATACAGGGTTATTTCCAAGGCATATAGGTAACATTAAAGGAAATAAGATGGAAGCAGGAGAATCTTTTAAAATTAACCAAGGATTGCAACTCTTGAGAGTCATGTAGGAGTTATCCCATGTTGTAGATTTCTCAAAATCCTCAATTTACCAAACCAACATGAAGAGAAATAGGTTGTACTATAGGTAAATAAGGAAATAAGAGAGAGGAGAATTTAATAACCAAGGATTGTAACTTGAGAGTCAGTAGGTCTCC
Source organism: Monoplex corrugatus (assembly GCA_030674185.1). NCBI lineage: Eukaryota > Metazoa > Mollusca > Gastropoda > Littorinimorpha > Ranellidae > Monoplex > Monoplex corrugatus. Next base: position 6,973,094 of record JAPXFY010000028.1, read on the forward strand.
AGTTTAGATTTTCAAAACCAACTTTTGGCACCATTAGCTGCATGAAGAGCAAAAACACAACCTACGTCAACTCCCCATAAAGAATCAACCACTTTCCAGAACCAAAATTGATGGGTGAAATGACACAACATATTGGTGTCATGTTAAGATGATATGTCTTTATCTTGAACTCACTGACACACATAAACGTAAGATAGAAAATACAGGGTTATTTCCAAGGATATAGGTAAAAATAAAGGAAAAAAGAGGAAAACAGGGAAAAATTTTTTAAAATTTTTAAAACCAAGGATTAAATTTTGGGTCAGTAAGATTTACCCCCATGTTTAAAATTTTTTTCCTAAAAACCCAAACCTATTTCGGGGCACCATTCATTGCTAAAAGCTCCCAAAACCCAAAAATTTTTAAAAGTTCAAAATTCCCCAAAAAGGGTTGCCCGTTTTCTTTTCCCCGGGTTTTCTTCCCCTAGGGTTTTTTGGGGGCCCCTTTATTTTTCCCTTTTCCCTTTTTTCTTTTTTTTTGCTCCTTTTTTCTATTGGGTTTTCCCCCTCTGGTTTTTTGTGTGTCTTTTTTTTTTCATTTTGGGGGGTTTGTCCTTTCCCATGGTGGTCTCTCTCTCAAATCTAGGGTTCCTGCTTCCGTTGATGTCTTTTTTTTTCCCCCTTCCCCCTATGGTGGTGTGGGCCCACTATGGTGTATTTAGTTTTTGAGGCCCTTTTCCCCCTTTTTCCCTTTTCTTTCCCCCTATCCGTTTTCGGTTTTTCGGTATTCAGTGAAATTTTTCCCGGTTTCTTTTTAAATTAAGTGGGTTCCTCTTTCTTTTGGGATTTCCCCTCCCATGTGGTGTTTTCCCCCAAATCTGTTCGACTCTTTTTTTTGGGGGTTTTCCGCCCCCGCTTTTTTCCATTTTTTTTGTCCTCCTTTTTTCGCCCCTCCCCTTTTCCCCCTTTTTTTCTTTTTGGGGTTGGTTTTTTTTTTTAAAAAACCCCTTCCGTGGTTTTTTGGGGTCTTTTTTCCCCTTTTTTGGGTTGTTTTTGGGGGTTTTCTTTTGGGGTTTAGGTTTTTGTGGGGTTTTTGGGTTTTTCCCCTTTTTACCCCCCCCCCCCCCCCCCCCCCCCCCCCCCCCCCCCCCCCCCCCCCTTTTTTTTTTATTTGTTTTTATGGGTTGTTTTCTTTTAAATGTCCTCTCTTTTTGTTTATTTTTTTCCCCTCTATTGCCCCCTGTTTGTTCTCTCTTTTGTTCTTCTTTTTCCCCTTTCTTTTTTTGCCCCTCTTTTTGTCCCTGTTTTTCTCTTTTTCTCCCCCTTTTTCTCCCCCCATTTAAACTTTTTTCCCCAGTTTCCCCTTTTTGTCTCCCCTAATTCTTTTGTCCCTTTCCCCAATTTTTTTCCCCCCTCTTTGGGGCCCCTTTTTGTCTCTCTCTATATTTTCTCTTCTCTCCCTTTTTTTTTTGTCCCTCTCTTTTGTGTCCCTTTTGTCTCTTTTTGTCTCTTCTCTTTGGTTTTCTTTTCTTTCCCTCTTTATGTGTTTGCCCTTTTGTCCTTTTTTTCTCTCTCTCCCTTCTCTCTTTTTTCCCTCCCATGCCCCCCTTTTTTTTCTTTATGTTTCCTTTTTCCCTTTCTTTTTTCCCTCTTATGTTTTTGTCCCTGTTTGTTTTTTTTTTCCCCCTCTCCCCCCTTTTTTTTTTTTTCCCTCTCTATGTGTGTCCCTGTTTGTCTCTCTCTATTGTCTCTCTCTCTCTCTGTCCCATTCTCTCTATCTTGTCCCTCTTTATGTGTGTCCCTGTTTGTCTCTCTCTATATGTCTCTCTCTCTGTCCCATTCTCTCTATCTTGTCCTCTCTATGTGTGTCCCTGTTTGTCTCTCTCTATATGTCTCTCTCTCTGTCCCTATTCTCTCTATTCTTGTCCCTCTCTATGTGTGTCCCTGTTTGTCTCTTTTCTATATGTCTCTCTCTCTCTGTCTCTTCTCTCTATCTTTGTCCCTCTTTATGTGTGTCCCTGTTTGTCTCTCTCTATATGTCTCTCTCCTCTGTCCCATTCTCTCTATCTTGTCCCTCTCTATGTTTTGTCCCTGTTTGTCTCTTCTATATGTCTCTCTCTCTCTCTGTCCCATTCTCTCTATCTTGTCCCTCTTTATGTGTGTCCCTGTTTGTCTCTCTCTATATGTCTCTCTCTCTCTCTGTCCCATTCTCTCTATCTTGTCCCTCTATGTGTGTCCCTGTTTGTCTCTCTCTATTGTTCTCTCTCTCTCTGTCCCATTCTCTCTATCTTGTCCCTCTTTATGTGTGTCCCTGTTTGTCTCTCTCTATATGTCTCTCTCTCTCTCTGTCCATTCTCTCTATCTTGTCCCTCTCTATGTGTGTCCCTGTTTGTCTCTCTCTATATGTCTCTCTCTCTGTCCCATTCTCTCTATCTTGTCCCTCTTTATGTGTGTCCCTGTTTGTCTCTCTTTTAGGGTCTCTCTCTCTTGTCCCATTCTTCTATCTTGTCCCTCTTATGTGTGTCCCTGTTTGTCTCTCTCTATATGTCTCTCTCTCTCTCTGTCCATTCTCTCTATCTTGTCCCTCTTTAGGGTGTGTCCCTGTTTGTCTCTCTCTATATGTCTCTTCCTCTCTCTGTCCCATTCTCTCTATTTGTCCCTCTCTATGTGTGTCCCTGTTTGTCTCTCTCTATATGTCTCTCTTCTCTCTGTCCCATTCTCTCTATCTTGTCCCTCTTTATGTGTGTCCCTGTTTGTCTCTCTCTATATGTCTCTCTCTCTGTCCCATTCTCTCTATCTTGTCCCTCTTTATGTGTGTCCCTGTTTGTCTCTCTCTATATGTCTCTCTCTCTCTGTCCCATTTCTCTCTATCTTGTCCCTCTTTATGTGTGTCCCTGTTTGTCTCTCTCTATATGTCTCTCTCTCTCTCTGTCCCATTCTCTCTATCTTGTCCCTCTTTATGTGTGTCCCTGTTTGTCTCTCTCTATTTGTCTCTCTCTCTCTGTCCCATTCTCTCTATCTTGTCCCTCTCTATGTGTGTCCCTGTTTGTCTCTCTCTATATGTCTCTCTCTCTGTCCATTCTCTCTATCTTGTCCCTCTCTATGTGTGTCCCTGTTTGTCTCTCTCTATATGTCTCTCTCTCTCTCTGTCCCATTCTCTCTATCTTGTCCCTCTTTATGTGTGTCCCTGTTTGTCTCTCTCTATATGTCTCTCTCTCTCTGTCCCATTCTCTCTATCTTGTCCCTCTCTATGTGTGTCCCTGTTTGTCCCCTACGTGTATCTCCTGTCTCTGTCTTTCTATGTGTCCTTGTCTTCTCTCTCTATGTGTATCTCTGTCTCTGTCTTTCTACGTGTCTCTCTGTCTTCTCCTCTTATGTGTGTTCACTATCTTTCTCTCTATATATGTCTCTTGTTTCTTCTTCTCTTTCTTGTTTTTTCCGTCTCTCTGTCTGTGTGTCTCCTGTCTCTGTCCATTTCTCTATTTGTCCCTCTTTGTGTGTCCTGGTCTCTCTCTGTGTGTCTCGTCTTGTGCCCAATTCTCTCTATCTTATGTCCTCTCTATGTGTGTCTCTGTTTTCTCTCTCTTGTCCTCTCTCTCTTCTCTCACTGTCTCTCTTTTTTGTTGTTTGTCTCTCTCTCTGTCACTCTCCCTTTGTTTCTCGTCTCTCTTGTCTCTTGTGTGTGTGTTTGTGTCTCTCTCTCCTCTGTCCCATTCTCTCTATCTTGTCCCTCTTTAGGTGTGCCCCTGTTTGTCTCTCTCTATATGTCTCTCCTCTCTGTCCCATTCTCTCATTTTCTTTTTTTTTTATGTTTTTTTTTTTGTTTTTTTGTTTCTTTTAGTTTTTGTTTTTCTTTTTTTTTTTGTTTTTTCTTTTTTTTTTTATTCTTTTTGTTTCTTTTTTGTTTTATGTTTTTTTTTTTTTTTTTTTTTTTTTTTGTTTTGTTTTTTTCTTTTTGTTTTTGTTTTTTCTTTTTTTTTTTTTTTTTCTTTTTGTTTTTTTTTTTCTGTTTTTGTTTTTTTTTTTTTTCTCTTTTTTTGTTTTTTTTTCTTTTTTTTTTGTTTTTTCTGTTTTTGTTTTATTTTTTTTCTTTTTTTTTTTTTTTTTTTCTGTTTTTTTTTTTTTTTTTTTTTTTTTTTTTTTTTGTTTTTTTTTTTTTTGTTTTTCTTTTTTTTTTTTTTTCTTTTTGTTTTTTTGTTTCTGTTTTTGTTTTAGTGTTGTTTCTACTTTTGTGTTAGTGTTGTTTCTGTTTTAGTTTTAGTGTTGTTTCTTTTTGTTTTAGTGTTGTTTCGTGTTTTGTTTTAGTGTTGTTTCTATTTTGTTTAGTTTTTCTTTTTAGTTTAGGTTGTTTCTGTTTTTGTTTTAGTGTTGTTTTACTTTTGTGTTTAGTGTTGTTTCTGTGTTTGTTTTAGTTGTTGTTTCTGTTTTGTTTAGTGTTGTTTCTGTTTTGTTTTGTGTTGTTTTGTTTTTGTTTAGTGTTGTTTCTGTTTTGTTTTAGTGTTGTTTCCGTTTTTTGTTGTTCTGTTTAGTGTTGTTTTTGTTTGTTTTAGTGTTGTTTCTTTTTGTTTTGTCGGTTTCGTTTTTTTGTGTTTCGTGTTGTTGTTATATGTTATGTTGTTCTTGTTTTAGTGTTGTTCTGTTTGTTTAGTGTTGTTTCTGTTTTGTTTCTATGTTGTTTTGTTTTAGTGTTGTTTTGTTTTGTGTTCTTTTTGTTTTAGTGTTTTTTGTTTTAGTTTGTTTTTGTTTTGTGTTGTTGTTCTGTTTTTGTTTTTTTTGTGTGTTTTGTTTTTTTTATGTTGTTTGTTTTTGTTTCTTGGTGTTTGTTTTAGTTGTTTTGTTTTTGTTTGTTTTGTTTTGTTTGTCTTTCTTGTTTTTGTTTTTGTTTGTTGTTTTTATGTTTTGTTTTTGTGTTATGTGTTTGTTGTTTTGTTTGTTTTATGTGTTTTTGTTTTTTTTGTTTTTTAGTGTTTTGTCTGTTTTTTTTGTTTTACTGTTGTTTTTGTTTTGATTTTAGTGTTGTTTTATTCTGGTTTTACTGTTGTTTTTGTTTTGATTTTAGTGTTGTTTTTATTCTGGTTTTACTGTTGTTTTTGTTTTGATTTTAGTGTTGTTTTTATTCTGGTTTTACTGTTGTTTTTGTTTTGATTTTAGTGTTGTTTTTATTCTGGTTTTACTGTTGTTTTTGTTTTGATTTTAGTGTTGTTTTTATTCTGGTTTTACTGTTGTTTTTGTTTTGATTTTAGTGTTGTTTTTATTCTGGTTTTACTGTTGTTTTTGTTTGTTTGTGTTGTTATTCTGGTTTATGTTGTTTTGTTGATTTTAGTGTTGTTTTACTGTTTTGTTTTTTTGTTTTGATTTTAGTGTTGTTTTTATTCTGGTTTTACTGTTTTTTTTTGTTTTTTTTACTGTTGTTTTTATTCTGGTTTTACTGTTGTTTTTGTTTTGATTTTAGTGTTGTTTTTATTCTGGTTTTACTGTTGTTTTTGTTTTGATTTTTAGTGTTGTTTTTATTCTGGTTTTACTGTTGTTTTTGTTTTGATTTTAGTGCTGTTTTTGTTTTGTTTTGGTGTTGTTTTCGCTGTTGTTTTTAATGTTGTATTTGTTTTGTTTCTGGTGTTGTGTTTTTGTTGCTTTTAGTGTTCTTTTTGTTTTGGTATTAGTGTTGCTTTTGTTTTGGTTTTTGCATTGTATTTGTTTGCTTTTAGGGTTGCTTTTGTTTTTGTTTAAGGGCTTTCTTTTATTTTGGTTGTAGGATAGTTTTTGTTTTTGTTTTACTCTTGTTGTTGTTGTTTTTTTTTTTTATTGTAGTGTTGTTTTTGCTTTTGTTTCAGTGTTGTATTTGTTTTTAGGTTTTGGTGTTGTTTCTGTTTTTGCTTTAGTGTTGTTTTTCTTTTTTTTTTAATGTTGTTTCCGTTATTGTTTTAGTGTTGTTTCCGTTTTTTGTTCTTTCTGGTTTAGTGTTGTTTCTGTCTTTCTTTTAGTGTCATTGCTGTTTTTCTTTTAGTGTCGTTAACTCTAACTGTTTAAGTGTTGTTTCTTTGTTTTAGTGTTGTTTCTGTTCTTGTTTTAGTGTTTGTATGTTGTTTTAGTGTGTGTTGTTTTAGTTAGTGTGTGGTGTTTTAGCGTTGTTTCTGTTTTTTAATTTAGTGTTTTGTCTGTTTTTGTTTTAGTGTAGTTTGTTTTTGTTGTAGTGTTATTTCTATTTTTGTTAGTGTTGTTTCTCTTTTTGTTTTGATGTTGTATTTTTTGTTTTGTTTTTGTTCTTGTTTTTAGTGTTGTTTTTGTTTTTGTTTTAGTGTTGTTTTTGTTTTTGTTTTAGTGTTGTTTTTGTTTTTGTGTTAGTGTTGTTTCGGTTTGGTTTTTTGTTGTTTCGGTATTTGTTTTAATGTTTTTTCCGGTGTTTTTGCTTTTGTTTTAGTGTTGTTTCTGTTTTTGTTTTAGTGTTGTTTCTGTTTTGGTTTTAGGGTTGCTTTTGTTTTTGTTGTTAAGGGTTTCTTTATTTTGGTTGTAGGATGTTTTGTTTTTGTTTTTTGTTTTTGTTCTTTTGGTTTAGTGTTGTTTCTGTCTTTCTTTTAGTGTCATTGCTGTTTTTCTTTTAGTGTCGCTTCTGTTTTTCTTTAGTGTCGCTTCTGTTTTTTCTTTTAGTGTCGCTTCTGTTTTTTCTTTAGTGTCGTTCTGTTTTTCTTTTAGTGTCATTGCTGTTTTTCTTTTAGTGTCGCTTCTGTTTTTCTTTTAGTGTTGTTTCTGTTTTTCTTTTAGTGTCGCTTCTGTTTTTCTTTTAGTGTCATTGCTGTTTTTCTTTTAGTGTCGCTTCTGTTTTTCTTTTAGTGTCGCTTCTGTTTTTCTTTTAGTGTCGCTTCTGTTTTTCTTTTAGTGTCGCTTCTGTTTTTCTTTTAGTGTCGCTTCTGTTTTTCTTTTAGTGTCGCTTCTGTTTTTCTTTTAGTGTCGCTTCTGTTTTTCTTTTAGTGTCGCTTCTGTTTTTCTTTAGTGTCGCTTCTGTTTTTCTTTTAGTGTCGCTTCTGTTTTTCTTTAGTGTCGCTTCTGTTTTTCTTTTAGTGTCGCTTCTGTTTTTCTTTAGTGTCGCTTCTGTTTTTCTTTTAGTGTCGCTTCTGTTTTTCTTTTAGTGTCGCTTCTGTTTTCTTTTAGTGTCGCTTCTGTTTTTCTTTAGTGTCGCTTCTGTTTTTCTTTTAGTGTCGCTTCTGTTTTTCTTTTAGTGTCACTTCTGTTTTTCTTTACTGTCGCTTCTCCTGTTTTTTAGCGTTGTTTCTGTTTTTTAGTTTTGTGTTTTGTCTGTTTTTGTTTTAGTGTTATTTCTATTTTTGTTAGTGTTGTTTCTCTTTTTGTTTTGGTGTTGGTTTTTTTGTTTTTTTGTTTTCGTGTTGTTGTTTAGGCTTTTTTCTGGTTTTGTTTTAGTGTTGTTTCATGTTTTTTGTTTTAGTGTTTTTTCCGTTTTTGTTTTCATTGGTGTTTTTGATTTTGTTTTAGTATTATTTCTGTTTTTGTTTTAGTCTTGTGTTTGTTTTGTGTGGTTTGTTTTTGTTTTAGTCTGTGTGTTTGTTTTGTGTGGTTTCTGTTTTTGTTTTAGTCTTGTGTTTGTTTTGTGTGGTTTCTGTTTTTGTTTTAGTCTTGTGTTTGTTTTGTGTGGTTTCTGTTTTTGTTTTAGTCTTGTGTTTGTTTTGTGTGGTTTCTGTTTTTGTTTTAGTCTTGTGTTTGTTTTTGTGGTTTGTTTTTGTTTTAGTCTTGTGTTTGTTTTGTGTGGTTTCTGTTTTTGTGTTTTAGTCTTGTGTTTGTTTTGTGTGGTTTCTGTTTTTGTTTTAGTCTTGTGTTTGTTTTGTGTGGTTTGTTTTTGTTTTAGTCTTGTGTTTGTTTTGTGTGGTTTGTTTTTGTTTTAGTCTTGTGTTTGTTTTGTGTGGTTTGTTTTTGTTTTAGTCTTGTGTTTGTTTTGTGTGGTTTGTTTTTGTTTGGTTTTAGTGTTGTTTTTGTTTTTATTTTAGTGTTGTTTTTGTTCTAATTTACGGTTTTGTTTTGATTTTGGTGTTGTTTTTGTTTTGTTTTGGTCTTGTTTTAACTGTTGTTTTGATGTTGTATTTGTTTTGTTTCTGGTGTTGTTTTTGTTGATTTTAATGTTCTTTTTCTTTTGGTTGTAGTGTTGCTTTGGTTTGGTTTTAGTGTTGCTTTGGTTTCTGTTTTAGGGTTTTCTGTTGTTTTGGTTGTAGGTTAGTTTTTGATTTTGTTTTAGGGTTGTTTGTGTTTTAGTTGTAATGTTGGTTTTGCTTTTGTTTCAGTGTTGTTTTTGTTTTTGTTTCAGTGCTGTTTCTGTTTTAGTGTTGTTTTTGTGTCAGTTTCAGTGTTGTTTCTGTTTCTTTTTTGTAGGTGTTGTTTCTGTTTTTGTTTTAGTGTTGTTTTTGTTTTTGTTTCAGTGGGTTTTTTTCTGACTCTTGTTTTTGTATTGTATTTGTTTTGTTTTTGTTTTTTGTTTTGGTTGTAGGGTTGTTTTTCTTTTTGTTTTAGGTCTTTATGTCTCTGTCTCTTTCTCTCTGTCTGTCTGTCTGTATCTCTGTCTATCTCTCTCTGTCTCTGTGTGTGTGTCTCTCTCTGTGTCTCTCTGTCTGTCTCTCTCCCTTTGTCCCCCTCTCGCTCTATCTTTCTATCTTTCTGTCTGTCTGTCTCTCTGTCTCTGTGTTTCTCTCTCTGTCTGTCTGTCTGTCTCTGTCTGTCTCTATCACTCTTTCTGCCTCTCTGTCTCTGTGTTTCTCTCTGACTCTGTCTCTCTCTCTCTTTGTGTCTGTCTCTCTCTCTCTTTCTGAGTCTCTTTGTGTCTCTCTTTGTCACCGTGTGTTTCTCTGTCGGTCTGTCGGTCTCGCTCTCTCTGTCTCTCTCTCTCTCTGCCTCTTGCTGTCTCTCTCTCTGTCTCTGTCTATCTCTGTCTCACTCTCTGTCTCTCTCTCTACCTCTCTCTCTGTCTCTCTCTCTCTCTGTCTCTCTCTCTCTGTCTCTCTCTGTGTCCTCTCTCTCACCTGTGTCTCTATCTCTGTCTCTCTCTGTCTGTCTCTCTGTCCCCATGTCTCTTTCTCTCTCCCTGTCTCTCTCTCTCTCTGTCTGTCTCTATCTCTCATTCTCTGTGTGTGTGTCTCTTTCTGTCTCTCTCCATCTCTCTTGCTCTCTCTGTCTCTCTCTTTCTGTCTCTATGTCTCTAACTCTCCCTCTCTGTCTCTCTTTGTCTCTCTATGTCTCTCTCTCTGTCTCTCTGTGTCTCTGTGTATGTCTCTCTCCCTTTATCTCTCTGTCTCTTTATCTCTCTCTCTGTGTCTATCTCTCTTTATCTATCTCTCTCTGTCTATCTCTCTTTATCTCTCTCTCTCTTTATGTCTCTTTGTCTCTCTGTATGTCTGTCTCTCTCTATGAATCTATGTCTCTCTCTGTGTCTCTCTCTGTATGTGTGTCTCTCTCTGTGTCTCTCTCTGTGTCTCTCTCTCTATCTCTATCTGTCTCTCTGTCTCTATCTCTCTCCGTCTCTCTCTCTGTGTCTCTCTCCATCTATCTTGCTCTCTCTGTCTGTCTGTCTCTCCATCTCTCTCTCACTGTCTCTCAATGTCTCTCTCTCATTCTGTCTCTCTGTCTGTCTCTTTCTCTCTGTCTCTGTGTGTGTGTGTCTCTCTATCTCTGTCTCTCTGTCTTTGTCTCTCTGTATCTCTGTCTATGTATCTTTCTCTCTGTCTCTCTGTCTCTATCTCTCTTTCTCTCTGAATCCCTGTATCTCTCTCTGTCTCTCTGTCTGTCTCTCTGTATCTTTTTGTCTCTGTCTCTCTGTATCTCTGTCTCTCTCTCTGTCTCTGTGTGTGTGTCTCTCTCTGTCTCTCTCTTTCATTCGCACTCACTGTCTCTGTCTCTCCCTTTCTGTCTCTCTCTCTGTCTCTCTCTCTCTGTCTCTTTCTCTCTGTATTTCTGTCTCTCTCTCTGTCTCACTGTTTCTCTCTTCTGCTCTCTCTATCTCTCTATCTCATTGTCTCTCTCTCTCTCTGTTCCTCTCTCTCTCTCTTTTTATCTCTCTGTCTGTCAGTCTCTCTCTGTCTGTCTGTCTTCTCTCTCTCTGTCTCTCTCTCTCTCTTTTTCTGTCTCTCTGTCTGTTATTCTCTCTCTTTCTCTCTGTCTCTCTATCTCTATCTGTCCTGTCTCTCTGTCTGTCTCTCTCTGTGTCCCTCTCTCTCCCTTTCTATCTCTCTGTCTGTTGCTCTCTGTGTCTCTGCCTCTCTGTCTCTCTCTGTCCCTGTGTCTCTGTCTCTCTCTCTATTTGTCTCTCTCTGTCTCTCTGTCTATCTCTCTCTGTCTTGTCTCTCAGCCTCTATCTCTCTCTCTGTCTCTCTATCTCTCTTTGTCTCTGTGTCTCTCTGTCTGTCTCTATCTCTCATTCTCTCTCTGTGTGTCTCTCTTTCTGTCTCTAAGTCTCTCTCCATCTATCTTCTCTCTCTGTCTTTCTCTCTGTGTCTCTCTGCCTCTCTCTCTCTCCCTCTGTCTGTAAGTCTCTCTCTGCTCTGTCTCTCTGTGTCTCTGTATGTATAAAATATATATATTATTCTCAATCTCTGTATCACTGTCTCTCTGTCTCTCTATCTCTCTGTGAGTCTCTGTCTCTCTTTCTCTGTATATCTGTCTCTCTCTGACTCTATTTCTCTCTGTCTCTCTCTCTGTCTCTCTCTGTCTGTCTGTCTCTCTCTCTTTCTCTCTGTCTCTCTCTCTGTCCTCCTCTCTCTCTTCTATCTTCTCTCTGTCTCTCTCTCTGTCTCTCTCTGTCGCTCTGTCTCTCTCTGTCACTCTGTCTCTCTCTGTCTGTCTCTCTCATTCTGTGTGTGTGTGTCTCTGTCTCTGTCTCTAAGTCTCTCCATATATCTTGCTCTCTCTGTCTGTCTGTCTCTATCTGTTTCTCTCTCTCTCTCTGTGTGTCTCTCTCTCTGTCTTTATGTCTTACTCTCTCTGTGGGTGTCTCTCTCTCCGTCTCTATGTGTCTCTCTGTGTCTCTCTCTATCTCTCTCCCTCTGTCTGTCTCTCTCTGTACCTCTCTGTCTCTGTCTCTCTGTGTCTGTTTCTCTCTGTCTCTGTCTCCCTCTCTCTGTCTCTCTCTGTCTCTGCCTCTCTGTCTCTCTATCTCTGTCCCTCTCTATCTGTGTCTCTTTTGTCTCTGTGTCTCTGTGTCTCTCTCTGTGTGTGTCTCTCTCTATGTGTCTCTGTCTCTCTCTGTCTCTCTCTCTTTTTGTCTCTCTGTGTCTCTCTCTGTACCTCTCTGTCTCTTTCTGTCTCTCTCTCTGTCTATTTCTGTCTCTCTCTGTCTCTCTATCTCTGTCTCTCTGTCTTTCTCTCTCTCTCTCTCTCTGTCCCTCTCTCTCACCCTGTCTCTCTCTCTGTCTCTCTCTCTCTCTGTCTCTGTCTGTCTGTCTGTCTCTCTCTCTCTATCTCTGTCTGTCTCTCTGTCTGTCTCTATCTCTCATTCTCTGTGTGTGTGTGTCTCTCTCCATCTCTCTGCTCTCTCTGCTGTCTCTATGTCTAACTCTCCCTCTCTGTCTCTCTGTGTGTGTGTCTCTCTCGCTGTGTCTCTCTGTCTCTCTCTCACTCTCTCTCTCTCTGTGTCTCTGTGTGCGTGTGTGTCTCTCTCTCTTTATCTCTCTGTCTCTGTCTCTTTATGTCTCTCTTTCTCTCTGTCTGTCTGTCTCTCTGAATCTCTCTGTGTCTCACTCGTGCTCTCTGTCTTTCTCTCCTCTCCCTCTCTCTCTTTCTATCTGTCTGTCTGTATGTCTGTTTTTCTCTTTCTTTCTGTCTGTCTGTCTCTGTCTGTCTCTATCACTCTCTCTGTGTCCCCCCTCTCTCTCTATCTTTCTATCTGTATGTCTGTCTCTCTGTCTGGCTGTCTCTGTCTGTCTCTATCACTCTTTCTGCCTGTCTGTCTGTGTTTCTCTCTGGTTCTGTCTCTGTCTGTCTCTGTCTGTGTCACACTGTGTCTCTCTGTCTGTCTGTCTTCTCTCTCTCTCTGTGCCTGTCTCTCTCCTTGTCTCTCTCTCTCTCTGCCTATATCTCACTGTCTCTCTCTGTCTCATCTCTGTCTGTCGTCTGTCTTCTCTTTCTCTGTTCTCTCTTTCTCCCTCTATCTCTTTCTTTCTCTCTCTCTCTCTGTCTCTACGTCTCTCTCTATCTCTCTGTCTCTCTCTCTGTCTCTCTCTGTCTCTCTCTCTCTCTCTCTGTTTCTCTCTGTCTCATCTCTCTGTCTCTGTCTCTCTGTGTCTTTCTGTGTCTCTCTCTCTGTCTGTCTCTCTCTGTCTATGTCAGTCTCTCTGCCTTTCTGTCTCTGTCTGCCTCTCTCTGTACCTCTCTGTCTTTGTCTCTGTCTGTCTGTGTCTGTTTATGTCTCTCTCTGTCTCTCTCTCTGCCTTTCTCTCTCTGTCTCTCTATCTCTGTCCCTCTCTATCTGTGTCTCTGTCTCTCTCTGTCTCTCTCTCTGACTCTCTGTTGCTCTCTGTCTCTCTCTTTCTGTCTCTCTGTGTACCTCTCTGTCTCTTTCTGTCTCTCTGTATCTGTCTCTCTGTCTTTCTCTCTCTCTGTGTCCCTCTCTCACCCTGTGTGTGTGTGTCTCTCTCTGTGTCTCTATCTCTGTTTCTCTCTGTCTGTCTGTCTCTGTCTCTATGTCTCTCTCTCTCTCTCTCTTTTCTCTCTCTGTCTCTATCTCTCATTCTATGTGTGTATGTCTCTTTCTGTCTCTATGTCTCTAACTCTCCCTCTGTCTCTGTGTGTGTGTGTGTGTTTGTCTCTCTCTCTTTATCTCTCTGTCTATTTATGTCTCTGTGTCTCAATCTCTATTTATCTCTGTCTCTGTTTTATGTCTCTCTGTCTGTCTCTGAATCTCTGTCTCTCTCTCTGAATGTGTGTGTGTGTCTCTCTCTGTCCTCTCTCTCTCTTGTCTCTATCTCGATCTCTCTCAATTCGTCTGTTCATACCCGGTGTTTCTCTCTCTCTCTCTCCTGGGTGAGCTGATGTCGGAAGTTGGTGTGGCTACCCGAAGTTTTCTCTGTCGCCTTTTTCTTGAATATCTTTGTTTTGGTGGACTCTATGGAGGTATAGATCGACAAGTGCTTGTGTGATGTTGGTGATGATGTACTGATGTGGGACTTGTGACTGAATGTGCCCTGGTTTTAGTGTACCAGTCAAACTACTTTTGTTTGCAAAGCTGCAAGTGACTGTTGTGATAGTCGGTGTATATGTATATCTAGGGGGCTGCCCAGTTTGTCACAGGCCCAGTTTGTCACAGGCTCAGTTTGTCACAGGCCCAGTTTGTCACAGGCCCAGTTTGTCACAGTGGGTAGACTACTTGCTACCTCCATGCTACCCTACCCTATCTTCGGCCTGCACCAAGTGTAGGCTTGGGCGGGTTCGAAACCGGGGTTCGATACTTCGAACCTTTCCAGTTCTCATAAGGAATCGAAACCTCCGCAAGGGTTCGACAGTGGAAACTGGAATGAGAACTTGAGAACTATGATAACCGCAGATAATTGAGGCTGTTGGCTAGGTTACAGTCCGCTATTCCGAAAGACCAATGGTCCGAAGGTTCGATAGTCCGAAGATTCACGGGTCCGAAGAGGCGACAGTCCGAAAAAGAATTCGGACCAACGCTCCTTCGGACTATCGCCACAAATTTGAGTTCAATGATGTTGCAAAGGTCCGAAGGAGCGTTAGTCCGAATTATTCTAAAATCCATTTGTCCGAAGAGTCGTTAGTCCGAAAAATTGTCCCCCACAGCTCCGCCACTTTTAATCACTCCTCTCTCTCTCTGTCTCTCTCTCTGTCTCTCTCTTTCTCTGTCTCTCTCTCTCTCTCTGTCTTTCTCTCTCTCACTCTCTCTCTCTGTCTCTCTCTCTCTCTCTCTCTCTCTCTCTATGATGCTTGAAAGTGCTGTTTGTCGGTCGCTTACGATTCCCAGAAACTGTATTTTCAGTTTACGTGATCGCTGCACACAAACTAAAGAGAAACTGAAAGTCTGTTCCTGTAATCAGAAATGGCGGCACACCTCTTTCACAGTGGAAAAGGCAAAGTGCTTGAGAAAGATGGCTATACCTACACATTCCACAGGACAACAAATGATGTTATGCAGTGGAGGTGCACACGAAGAAGTACCTGTTCAGCCATCCTGAGGACTTTTTTATTCAATAGAGAGGAAGAGAATCCACGGATTCGAGTGGTTAACGAGCAGGGTTACAATCACCCGTGCAACAGGAACGCGTTACCAAACTGCGCTTCATGGAAAACCTACGTGCTGAAACCAGAGAAGATTGCACAAGGACAGTGAAGCGACTCTATGATGCTTGGATTGCACGGGAACATCGCCTTGCAGCTCAGGAAGGTGGTGCCAGACCAGATCTACCAACTTTTCCATCAGTGAGGTCAATGCTGTCGAGAGCTAGAGCAAAGGACATTCCCCCTACTCCGGAAAGTGTGGAAGATGTGGAGATCGAGGGCATGTGGGCTGAAACTTGGAATGGAGAAAACTTCCTTGCGCATCTTGACAGGGACTGGGGATATGCGATCTTCTGCACTGAGGAAAACTTCTCGACCCTGAGACGATGTGAGACGGTCTACATGGATGGGACATTCCGTGCTTGTCCTCAGCCCTACCGCCAAGTATTCACGATACTAGGTGATGTGAGAGGCTTCGTGATTCCTTTGGTCAATGTGCTCATGGCAAACAGGACCACAGGCAGCTATCGTCAGGTCCTAGCCAGAGTGAGAAGAATCACGCGGCAAATAACTCACCACAACTGGCGTCCACAGGTCATCATTGCGGACTTTGAAATGGGTCTGTGGAATGCAGTGGAGACAGAATTGCCAACTGCAACGCTTTGGGGATGCTACTTCCATCTGACCCAAAACTTCTGGAGAAAAATCCAAGAACTCGGACTTGCGCGACCCTACCGAATGAACCAGCGCCTCCAGGACACAGTGAGAAAGGTCATGGCCATCGGGTACTTGCCCATTCCACTGCTGAGAAACAACTTCCGTGCACTTGAACAGAGTAGGAGAATGCGCCGACTTGTGAACCACTTCCCTGCTTTGCAGAATTTTTTCAACTACGTTGGCAATACATACATCCAGCCCAATGCTGCCTTTCCTCCAGCTGCGTGGAATGTTCACAACAGGAACATGGCACAGAGAACCAACAACCATGCTGAAAGTGAGTGGAACTTTTTTTTTGTAATGTTTTTATGAAAAAGACAGCCACGATTTAGTGGTTTATAATCAATAAATAATGGAAATAGAAAAGTTTATTGATAGATAACGGATAGATTGATAAAGAGTAAATACACTATATATGCATCTTCCTACTTTCACTACTACATGTACTACTAACTACAACTACTACTATTACTTCTACTACAATTACTACTACTACTACCACTAGGCTACTGGTGCTGCTGCTATTACTGCTAGTCCTCCTTTGCTGAAAGTTTTATCTATATATAGTAGGCCTCCTTCGGTCAGCATTTACAATGGATGACGTATCTTGGGTTCCTAGTTGTCTGTCTGTCTGACTGAAGCAGTGTTATTTGTGGCTAAAGAGACCAATCCGTGAGAGACACTCAACTGAGCAACTTCAATCATAAAACACACTGAGTTGCCGATAAAGGCTCTGAACATTGATTTTCATTTCAGACTATCACCGTGCACTCAACGAAGCTGTAGGAGTCCGCCACCCATCTCTCTGGGTCTTCATCCGAGTCCTCAAAGACAAGCAGGCTGAAGCTGAGAACTCCATGACAGCGGCAGAGATGGGAGATGATCCACCACGACGACGAAGAAAGTGGCGCAATGTGGAAAGGCGTGTGCAACGTCTCAAAGCGCAGTACAATGCAGGCGAAAGAGATCTGGACTCTTTCTGGAGGGCAATTGGTCGCTCAGTTTGGGTTTAGTCGACTTGTCCGCAATGCATTGTGTGTCTGTGCATTTTTTCTGTTCTATCTGACTGCTCAGTTTTGTTTTAAAGTGAACTATTGACACATCATTTTTATGTGGTCGCTTATGAGTGTTTTTGTTTTCCAGTGTTGCCCGAGTGTGCCTTATTTGTTTTCTTTTCTGACTACTGTGACTTAGAATCCTTTCCCCTCAAAAAGGCTTAAAAAGGTGCTTTGTGAACTATGGGGAACTATGGACATAATTTATGTTTCTGTTATTAAGTGGTTGACTAAGTGTGTTCCCCCTCCAGATTAGCCCAAGTAGGCCTCAGATGATTTCTTTGCCTTCCTTTGTTAGATTGTAAATCTGATGTACAAAATGATGTACAATTAATTTAGTTTTATGTTGTCCTGCATATAAGAAATTAAGATACCAGTTTATTTGTTTTAGTCTAGAATAATTTTGTATGCCTACATTACTTTGGGACCTTCAATTTACTCTTCTCATTACTTCCAGTTGCAATGAACATGTTTTTCACACAAACTGTGTTGATCTGTATACAAACTTTTAAAAGAAGCATAATTATGTCTTGAAAGAAGACTCATGAAGAAGATCGCTTTATTATTTCATTTAAGTATTTGAGTATTGATAAGTCATAATTACAGCACTTTAACACTGTAGTTGTAACTTAAGTTTTTTATTCTCCACCTTCAAATTGGTGGTGTACAGATAGTCCCTCTAAAATGTCAGTTCAGCTTGTGTTGTTCAAAATTTCTTCCTTTTTGTGTGCAAATCAAAGCAAATTACTCTGTAAAAATTTCAACAATGAATGTTCTTTGGTTAAAAACAATTGAAAAATAAAATTCTATTCATACAATCAATCAATCATTCATTTACTGTTTTTGAGAGTGTCAGTGATAACTTCCATCATGCAGGGCACAGTCGAGGGTGGGCGCAAGCGAGGACGACAAAGAAAGAGCTGGTTCGACAACATCAAAGAGTGGACGGACATGACCCAGACCCTGCCAGACCTCTTGGTGCAGGCCGAAGATAGAGTGACAAACTGGGCCTGTGACAAACTGGGCCTGTGACAAACTGGCTGTTCCTACCCCACGTCAAAACGTACCCACAGAGAAAGAAGAAACAACAAATTTTGCTTGTTATCATTAGTAACCAACTTAGAAACTTCAAAAAGTAGTGACTGCTACTAAGGATGCCTTCTGCTGCACTGGATTTTCGTGGCCGTTGTGGTTTCTTTTTGTGGGTCTTCATTGGTTTCATGACCAAACGTGCCAAATTTAAGCTAGCCATCATGAGCTCGTGTGCTAAGAGTTCGGACTAGGGCTGCTGGTGTCATGGTCGGTTTTGTCCTCCTGACGTTCTTCTACGGTGATCTCCTGCTGAGGTCAGGGGACATTGAGGCGAACCCTGGGCCTCCAAAAGCAAATCCCCTGAGGCAGACTCGCATAAACAGTGACAGTTCCAACTGCCGTGCAAGTTCAGACCGCTCTGTGACGCCTGACCATGACCCAAACTCGTCCTCACCAGGTTTGGAATGTAATAATCCTGTACTCCAGAATATTACGCAGATGTTGACAAACCTGGACAGTAAGTTTGATGGCATGAAAAATGATCTTGCAGATGTGAAAGACTCTGTAAGCGGTCTCAAAGAGGATGTCCAAGAGTTGAAAGAATTTGTGTGTGACCTTCATGCGGAAGATGATGCACTTAAAAAAGAGAACTCTAAACTGAATGAACGGTTGATGTTTATGGAAAGAAAGGTTGATGATCTCGAGGGGCGTTCCAAGAGAAATAACTTGATTTTTCTATGGTGTGTGCCTAGGAGAGACGAGAGATGAGTGTGAGAATGCTGTAAAGGAAATACTAACCGATCTGGATCTGCCACGCACTGTGGAATTTGATAGACTTCATAGATTAAACAACAAGCCTAACTCACCAATTATTGGTAGATGCACATTTTACAAAGACAAGGAAGGTATTATGAAAGCCAAAAAGAACCTGAAAGATAGCACCATTTTCATCGGCCAGGACTTTACTCAAAGAGTTCGTGATGTTCGCAAGAAACTGGGGCCCGATCTAAAGGCAGCTAGAGACAGTGGTAAAAGGGCTACCATGGTGTTTGATCACCTGCTCATTGAAGGGAAGAAGTTCTTTCTTAATGACGAAGATCAGCTGCAGGAGATAAAATAGTGGTATGGCCGGCCTCTGATAATTCGTACCCAGGGTCATTTTTTAAGAGGGGTTATTCCTTGTCCATAACACCAACTCCTAATCCGGTAACTGCACGTGCCGAGATAGATGTATCTAGGATAGAGTGTGAAGCCCGTGATTTTGCGTCAGCAGTTAAGCCTGGAAAGCGTGTACTGTATTCTGATTGTAACAAAGTAAATGAAAAAAGAAATAGAAAGATACATGACACTGAGGGTAGAGGTGGTGAGACAGAAGATCAAAGTGAGAAAAATATGAATGACAGTGGTGGTGTCCAGAATGGGAGTGTGAATAAAAGTGAGAATGGAGGTAGGGGGTCTGTGTGTGAGGGTGGAGGTGAGGGTGAGGGTGAACGTAGTATTAATAATAAGAGTCTGCCTGGCAAGGGTGATAAAGTAATGTCGGTTCTGTTTCTTTTCTTCACTGGAATGTAGAAGGTCTTTTGTACAAACTGACAGATAAAGATTTTTTATCATATGTTTGCTCCTTTGATTTTGTTTGTCTGGTCGAAACATTTATGGAAAATGTAGACACAAGTGTGTTTCCTTCATGCAGTTTCCTTATGCAGTTTTTTGTAAACCAGCATTAAAGCTTTCAAAGCAAGGACGGAGATCGGGTGGGGTGATATGTTTGATTAGAAAGGAGTTGGTTCCTTTCGCTTCTGAACTCACATGCAACCATGACAATATTCTTTGTTTTCTTCTTGATAAAACTCTTTAGTTTTGAAAAAGATGTTCTTTATATTTGTGTATATGTTCCTCCTGTCAATTCTCCATATTATTTAACAAATGAAGTCGAAAATGGAATTATATATCTTGAAGATGTTGTGGCTGACAAAGTGCTGGTTGACGAAAATGTAAATATTATTCTGTGTGGAGATTTGAATGGCAGAACAGCAGATCTATGTCCAGTTACTGATGATGATTATGGCATTTCTGTTTTTAGAAATGATAATGATGATGTAACTATTACAAGAAAATCAGAAGATTCAGTTCTGAATGCATTTGGAAAATTGATTTTGGATTTCTGTAGCACTTTTCGATTGTTGATTATGAATGGTGTATGTAATGGTGACCCTTATGGTCGTTTCACATACATATCAGATAATGGAAATAGCGTCAATTACTATTTTTTAGTCTCAGAAGATCTTTTTTCTACTATTCAAGATTGCTGTCTTTTTACTGTTTCAGAGCGGATTGAATCTGACCACCAACCTTTAGAATATTGTTTTGATGTATACAGTAACGTCACAGGCACAAAACACAATGAAACAAACAACAAACAAATGTTTATTGAGAAATTTGTTTGGAATGATGTGTATGCGCAACAATATTTTGATAACATGCTTTCTATAGAGACCAGAGAAAGAATCAGCTATGCTAAAAACCTGATAGATGAGGATATAAACAGTGCGTTACTTGCATTTGTTGATTGTGTACAGCAACAGGCTAACTGTATGAAAAAGAAAATCTTTATGAATAAAAGACGCTCTGAAGAATGGTTTGATACGGAATGCAGAACTGCTAAACGTAATGTCAAAAAGCTTCTCAGGGTGTTCTATAAGTCAAAAGATAAGAAGACAGATGGCTGTAGGTACTGTAAAGCTAGAAGAGAATACAAAAACTTATTACTAAGAAAGAAAAAAGAGTATAATAATGCCATGTTAGAAAAATTGAACTCGTCTGTCAATGATCAGAAAGAATTCTGGCAAAACATGAATAAGATATGTAGGAAAAGAGTGTATCAATCTAATGATATCAC
Source organism: Monoplex corrugatus (assembly GCA_030674185.1). Classification (NCBI taxonomy): domain Eukaryota; kingdom Metazoa; phylum Mollusca; class Gastropoda; order Littorinimorpha; family Ranellidae; genus Monoplex; species Monoplex corrugatus. The sequence continues at coordinate 6,992,989 of JAPXFY010000028.1, forward strand.
AGTTAATGATTGGTTTAGCCATTTCAAAAGTGTACTTGAGAAACGTTCTATTGACAGCAATAATGACCCTTAACCAGAGCTAAATAATGATTCTGATAGTGCTGCTGATAATCTTACGGAGGAAGCTCAGCATTCCTTACGTGTGAATGGAGAAAGTGTTTCTGATGATTGTTTTTTGAACTCTCCTATTTCAAAGGAAGAAGTTTTGTTCTCAGTAAGAAAGCTAAAGAACGGTAAGTCGTCTGGACCAGATGGTATTATTGGTGAACTTTTTAAAAATGCTGGTGATGATGTAATTGATTTTTGGTTAAAATATTTCAATAAGCTGTTTGACACTGGACAATATCCTGATAATTGGAAAGAATCTATAATCATTCCACTCTTTAAAAAGGGAGGTGTAAATGATCCGAATAATTATAGAGGAATATCATTATCAGATATTAGTAGTAAGATGTATGGTTCAATAATTAATGCCAGACTACAAAAATGGATTAATATAAATAACATTACTGGTGAACATCAAGCTGGTTTTAAAGAAAAGTATTCAACAGTAGATCATATGTTTACTTTGCTGGCAATGATTCAGAAACAGTTCTCATTGAATAGAAAATTGTATGTAGCATTTATAGATTTTGAAAAGGCCTTTGATACTGTTTCAAGGAATCTATGATGGCCTATCTTACTGAAGAATAATATCCAGGGGAAAATATATATAGATGTATTAAAAGTATGTATGATGTAGTGAAAGCCAGAGTAAGGTGTGGTACAGAATTTACGGGATATATAGACTGTATCAAAGGGGTTAAACAAGGGGACGTTTGTAGTCCCATACTTTTTTCTGTATTTATCAATGAGCTTGCTTTGGAGGTCATCAATAACGGTAGACATGGGGCACACTTAAATGTTGATTTTGTTGAACTATTTATTTTGTTGTTTGCCGATGACATAATTTTGTTATCAGAAACTGTCATTGGGCTGCAGAACCAGTTGAATAACCTTTGTAAAGCTGCTTGTCGACTGCAACTTAAAGTTAACATGAATAAGAGTAATATTGTGGTTTTTAGAAAAGGTGGATTTTTGACTAGTAGTGAGAAATGGGTTTACAATGGCAAGGAGATGAGTGTTGTTAATACATATAAGTATCTCGGTTTGTATTTTTCTACAAAACTTAGTTTTAGTTATACATGTCAGGATTTAGCAAAGAAAGGGAAACGGGCTACTATTACTATCCTTAGTAAATTATATCAATTAAATTGTAATTCTCTTAAATTGTTTCTGAAGTTATTTGATAAACAAGTTCAACCGATACTGTTATATGATGCTGAAATTTGGGGGTTGGATAGAGCATCATCGGAAATTGAAAGAGTACATTTGTACATGCTGAAAAAATGTTTAGGGGTAAGCATTAAAACACCAAATGATCTTGTTTATGGAGAATTAGGTCGCTTTCCATTGACAGTTAGTGCCTGTGTATGTAGTGTTAGATATTGGTTAAAATTAATCAGTATGGATGAGTGCAGATTACCATATAAAGCCTACAAAATGCTTTTGAATCTATCAAATAGAGGGAAAATAAACTGGGTATCAAAAGTACGTGATATTTTGAGTGTACACGGATTTCAGTATGTCTGGGAAAATCAAGGTGTTGGTTGTACTCGTGCCTTTTTAAGTGAATTTAAACAGAGACTCGTTGATTGTAGATGGCAGAAATGGAATGAGCATATAAACAATAGTGATAGGTTTAGTCAATATCGAAAATTTAAGACAATATATGGTCTTGAGTCATATCTTCTTCTAGATTTGAATAGATTTATACGATATGTGGTAACTCAGTTTAGATTTGGAATGTCTAGTTTATATAATCATCGATTAAGGTAAAAAAGAATTGATCTGAATGACCTAGATTGTCCAATGTTTAAACTTGCTTTGGAAAACGATGTCCATTTTGTATTACAGTGCCCTGCTTTTGATGATTTAAGGCAAAGTCTGATCCCACCAAAATATTGTAACAAACCATGTGACTTTTCTCTGACATTGTTACTTGCATCAAACAATGAACTCGTAATGAAGAACTTTGCCATTTTTCTATTTAAAGCACTCAACAGAAGGGAAATAGCACTATCAAAATACATATTTGAGACATTGTATTTGATCAAAACTATTCTATTTTTTCATTTTACATATTGTAAATCTATATGAACCAATAATCCTGATAATGTTATAAATATATTGGTTACACGGTATTGATTACACGATTAATGTGAGATTATAAGGTCGAGATGACAACTATAAACACTTTTCTTGAAACTGAGTGTATAGAAATCATCTTGATTGTTGTTCTAAGTATGTTCACACCCCTTCGAAAAGGGGCTATGGCCTTATATTGAATAAAATTCGTGATTCGTGATTCTCTATCTCTCATTCTCTGTGTGTGTGTTCTCTCTTTCTGTCTCTCTCCATCTCTCTTGCTCTCTCTGTCTGTCTGTCTCTTTCTGTCTCAATGTCTCTAACTTTTTCTCTCTGTCTCTCTGTGTCTCTCTCTCTCACTCTCTCTGTGTTTCTGTGTGCGTGTGTGTGTCTCTATCTTTATCTCTCTGTCTCTTTATGTCTCTATGTGTGTCTCTCTCTATCTCTCTCTTTATCTCTCTCTCTCTTTATGTCTCTCTGTCTCTGTGTTTCTCTCTGACTCTGTCTCTGTCTCTCTCTCTGTCTGTCTCTCTCTGTCTCTGCGTCTCTTTGTGTCTCTCTGTGTCACCGTGTGTTTCTCTGTCGGTCTGTCTGTCTCTTGCTGTCTCTGTCTCTCTCTGTCTCACTCTCTACCTCTCTCTCTCTCTACCTCTCTCTGTCCCTCTCTCTCACCCTGTGTCTCTATCTCTGTCTGTCTGTCTGTCTCTCTCTGTCTCTATGCCTCTTTCTCTCTCCCTGTCTCTCTCTCTCTATCTCTCATTCTCTGTGTGTGTGTCTCTCTTTCTGTCTCTCTCCATCTCTCTTGCTCTCTCTGTCTGTCTGTCTCTTTCTGTCTCTATGTCTCTAACTCTCCATCTCTGTCTCTCTCTGTCTCTGTTTCTCTAACTCTCTCTATGTCTCTCTCTCTTTATCTCTCTGTCTCTTTATGTCTCTATGTGTGTCTCTCTTTATCTCTCTGTCTCTCTTTATGTCTCTTTGTCTCTGTCTTTCTCTCTGTCTCTCTGTATGTCTGTCTCTCTCTATGAATCTATGTCTCTCTCTCTGTCTCTCTGTGTGTCTCTCTCTCTATCTCTCTCCGTCTCTCTCTCTCTGTTTTCTCTCCATCTATCTTGCTCTCTCTGTCTGTCTGTCTCTCCCTCTCTCTCTCACTGTCTCTCATTGTCTGTCTCTCATTCTGTCTCTCTGTCTGTCTGTCTCTTTTGTCTCTCTCTCTCTGTCTTTGTGTGTGTGTGTCTCTCTCTCTATCTCTGTCTTTGTCTCTTTCTCTCCGAATCCCTGTCTCTCTCTCTGTGTCTCTGTCTCTCTCTGTATCTTTTTGTCTCTGTCTGTCTGTCTGTCTGTCTCTCTCTCTCTCTCTCTCTCTGTGTGTGTGTGTGTGTGTGTGTGTGTGTGTGTGTCTCTCTCTTTCATTCGCACTCACTGTCTCAGTCTCTGTCTCTCCCTTTCAGTCTCTTCTCTCTGTCTCTCTCTCTGTGTCTCTCTCTCTCTCTGTATTTCTGTCTCTCTCTCTCTTTGTGTCTCTGTTTCTCTCTGTCTCTCTCTATCTCTCTGTCTCACTGTCTCTCTCTCTCTGTTCCTCTCTCTCTTTTTTTATCTCTCTGTCAGTCTCTCTGTCTGTCTCTTTCTCTCTCTCTCTGTCTCTCTCTTTTTCTTCTCTCTGTCTCTCTCTGTCTGTTATTCTCTCTCTTTCTCTCTATCTATATCTCTATCTGTCTGTCTCTCTCTGTCTCTTTCTATCTCTCTGTCTGTCGCTCTCTGTGTCTCTGCCTCTCTGTCTTTCTCTCTCTGTCCCTCTCTCTGTCTCTCTATTTGTCTCTCTGTCTATCTCTCTCTGTCTCTCTCTGTCTTTCTCTCTGTCTGTCTCTATCTCTCATTCTCTCTCTGTGTGTCTCTCTTCTGTCTCTAAGTCTCTCTCCATCTATCTTCTCTCTCTGTCTCTCTGCTCTCTCTCTCTCTCCCTCTGTCTCTCTGTCTGTAAGTCTCTCTCTCTGTGTCTCTCTATGTCTCTCTGTGTCTCTGTATGTATATATATATATCTCAATCTCTGTATCACTGTCTCTGTCTTTCTGTCTCTCTCTGTCTCTGTCTGTCTCTCTGTCTGTTCTCTGTCTCTCTGTGAGTCTCTGTCTCTCTTTCTCTATATATCTGTCTCTCTCTCTGTCTCTCTATTTCTCTCTGTCTCTCTCTCTGTCTGTCTCTCTGTCTGCCTGTCTCTTTCTCTCTGTCTCTCTCTGTGTCTCTGTCTCTCTTCATCTGTCCTCTCTCTCTCTTTCTATCTTTCTGTCTGTCTCTCTCTGTGTCTGTCTCTCTCTGTCACTCTGTCTCTCTCTGTCTGTCTCTCTCATTGTGTGTGTGTGTCTCTCTCTCTGTCTCTAAGTCTCTCCATATATCTTGCTCTCTCTGTCTGTCTGTCTCTATCTGTTTCTCTCTCTCTGTCTCTCTGTCTTTATGTCTCACTCTCTCTGTGGGTGTCTCTCTCTCCGTCTCTATGTGTCTCTCTGCGTCTCTCTCTATCTCTCTCCCTCTGTCTCTCTCTGTACCTCTCTGTCTCTGTCTCTCTGTGTCTGTTTCTCTCTCTCTCTCTGTGTCTCTCTCTCTGTCTCCCTCTCTCTGTCTCTCACTGTCTCTGCCTCTCTATCTGTGTCTCTTTGTCTCTCTCTGTCTCTGTGTGTGTGTGTGTGTGTCTCTCTCTCTATGTGTCTCTGTCTCTCTCTCTTTTTGTCTCTCTGTGTCTCTCTCTGTACCTCTCTGTCTCTTTCTGTCTCTCTCTCTGTCTATTTCTGTCAGTCTCTCTCTGTCTCTCTATCTCTCTCTCTCTCTCTGTCCCTCTCTCTCACCCTGTGTCTCTCTCTCTCTCTGTCTGTCTCTCTCTATCTCTCTGTCTGTCTCTATGTCTCTCTCTCTTTGTCTCTCTCTCTCTGTCTCTATGTCTCTCTTTGTGTCTGTCTGTATGTCTCTCTCTGTGTCTGTGTGTGTGTGTCTCTTTGTCTCTCTCTGTCTCTGTATCTCTGTCTCTGTGTCTACTGTCTTTCTCTGTCTCTCTGTGTCACATGTAAAGATGTAAGTGACTGGCAGTGTCTTGCAGTTTATGCAGGTTCGTGAAGATCTAGCAGTTGATCATTCTTCTCAGAGACAAAATACACCAGTCCAGGTTAAACGAAAATAATCCTTTATTGAAGAACGTAGAAAACATACAGGAACTGGGTAAAACTTCACACATCCAATGCACCACTCCTGGTTTGCAGAATTATTCTTCTTTAGTCCTCGAATCTACACACACAGCAACTCCACGAGTCTACAGCAACTTCTCTATCTCTGACAGCAGGCTTACACTTCAACTCTTTCGATCGCTCTCTCTCTCTCTACCCACAGTCATGCTTTATTTATAACATCATGGAAAGTTCCACAATATTTTCGGCTTTTCCCTAGATTTTCAGCCAATCATAGCCACATTCTCGAACCTTTTCTTTCTGGAATGTTCTGTAGTTCTAGCCAATCACTGTACAGGTTAAATTTGTTTCCGATTTCCAGAACATTCTAGAAAGGTCTAAGGTATTCTACATTTTTCTTGTCATTTCTATATTATTCCAAAGGATTCTACATATTTCCATACAGCGAAATCAAACTTAAACATATATTTTCAGTGTTAGCATAAACCAAAACAAATATTCTCGATTCATTATTGAGTGAAACACAAACCAATCTTCAAGAACGAACAGTGGAGAATATCTGAATGGACAGACATTTTGACGTCACACTCACACTTCTCTTATCGGCCTTCACACTTTCACATTGAGTTTCCCTTTTTGGAATGTAACATAACCCCCCCCCCCCCCCCTCTTAAAGAAATTTCACTAAATTTCTCAAAATTCTTTACATTAAAAAAAGGAAACAATCTTATACAGGAAAACTAACATACAATTAGTTTTGTCCAAATACATATACTAGTCCATCTGCATCACATTCTGCTGAGAAAGTCTGCAGCATGGTTGTCTGTACCTTTCACATACTCCACCTTCATATCAAAGTTCGCATAACTCTGTTATTGACAAATTTGGCAGAGTCCAAAAACGATAAAGGTTTATGGTCAGTACGCAACACAAAGCGAACTTGGAGGAACAGTTCAAACTTACGCACAGCCCACACGATGGCAAGGCACTCTTTCTCCATAGTGGCGTACTTCCACTCTGCTCTGGACAACTTCTTACTGGCGTACGATACGGGAAACAGCTTCCCTTCATGTTCTTGCATTAGCACGGCACCAACACCGTCGTCAGAAGCGTCAGCACTGAGCACAAAAGTCTTTGAGGGATCAGGTAGGCGTAGCACTGGCTCTCTTGACAGGAACTCCTTGATGGTGCTGAAGGCCCGATCTTGTGCTGCTCTCCAATCCAGTTGGTTGGGTTGTCCCTTGCGAAGCAGGTCCGACAGTGGTGCTGTCACAGTTGCAAAGTGGGGCATGTACTCCCTGTAGAACCTCACCAAACCAAGAAAGAATCTCGGCTGCTTCTTGGTCTGGGGACGAGGTGCTTCCACAATCTTCTTGACGTTGTCCTCAAGGACCCCTTTCACTCCTTCCTGGAGGCGATGTCCAATGAAGTCAACATCGTCTGCACCAATAATACACTTGCTGGGTCTAGCTGTCAATCGCTTGAAAAGCTCTCGGAGGATTCCTAATGTTCAGTCCACGTTTTAGAATGGACCAAAATGTCGTCTCTGTCTGTCTGTCTCTCTCTTTCTCTTTGTTTTGTATCTCTCTGTCTCTTTCTCTCTCTTTCTGTCTGTCTCACTGTCTCTCTTTCTGTCCCTCTGTGTGTGTCTCTCTATCTGTCTCTCTCTCTCTGTCTCTCTCTCTCTGTGTCTCAATCTCTCAATTTCTGTGTGTGTGTGTGTGTTTCTGTCTCTCACCATCTCTGTTGCTCTCTCTGTCACTTTGTGTCTCTATGTCTCTAACGCTCCCTCTCTGTCTCTCTCTCACTGTCTCTCTCTGTCTTTCTGTGTCTCTGTGTGTGTGTGTCTCGCTCTCTCTGTGTATCTCTCTGTGTCTCTGTATCTCCCTCTCTCTCTATCTCTCCCTGTCTGTCTCTCTCTCTGTCTCTCTCTCTTTGGTTCTCTCTGTGTTTCTGTGTGTGTCTCTCTCTGTGTCTGTCTCTATGTATCTGTCTCTCCGTGTCTGTCTGTCTCTGTCTCTGTTTCTCTCTCAATCTCTAAATATATGTCTCTTTGTCTCTGTCTCTCACTTTCACTGTGTGTCTCTCTCTCTGTCTCTTTGTCTCTGTCTCTCTCTCAGTCTCTCTCTATCTCTCTCTCACTCTCTGTCTCTGTGTGTGTGTCTCTCTCTGTATTTCCGTCTCTCTGTTTCTCTTTCTCTGTCTGTCTCAGTGTCTCTCTCTCTGTCCCTCTCTCTCTCTCTCCCTGTCTCTTTCTATCTCTCTGTTTGTCTGTATGTCTCTGTCTCTTTGTCTTTCTCTCTGTCTCTGTCTCTCTCTGTCTCTATCTCTTGTATGTCTCTCTTTTTCTCTGTCTCTCTATTTTTATCTCTCTGTCTCCCTGTCTGTCTCTCTCTGTCCCCCTCTCTCTCTTTCTTTCTATCCCTCTTTCTGTCTCTCTCTCTTTGTCTCTCTGTCCCTCTCTTTCTCTCTCTCTGTGTCTCTGTCTGTTTGTCTCTATCTCTCATTGTCTGTGTGTGTGTCTCTCTCTGTGTCTCTTAGTCTCTCTCCGTCTGTCTGTCTCTCTCTCTCTGTGTCTCTCTCTCTCTCTGTGTCTCTCTTTGTCTCTCTCTCTCTGTCTGTCTCTCTCTCTTTGTCTCTCTCTGTCTCTGTGTGTATCTCTCTGTCTCTGTGTGTCCCTGTCTCTCTGTCTGTTCTCTGTCTGTATCTCTCTCTTTGTGAGTCTCTCTCTCTGTCTCTATTTCACTCTCTCTGTATCTCTGTGTATAGAATAGCAACGGCAAGTTTGAAAAATGGCTTCTAGCCAATAGCTTTTACCGTTGGAAAATAAAGCATCATTGTCATTGTCTCTGTGTGTGTCTGTTTCTCTCTCTGTCTGTCTCTCTCTCTGTCCCCCCCTCTCTATCTTTCTATCTCTCTGTCAGTCTTTCTCTCTATATCTCTGTCTCTATCACTCTTTCTGCCTCTCTCTCTCTCTGTTTCTCTCTGTCTCTGTCTCGATCTCTCTCTGTCTCTGTGTCTCTCTGTGTCACCCTGTGTCTTTCTGTCTGTCCCTCTCTCTCTGTCTCTGTCAGTCTCTCTCTGTATCTTGCTGTCTCGCTGTCTGTCTCTCTCAGTCTCTCTCTCTGTCTCTCTGTCTGCCTCTCTCTGTACCTCTCTTTGTCTGTTTCTGTCTCTCTATCTCTCTGTGTCTCTTTCTCTCTCTGTGTCTGTCTCTCTCTTTGTCTCTCACTGTCTCTGCCTCTCTATCTCTGTCCCTCTCTATCTGTGTCTCTCTTTCTGTCTCTGTCTCTCTCTGTGTGTTTCTCTGTCTCTCTCTCTTTCTGTCTCTATCTCTCATTCTGTGTGTGTGTGTCTCTTTCTGTCCCTCTCCATCTCTCTTGCTCTCTCTGTCTGTCTGTCTCTTTCTATCTCTTTGTCTCTAACTCTCCCTGTATGTCTCTCTCTCTCTTTATTTCTCTGTCTCTCTCTCTCTGTCCTCTGTGTGTGTCTCTTTCTCTTTATCTCTCTGTCTCTTTATGTCTGTGTGTGTGTGTGTGTGTCTCTCTCTTCATTTCTCTGTCTGTCTGTTTCTCTGTCTGTCAGTCTGTCTCTCTCTCTCTGAATCTCTGTCTGTGTGTGTGTGTGTGTGTGTGTCTCTCTCTCTCTATATCTGTCTCTCTCTCTCTGTTTCTCTCTGTGCCTATCTCTCTTTGTCTCTCTCTCTGCCTATCTCTCACTTACTCTCTCTGTCTCATCTCTATCTGTCTGCCTGTCTCTGTCTCTCTCTGTCTGTCTCTACGTCTCTCTCTCTCTGTCTCATCTCTGTCTCTCTCTTTCTGTCTCTGTCTGTCTGTTTCTGTCTCTGTGTGTGTCTCTTTCTGTCTCTCTCTGTGTCTCTCTCTCCCCGTCTCTGTATCTATCTGTCTCTGTGAACCTCTGTACCTCTCTCTATCTCTGTCTCTCTTTCTCTCTGCCTCTCTCTGTACCTCTTCATCTCTTTCTGTCTCTCTCTGTCTGTTTCTGTCTCTCTCTGTCTCTCTGTCTTTCACTCTCTATGCCTCTCTGTCTCGTTATCTCTGTCCCTCGCTATCTGTGTCTCTATCTCTCTCGCTCTCTCTGTCTCTGTATTTCTCTCTCATCATCTCTCTTTCTGTCTCTTTCTCTCTCTCACTCTCTCTGACTCTGTCTCTCTCTATCTCTCTTTTTCTGTCTCTCTGTATCTTTTTGTCTCTTTCTCTCTCTCTGTGTCTGTTTCTGTCTCTCTGTCTGTCTCTCTATCTCTGTGTCTCTCTGTCTTTCTCTCTGTCTCTGTCTCTCTGGAGATCTCTATGTCTCTCTGTCTTCCTCTCTGCCTCTCTCTGTGTCTCTGTATCGCTCTCTCTGTGTCTCTCTCTCACTGTCTCTCTCTCTCTCTCTCATTGTCTCTCTCTCTCTGTCTCTCTCTGTGTGTCTGTCTCTCTCTGTCTCTCACTGTCTCTCTCTCTCTGTCTCTCTCTGTGTGTCTATCTCTCTCTGTCTCTCTCTCAGAGAGATAGAGAGACACAGACAGACACATAGAGACAGAGAGAGACACAACACACACAGAGTGAGACATACAGACAGAGGCAGAGAGAGAGAAGAGAGAGAGAGAGAGACACACACACACACACACACACAGACAG
>JAPXFY010000028.1:7022988-7057988 GCA_030674185.1 Monoplex corrugatus
AAGAAAACCAATGTAAGCGCGTCTCCAACAAGACAAAACAACAAGCGCAAATTTTCGGCCAACTAGTCTTTGTCAAGCGCGAACGCACGGTCACAGACAAATCACAGACACCAAACAATGGATAATAAAAACGGGACTAAAAACTTCCCTGCCGCCTCGTCCAGTGGGTAAGAGATGGAATGCCCATGTCATCATGAGCAGTAGTAAGAAAAGGGGAGAGGGGAGGCAACTATGATGTCAAAAGGGAAGTGACAGACAGACAGAGATGAGACAGAGAGAGAAAGTGAGAGATAGACAGAGAGAGAGACAAAGACAGACAGGCACAGAGAAACAGAGAGAGAGACAGAGGTAGAGAGAGAGACAGAGAGAGACACAGAGAGAGAGACACAGCGAGAGACAGCGAGAGACAGAGACAGACAGAGAGACACAGATGGAGACAGAGAGAGAGGAAGACAGACAGAGAGGAAGACAGACAGAGAGAGGGACACAGGGTGACACAGAGAGACACAGAGACAGAGACAGAGAGAAACAGAGAGAGAGAGGCAAAAAGAGTGATAGAGACACACAATGACAGAGAGACAGACAGACAGACAGACAGAGAGAAAGACAGATGACAGACAGAGAGAGACAGAGATAGACAGAGAAAGAGAGAGAGGGGGTACAGAGAGAGAGAAACAATCAGAGACAGAGAGATAGAGACAGAGAGAAAAAGAGAGAGAGACAGACAGAGAGAGAAAGTGAGACAGAGAGACAGAGAGAGAGAGAGACAGAGAGAGAGAGACAGAGAGAGTGAAATAGAGAGACAGAGAGAAAGAGACAGAGAGAGAGAGACAGAGACTCAGAGAGAGAGAGACAGAGAACAGACAGAGAGACAGTGATAGACATAGAGAACGACAGAGAGACAGAGAGAGAGAGTGACACAGAGAGACACAGAGAGAGACACACACAGACACAGAGACAGAGAGAGACAGAGAGAGAGAGAGAGACATACAGACAGAGAGAGAGAGAGAGGACAGACAGAGAGACAGAGAGACAAACACAGTGAGAGACAGAGAGAGTTACATAGATGGAGAGAGACTTAGAGACAGAGAGAGACACACACAGAGAATGAGAGATAGAGACAAACAGACAGAGAGAGAGAGAGAGAGAGAGAGAGAGAGAGAGAGAGACAGATAGACAGAGAGAGAGAGAGATAGAGACAAACAGACAGAGAGAGAGAGAGAGAGACAGATAGACAGAGAGAGAGAGAGAGCGACAGAGAGAAAGAGAGAGAGTAAGAGAGACAGAAAGATACAGACAGACAGAGAGATAGAAAGAGAGAGAGAGAGGGACAGAGACAGACAGACAGAGAGAATGAGAGAGAGAGACAGACAGAGAGAAAAAGACAGACAGACAGACAGAGACAGAGATAAAGAAAGAGAGAGAAAGAGAGAGAGAGAGAGACAGAGAGAGAGAGACAGAGAGACAAAAGAGAGAGAGAAAGACAAAGAGGCAGAGCAAGACAGAGAGACAGACAGATAGAGAGAGAGGGGGGACAGAGAGAGAGAGACAGTGAGACAGAGAGAGACAGAGAGAGAAAGACAGTGAGACAGAGAGAGAAATAGAAAGAAAGAGATACAGAGACAGAGAGAAAGACAGACAGAAATACAAAGAGAGAGAGACAGAGAGAGAGAGACAGAGAAAGACAGGGAGACAATGAGAGAGAGAGAGACAGAGAGAGAGACAGAGAGAGAGACAGAAAGAGAGAGACAGACAGAGAGAGACAGAGAGTGAGATATAAAAAGAGAGAGAGAGGGAGATAGAGAGACAGAAACAGAGAGAGAGACAGAGAGAGAGACAGAGACAGAGAGACAGAGACAGATATTCAGAGAGAGATAGAGACAGAAAGACAAAGAGAGAGACATAGAGACAGAGAGACAGAGACAGAGAGAGACACACACAGAGACAAAGAGACACAAAATGAGACAGACGGACAGACAGAGAGACAGACAGACAGAGAGAGATGGAGAGGGAGAGACAGACAGACAGACAGACAGACAGAGCAAGATAGATGGAGAGAGAGAGAGAGAAAGACACAGAGAGAGACAGACAGAGAGAGACACACTCTCTGTCTATTTCTGTCTCTCTCTGTGTGTCTCTCTCTCTCTGTCTGTCTTTCTCTCTCTCTGTCTCTCTCTCTCCCTCTCTCTGACCCTGTGTGTGTCTCTCTCTGTCTGTCTGTCTCTCTCTCTGTCTCTATATCTTTCTCTCTCTCTCTATCTCTCATTCTCTGTGTGTCTCTCTCTGTCTCTCTCCATCTCTCTTGCTCTGTCTGTCTGTCTCTTTCTGTCTCTAATTCTCCCTCTCTGTCTCTCTCTTTATCTCTCTGTCTCTTTATGTCTCTGTGTGTGTCTCTCTATCTCTTTATCTCTCTGTCTCTCCCTCTCTTTATGTCTCTCTGTCTCTCTTACTGTCTGTCTCTCTCTTTATGTCTCTCTGTCTCTCTTTCTCTCTGTCTCTCTCTCTCTGTGTCTCTCTCTGTCTCTGTCTCTCTATCTCGCTCTGTCTCTCTCTCTGTGTCTCTATCTCTCTCTGTGTGTCTCTCTCTCTATCTTGCTCTCTCTGTCTGTTTGTCTGTCTGTCTGTCTCTCCCTCTCTCTGTGTCTCTCACTGTCTCTCTCTCATTCTGTCTCTCTGTCTGTCTGTCTCTCTCTGTCTCTGTGTGTCTCTCACTCTCTCTCTCTCTCTCTATCTCTCTCTGTCTTTGTCTCTCTGTATCTATGTCTCTATGTATATTTCTCTCTGTCTCTGTCTCTATCTCTCTGAATCTCTCTTTCTCTGCCTGTCTCTCTCTCTATCTCTGTCTTTTTGTCTCTGTCTCTCTGTCTGTTTCTCTCGCTCTGTCTCTCTGTCTCTGTGTGTGTGTGTCTCTCTCTCTGTCTCTCTCTATCTCTGTCTTTCTCTCTTTCTCTTGCACTCTCTGTCTCTATCTCTCTCTTTCTCTCTCTCTATCTCTCTCTGTCTCTCCCTGTGTCTGTCTGTCTCTCTGTCTCTCCCTCTCTCTCTGTCTCTCATTGTCTCTCTCTCATTCTGTCTGTGTGTCTCTCTGTGTGTCTCTATCTGTCTCTCTCCCTCCCTCTCTCTGTCTCTCTCTGTCTTTATATCTCACTCTGTGTGTGTGTGTGTCTCTCTCTGTCTCTATGCGTCTCTCTGTGTCTCTCTCTCTGAGTCTGTCTCTCTTTCACTGTCTCTCTACATGTCTCTATTTCTCTCTGTCTCTCTCTCTGTGTCTGTCTTTCTCTGTCTGTCTGTCTGTCTCTTTCTATCTGACTCTCCCTATCTCTCTGTCTGTCTCTCTGTCTGTCTGTTTCTCTCTCTATCTCTCTGTCTGTCTGTCTGTCTCTCTGTCTTTCTCTCTCTCTCTCTGTCTCTCTCTCAGTCTCTGTCTGTCTGTCTCTATCTCTCATTCTCTGTGTGTTTGTCTCTCTCTTTTTCTAAGTCTGTCTCCATCTATCTTGCTCTCTCTGTCTGTCTGTCTCTATCTGTCTCACTCTCTCTCTCTCTCTCTCTGTCTTTATGTCTCACTCTGTGTGTGTGTCTCTCCGTTTCTATGTGTCTCTCTTTATCTCTCTCCCTCTGTCTGTCTCTCTCTCTGTACCTCTCGTCTTTCTGTGTCTGTTTCTGTTTCTCTCTGTCTCTCTCTCTCTGTGTCTCTCTCTGTCTCTCACTCTCTCTGCCTCTCTATCTCTCTCTATCTGTCTCTCTCTCACTGTATCTCTCTTAAGCTGTATTTGTTACTGTAAACAAATGTCATGTGTATAGAATAGCAACGGCAAGTTTGAAAAATGGCTTCTAGCCAATAGCTTTTACCGTTGAAAAATAAAGCATCATTGTCATTGTCATTGTCATTGTCTCTTTCTGTCTCTCTCTGTCTCTTTGTCTCTGTCTCTCTCTTCTTTCTCTCTCTTTCTGTCTCTATCTGTACCCCTCTGTCTCTTTCTGTCTCTCTCTATCTCTATCTGTCTCTCTGTCTGTCTGTCTGTCTCTATCTCTCTGTGTGTCTCTCTCTTTCTGTCTCTAAGTCTGTCTCCATCTATTTTGCTCTCTCTGTTTTTCTCTCTCTGTCTCTCTGTTGTCTCTCTGTCTGTATGTCTCTCTCTGTGTCTGTCTGTCTCTGTGTGTGTCTCTCTCTCTGTATCTCTGTCTCTGTCTGTCTGTCTGTCTATCTGTCTGTTCTCTGTCTCTCTCTCTCTCTGAGTCTCTGTCTCTCTGTCTGTCTCTATTTCTCTCTGTCTCTCTCTCTCTCTGACTGTCTGTCTCTGTCTGTCTGTCTGTCTGTCTCTCTCTTTCTCTCTGGTCTCTGTCTATCTCTCTCTCTGTTCTCTCTATCTCTTTGTATTTCTCTGTGTGTCTGTCTGTCTGTCTTTCTCTCTCTCTCTGTCTTTCTGTCTCTTTCTCTGTCTCGTTGTCTCTCTCTCTGTGTCTATCTGTCTCTCTCTGTGTCTCCCTCTATCTCTCTGTCTCTGTCTGTCTGTCTATCTCTAAGTCTCTATCTATCTTGCTCTCTCTGTCTGTCTATCTGTCTCGATCTGTCTGTCTGTCTCTCAGAGCGAGAGAGAGAGAGAGAGACAGACAGACAGACGGACAGACAGAGACAGAGACAGAGAGGGGGAGAGAGAGACAGAGGGAGACAAAGAGAGACAGAGAGTGTGTTTGTCTCTCTCTGTCTCCCACTCTATGTGTGTGTGTCTCTGTGTGTGTATCTCTCTTTGTCTCCCTCTCTCTATGTGTCTGTCTCTGTGTGTCTCTGTCTCTATTTTTGTTTCTGTCTCTCTATATTGTGTCTCTGTGTCTCTATGCGTCTCATTTTCTCTCTCGCTATTCATATGCCCCGGTCTCTCTATGTGTATCTGTCTCTATCTCTATGTGTGTCTCTGTTTCTGTCTCTCTACGTCTGTCTCTGTCTCTCTCTCTCTATATATATATATGTGTCCCTGTGTCTCTCTTTATATAGGTCTCTGTCGCTCTATGTGTGTCTTTGTCTCTCTCTAGTTATGTGTGTGTCTCTGTCTCTCTATGACTCATTGTCTCTCGATGTGTCTCCGTTTCTCTCTCTATGTGTGTCTCTGTCTCTTTCTATGTGTGTGTCTCTGTTTCTCTGTCTATGTGTGTCTCTGACTATGTGTTTGTCTCGTTCTATGTGTGTCTGTCTCGCTCTATGTGTCTCTCTATATGTGCATGTCCATCTTTCTGTGTCTCTCCTTGTGTGTCTCTGCCTCCATGTGTGTGTCATTGTCTCTCTCTCTCTCTCTTTGTATGTGTCTATGTCTCTCTCCATCTACCTATGTGTGTCTCAGTCTCTCTGTATGTGTGTGAGTGTCTGTGTGTGTGTGTGCGTGTGTGTGTGTGTGTGTGTGTGTGTGTGTGTGTGTGTGTGTGTGTGTGTGTGTGTGTGTGTGTGTGTGTGTACGTGCGTGCATCTCTCTCTATGTGTGTCTCTGTCACTGTGTGTTTGTCTGTCTGTTTGTCCGTCTCACTCTCCCTATGTGTGTGTGTCTCTCTCTCTATGTGCGTGTCTTTCTCTATGTGGGTGTGTCTCTCTCTCTCTGTGTTTCTCTGTCTGTGTGTGTGTGTCTATGTGTGTCTCTGTCTTTGTGTGTGTGTCTCTCTATGTGTGTCTCTGTCTCTCTATGCGTGTGTCTCTGTCTCTCTCTCTCTTTGTATGTCTCTGTCTCCCTATGTGTGTCTCTATCTATGTGTGTTTCTGTCTCTATGTGTCTCTGTCCCTGTCTGTCTATGTGTGTGTCTCTGTCTATGTGTCTCTGTTTCTCTCTATGTGTGTCTCTGTCTCTTTTTCTCTCATTCTCTATGTGTGTGTGTCTGTCTCTCTATGTTTGTCTCTGTCTCTACCTATGTGTCTCTGTCTCTCTGTCTATGTGTCCGTCTCTGTACATGTATTTGTGTTTCTATGTGTGTCTCTGTCTCTCTCTCTATGTGTGTGTGCCTCTCTTTCTATGTGTGTCTCTGTCTCTCTCTCTCTTTATGTGTGTCTCTGTCTCTATATGCATGTCTCTCTCTATATATGTGTGATTCTCTCTGTCTCTCTCTATGCGTGTGTCTCTCTCTGTCTTTGTGTGTGTGTCTCTCTATGTGTGTCTCTGTCTCTCTCATTGTGTGTCTCTGTCTCTCTCATTGTGTGTCTCTGTCTCTCTCTATCTCTTTGTATGTCTCTGTCTCTCTCGCTATATGTGTCTATGTCTCTCGCTCTCTCTGTGTCTCTGTCTCTCTATATATGTCTTTTTTCTCTGTTCGTGTCCCAGTCTCTCTGTTTGTTTCTGTTTCTGTCTCTATGTGTGTCTCTGTCTCTCTACGTGTCTCTGTCTCCCTATGTGTGTCTCTGTCTATGTGTGTGTCTGTCTCTATGTGTCTCTGTCCCTGTCTGTCCATGTGTGTGTCTCTGTCTCTCTATGTGTCTCTGTTTCTCTCTATGTGTGTCTCTGTCTCTTTCTCTCTCATTCTCTATGTGTGTGTGTCTGTCTCTCTATGTTTGTCTCTGTATCTATGTGTGTGTTCCTCTCTCTATGTGTGTCTCTGTCTCTACCTATGTCTCTCTATCTCTGTGTCCGTCTCTGTACATGTATTTGTGTTTCTATGTGTGTCTCTGTCTCTCTCTCTATGTGTGTGTGTCTCTCTTTCTATGTGTGTCTCTGTCTCTCTCTCTCTTTATGTGTGTCTCTGTCTGTCTATATGCATGTGTCTCTCTCTATATGTGTGATTCTCTCTGTCTCTCTCTATGCGTGTGTCTCTCTCTGTCTCTGTATGTGTGTGTGTGTGTGTCTCTATGTGTAGTTCTTTCTATGTGTGTCTCTGTCTCTCTCTCTATGTGTGTCGCTGTTTCTATGTGTGTCACTGTCTCTCTCTATGTGTGTGTGTCTTTCTCTATGTGTGTGTCTCTCTCTGTCTCTTTCTCTATATGTGTGTGTCTCTGTCTCTCTCTTCGTGTGCCTCTGTCTCTCTATGTGTCTTTGTCTCTCTGTGTGTCTCTCTCGATGTGTGTCTATCTCTCTCTCTCTGTCTGTTTGTCTCTCTCTGTCTCTCTTTCTATATGTGTCACTGTCTCTTTTTCTAAATGTGTATCTCTCTCCCCATGTGTGTCTCTGTCTCTATCTTTCTATGCGTGTGTGTGTGTGTGTGTGTGTGTGTGTGTGTGTGTGTGTGTGTGTGTGCGTGCGTGCGTGTGTGTGTCTTTCTCTGCGTGTCTCTGTCTCTCTCGCTATGTGCCTCTCTCCATGTATTTCTCTCTGTCTCTCTGTGTGTGACTGTCTGTCTCTCTCTATACATATGTGTGTGTCGCTCTCTATGTGTGTCTCTGTCTCTTTCTCTCCCTGTCTGTCTCTTTATGTGTCTCTGTCTGCGTGTGCCTTTGTCTGTCTTTCTATGTGTGTCTCTGTCTCTATGTGTGTCATTCTCTCTTTCTGTCTCTCTCTCTTTGTCTCTGTCTTTCTCTATATGCGAGTGTGTGTCTCTCTGTCTATGTGTGTGTGTGTGTGTGTGTGTGTCTCTCTCTCTCTCTCTCTGTGTGTGTGTGTGTGTTTCTCTACATGCCTCTCTCATTATGTGTCTCTCTCCATGTATGTCTCTGTCTCTCTCTGTCTGTCTCTTTCTCTGTCTCTCTTTATGCGTGTTTGTGTGTGTGTGTTTCTCTCTCTATGTGTGTTTCTGTCTCTTTCTCTCCCTATCTGTCTCTGTCTCTCTGTCTATGTGTCTCTGTCTCTCTGTTGGTGTCTAATTGTCTCTATTTGTGTCTCTTGCACACGACATCGCGCAGTTCTTAACACCAAATCTGTCAATCTCAGAATTAAACTCAAATCTTTCATCTACTTTTGACAAGCATGCGCCTATGCGACAGATAAAAGTTCGCGATGGAAAACCAAGCCACTGGTACAACGCTGTCTCTGGTCCACTTCGCGAAGCTAAAACCGCACGCAGACGTGCAGAGCGTGAGTGGAAAAAAACAAAGCTCACTGTTCACAAACAAATCTACGATGCTGCGAAGCGCAATGTCACGGACATAGTGCACACTGCAAAAACGACCTTCTATTCGTCGCTAGTGTCAGGTTCTCGCACATGCAAGCAGCTCTTCCAAAATATGTCACACCTTCTTGGTAAAAATAAGTCCGTTTCACTACCTTCTGTCTCAGATATAAAGCTCCTTCCGAATATGTTTGCCGAATTTTTCAGCAACAAGATTGCAACCATTCGAAACAACTTCCCGTCAACATTACAGTCTCATAACATCAGCCCGCCCTTCTCTAGCACCCCTTTGTCTGCTTTTGTTCCCGTTAGTGAAGATCTAGTGAGAAAAACGATCATGCAGACAACTCCAAAGACTTGTGAACTAGATCCAATGCCCACCAAATTTCTAATTCAGCATTTAGACCTTCTTCTGCCTAGCATTACTCATATCATGAACGAATCACTCATTTCCGGCGTCTTTCCAACTGAATTTAAAACAGCCGTGTTAAAACCCCTTCTGAAAAAATCAAATCTGGACCCCAACGAGTTGAAAAATTACCGACCCATCTCCAACCTTCCATACCTCTCTAAACTTCTTGAACGACTTGTGCTTCGCCAGTTTTTCTCCCATTTGACCTCTCATTCACTTCTCAGCGATCACCAGTCTGCTTACAGGCCTGGCCATTCTACAGAAACTGTTCTTTTACGCATTGTAAATGATCTTTTGAATGCTATTGACCAAGACAAAATATCTGTTCTTCTACTTTTGGACCTTTCTGCTGCCTTTGACACAATAGATCATGACATCCTTCTCTCACGCCTGAATACAACATTTGGAATTACAAATATCGTGCTCAACTGGTTTCGATCATATCTCTCTGACAGAAAGCAAATTGTTCTAGTAGACGGAAATAGATCCTCTGAATCTACTCTCACTTTCGGCGTTCCTCAGGGCTCTGTTCTGGGCCCTGTTCTTTTCATACTCTACACCACTCCACTCACTCATCTCATTGATACTCATTCCATTCGTCATGAAATGTATGCTGATGATACTCAACTGGAACATTCTGATATGCTTTCAAACTACGATAATCTCATTCAATCTCTCCAAGATAGTGTCACAGAAGTTAAAAATTGGATGACCGTAAACAAACTGAAACTAAATGATGACAAGACTGAAGCTCTTAGACTCCTTCCTCCATCAGTTGATGCCACTTCCCTACCTCCTACTTTTGACCTAGGAAATACGCCCGTCTCATTTTCAGACAATGTACGTGACCTTGGCTTTTTCCTTGATAAAGAGATGTCCATGAAACATCATATCAGTAAAACCTGTCAAGTAGCCTACCATGAACTCAGACGCATCAGCTCTATACGTCGCTACCTCACAGTTGATGCAACAAAAACACTTGTCAGTTCTTGTGTACTATCTAGACTAGACTACTGCAATTCTCTTCTTGTCGGTTCTCCACATACCCTGATCAGACCACTACAACAAGTACAGAACTCGGCAGCCAAAATAGTGTGCAAAGCAAAAAGATCGGCACATTGTACACCCCTTCTACGAGAGTTACACTGGTTACCTATTGAACAAAGAATCAAATACAAAGCTTCTTGTCTCTGCTACCAAGTCATAATTGGCACTGCGCCTAAATACCTTTCTGACATCTTTACGATCTATGTACCACCCAGATCTCTTCGCTCTGCTACCGATGATAGAACATTCCGCGTTCCAAAATATAAACGAGAGAGGCATGGTGGTCGAGCTTTTTCATCATCTGCTGTGCAGATGTGGAACTCCTTGCCTCACAATCTCCGTCACAGCCCTTCATTTCCCTCCTTTAAAACTAGTCTGAAGACTTTTCTCTTCCAGCAACATTTCTTGTAGACCCTCTTTCTGCCGCTCTGTATTCTTGATGTGCGTGTTTTTGGGTGTGAGTGCGTGCGCGTGTGTGTTTGTGTGCGTGCGTGCGTGCGTGTGTGTGTGGTTTGTGTGTGTGTGTCTGTGCGTGTTTGTGTGTGTGTTGGTGTGTGTCTGTGAGTTCGTGTGCTTGTTTTACTTTTTATTGTTGTTGTAAAGCGCTTTGTGCAAGTGGAAAGCGCTCATAAATAACCATTTATTATTATTATTATTATTATATGTGTCTCTGTCTCTGTCTGTATGTGTGTGTCTCTCTGTCTCTTTCTCTGTGTGTGTCTCTGTCTCTCTCTTCGTGTGCCTCTGTCTCTCTATGTGTCTTTGTCTCTCTGTGTGTCTCTCTCGATGTGTGTCTATCTCTCTCTCTCTGTCTGTCTGTCTGTCTCTGTCTCTCTTTCTATATGTGTCGCTGTCTCTTTTTCTAAATGTGTATCTCTCTCCCCATGTGTGTCTCTGTCTCTATCTTTCTATGCGTGTGTGTGTGTGTGTGTGTGTGTGTGTGTGTGTGTGTGTGTGTGTGTGTGTGTGCGTGCGTGCGTGCGTGTGTGTGTGTTTCTCTGCGTGTCTCTGTCTCTCTCGCTATGTGCCTCTCTCCATGTATTTCTCTCTCTCTCTCTCTCTGTGTGACTGTCTGTCTCTCTCTATACATATGCGTGTGTGTCTCTGTCTCTTTCTCTCCCTGTCTGTCTCTGTCTCTCTCTTTATGTGTCTCTGTCTGCGTGTGCCTTTGTCTGTCTTTCTATGTGTGTCATTCTCTCTTTCTGTCTCTCTCTCTTTGTCTCTGTCTCTCTCTATATGCGAGTGTGTGTGTCTCTCTCTCTATGTGTGTGTGTGTGTGTGTGTGTGTGTCTCTCTCTCTCTCTCTGTGTGTGTGTGTGTGTGTGTGTGTGTGTGTGTGTGTGTGTGTGTGTGTGTTTCTCTACATGCCTCTCTCATTATGTGTCTCTCTCCATGTATGTCTCTGTCTCTCTCTGTCTGTCTCTTTCTCTGTCTCTCTTTATGCGTATTTGTGTGTGTGTGTTTTCTCTCTCTATGTGTGTTTCTGTCTCTTTCTCTCCCTATCTGTCTCTGTCTCTCTGTCTATGTGTCTCTGTCTCTCTGTTGGTATCTAATTGTCTCTCTATTTGTGTCTCTATATGTGTCTCTGTCTCTGTCTGTATGTGAGTGCCTCTCTGTCTCTCTCTATGTGTGTCTCTTTCTCTGTATGTATGTTTCTCTCCATCTATGTGTGTCTCTCTACATATATGTGTGTCTCTCGTTGTCTCTCTCTTCGTGTATCTCTGTCTATGCATGTGGTGGTCTTTGATTTAATGTCTATTCACTAAAGTGATTTTAGACACACACAAAAAAAGAAAAAAAAAAAAGGGGGGGGGCGGGGGGGGGGGGGTGATAGAGGAGAAGTGAAGAGAATTGTCAATTTTGAACTTGAGAAAAGATGATCCAGAAAACAACTGTTTTGAAGAGGGGAAGGTAAAACTAACAAATAATGTTACCATAATTAACGATTTAAACAAACAAACTAACAAACAAAATTAATAAATATCTGGAAGAATTGAAGAAAAAAAATTAAAACTAATAATTGACTAACCATAACAGTGAACAAGTGAAATAACATTTTAAAGGTAATTCGCTATAGGACTTTTTGACAGGCTAACAAAAAATTCATACAGTAATGATGATGAGGCAAATATATCAGAAACTGTACTGATAGATAGTGTTGGAATATGTCGTTTTACCTTAACGCAAGAAAGAATATGACTATGTGTTATATTCTTTCCACACAGACACACTATGTTCTTGGTGTATTTTGTTTTGAATGCATCAAGTTTCCATCTATACATAAGGGATTGTATAATTCTGCTGGCATGAAGCTGTTTAAGTATTTTGCTAACTTCAAAGTTCATGTGACATTTATCATACTTTTTCTGTTTTAATTGGAACTGCTTCCAGACGTAGTTGTCTACTAAAGTGTAATTTCTCGTGCAACGAGAGAGAAAGCTGGATATTGTTTGAATCTGGTGAGTTATTAGCTCCCCGTTTGGCAGCCCTGTCAACTTTATCATTATAACGAAAAGAACTATGAGAAGGTATCCAGCAGAAAGTAATATCAGTGCCTCTTAAAGATAAATTATGAATCAAGTGACTAATTTCCAGAATCATTTCTGATCTTGTTTGTAATTTTGATAATTCAAGAGCCTGAAGTACTGATTTTGAATCAACGCAAAAAAGTGTTTGAAAAATTGTCCTAGGAAGACTTATAAAATAAAAAGTAAATAATAATAATAATAAAAAAATAATTTAAAAAAAAAAAAAAAAAAAAAAAAAAAATGAACAAAATGAAATGTAGAACGATATTGGACGGGTTGGATATGGGCAGAGGGAAGACAGGAAAAAGACATTAGTAGGTAGGGGAACAGTAAAATGGAACGAGAACTTAACACTAACAATTAACTTCAACAACGTGAAGGGAAATTGTAACACTAAAACACAAACCGAGTAAAGTTAAAGTAATGCATTAACTCACTGTGAACTAATGATTCTGAAATTTTAACTAACAAAGATTGATCTGATGTAATTTTTTGGAAATGATTTTCAGAATACTTTTCTTGAGTAAACATTTTCGGTAAAAAAGAACGTAGCATTTTTCAGTAGAATAAACAGTGAAACAGTGTGAACTGTTCGCCGCAAATACACTTGACATTTTTACAATATTTTGTTTTCAATGCGTTTAGCTGAATACGAAAACAAACAGCAACAATCGATCTCAAATGATACATGGAAGAATACTGCAATTTTTTACATACATTTTGAACGGTAAGTTTTATCCTTTGTTGTAACACAAACTGTTCATTTGAATGTTCATGAAATCGAGTCCATGAGGCTGATTCGAGTAAGTTGCAAGCTTCTTTTACGGAGGTATGAACTTGTAATTCTATAGCATTATCAGAATTCTGGGCGCCTTGCTTAGCTGCTCTGTCAACTACTTCGTTGCCGTGAAGACCAACGTGAGAAGGCACCCAGCATAAACTGATATCTGTACCTTTGACCCTTAAACGATGCATAAGATGATTTGCCTCAGTAATTAAATCAGGTCTTGTGTCTGCATCAAAAGACCGTAAGGCATATAATACAGATTTTGAGTCAACAAAGAGAACTACTTTGAAAGACATGGGTTTAAGATTTACTAGATAATACAATGCTTGATTAATAGCGAATAATTCCGCTGTAAAGATAGATATGTTTGCCCCAACGAAAATTGACTTTTTTATTTTAAATTTTGGAACATAAAATGCTGCTCCAGCACATTTATTTTCTAAGACTGATCCATCGGTAAAAATGTGAAGGTGGGTACGGTATTTTTCATCGATGTGTTCTCTTGCTGTGGATATCGAAATGTTGACGTTTTCATATTTCTTAGCGTCTGTATAATCAATATCAAAAGAGGCTTTTAGCATTTCCCATTTAGGGATAGGCGTTGTTGATGGTGTCTCAGCTATTTCATCCATATTTATATTAGACTGTTTGACCAAGTCAGATATGTAAGTTGCAACAGTCATTTGTGATGAAATGCTTTTTGCTCGCTTTGGAAAGTCAACATCAGACCTGATTTTAATTTCCTTACTCACAAAATTGTCCGTTTGTGAAGTAGTTCTAACTGCAAATTTTGCTGTCGCTAGCTCACGATAGTTGTTCAGAGGCAGAATTCCAGCAACTTTGTACGTTTCCAGATTAGAGGCATGAGTAGGGACACCTAGAGCAATTTTAATACTTTTGCAGTCTAAGCTTTGTATCTTCTTTAATAAATATTTTGGTGCACTGAAGAACACTTCTTGCGCATAGGATAATTTAGATCGTACAAGTGTTGTTGATAGATGAATTAGTATGTTCGTATCCATTCCCCAAGGTAATCGGCTTATTATCTTCAGAAAATTTAGGGCTTTTCTTGCTTTTGTTGAAATATAATCAAAATGGATATTCCAGTTTAATTTCGATGTCATAAAGACTCCCAGAAATTTTACAACCTGTTTGTAATGTAACACTTCACCAAGCAATCTGAAAGTAGGCAAATTACTTAAAGTACCACCAGAAATAAATAGCATCATGTTAGTTTTTTCCGCTGACAACGACAGACCATTTTCTAACATATAGTTTCCAAGATTATATCAAGATCAGATTGATACAACTTCCTAATGTAATTCTGTGCTCTCTCTGGAGTTGTCTTTTTAAAAGTAATATTCATCCAAATACATATATCATCAGCGTACTGTGCCAAAACAACACGATTTGAGAGTGCTTTAGGAAGATCCTGTATAAGGATATTAAATAAAAGCGGTGCTATCACTGAACCTTGTGGAATTCCCATATCAAGATGTCGTGAAGTAGAATAACAAGTTCCCACTTTTGCCTGAATAGTTCTATTGGCTAAAAAAGACTTAATATAATCATACATATTGCCAGATAAACCAATAGATTTCAGCTTGTACAATAAACGCGTATGCCGAAACTTGATCGTAAGCTTTTTTCACATAAAAAAAGTAGCTAAAAGACTTTTTCTGCGGGCAAACTGTTTCTTGATGTGAGTGGTAAGTTTAACCAGGTGCTCAACTGTAGATCTCCCTTTTCTAAAACCAGCCTGATTTACTGGAATAATGTTATTTTTATCACAGTAATGTACAAGTCTGTTTAATACCAATTTTTCCAATAGTTTGCTCGTATGGGACGTCAACGCAATAGGTCTGTAACTATTTTCATTGCTTTTAGGCTTTCCTGCTTTTAATACTGGTATAACATAGACTTTTGCCATAATTGTGGTATAGTTCCACCAACCCAGCATTTCTGAAAAATTTTGTGTAAAACAATAATACAGTTTTCTGGAAGATGTTTAATCATTTCAGTTGAAACTGCATCGACACCTACCGAACTCCTTTTGTTGTGTAGAGACAAGATAGTGTTTTTTAACTCTTCTAAGGTGATTGGAGAATTAAACCAGCGATCATTCTGAGGTATTGGATCAGTGTAGATACGGTTGTTAGCTGCCATTTTCCTGTAGTGTTTGCAGGTAGGAGTCAAACCATCTACTTTACTATTTTTGGCTAAATGTTCCACAAAAGTTTCAGCTTTGTCCATGTCGGAAGGAAATTTGTGATATTTGTCAATCATTATTGCACACCTAGGTAAGTTGGTTCCATTTTTCATTTGATTCATTTTTGTCCAGACTTTATGGAAATCCTTGAAATCTGAAATTTCTTTTGTGCAGTATGATGCCCAATAATTTTTCTTAGAGACAAAGACACACACAGACAGTGAAACAAAGGCACACACATAGAGAGAAATAGAGAAACACACACAGAGAGAAACAGAGACACGCATAGAGAGAGAGAGAGAGAGACAACGACACACATAGAGATGCAATGACACACACATAGAGAGAAAGAGATTGAGACTCACATAGAGAGACACACACATACATAGAGAGACACACGCATAAAGTGAGACAGAGACACACACATAGAGAGAGAGACAGAGACACATAGAGAGAGATACAGAGCCACACACACACAGAAACAGACACACATAGAGAGAGAGACAGAGACACACATAGAGAGAGAGACATCGACACACATAGAAAGAGAGACACACACATAGAGAGAGAGAGACAGTGACACACAGAGAGATACAGAATACACACACACATAGAAAGAGACACACACATAGAGAGAGACAGAGACACACACATAGAGAGAGAGACAGAGACACACATAGAGAGAGAAACACAAACACATAGTGAGAGAGACAAGTGAGATATATAGATACAGACACCCACACAGAGAGATGCTGAGGTGCACATAGAGAGAGTGAGACAGAGAAACACATAGAGAGAGACAGAGACACACATAGAGACAGAGACAGAGACACACATAGAGAGAGACAGAGATACACATAGAGAGAGACAGAGACAGAGAGAGAGAGACAAAGACTCACATAGATACAGAGAGAAGGAGACACACATAGACAGAGACAGAGACACGCACATACAGAGACACATATGCATATATACAGAGAGAGACACAGAGAGAGAGAGACGGGGACAGAGACAGATAGAGATACCTACACATATACAGAGAGAGACAGAGGAGAGAGAGAGAGAGAGAGAGAGAGAGAGAGAGACTGGGACACACATAAAGATAGAGACAGAGACACACATAAAGAGAGAGACAGACACATAGAGATTGAGAGACAGTGACACGTAGAGAGATACAGACACACACACGAGACAGAGAGAGTAAGAGAGAGACACATAGAGAGAGACAGAGACGCACATATAGAGACACATACATACAGACAGAGACACACATAGACAGAGAGACAGAGGCACGCACATAGAGAGAGAAACATACAGAGGGAGAAAACAGAGACACATAGAGAGACAGTGACATACATACAGATGCAGAGTCACAAACAAAGAGAGAAAGAGACAACCTCAAATAGAGACACACACAGACACAGACAGACACACACACACATAGACAGAGATAGAGACACACAGAGAGAGAGACAGACACACATCTAGAGAGAAACAGAGACAGACAGAGAGAGAGAGAGAGAGAGAGAGAGAGAGAGAGAGAGAGAATGACACACACAGAGATACAGAGCCACATGCATAGAGAGAGACAGAGACACACATAGAGAGAGACAGAGACACACATAGATAGAGAGACGGACGCATAGAGACGGAGACAGACACACACACATAGAGAGACTGGGACACTCACATAAAGAGAAAGACAGACACACATAAAGAGAGAGACAGACACACATAGAGATTGACAAACAGTGACACATTGAGAGATACACACACATAGAAAGAGAGAGAGACAGAGTAAGATAGAGACCATAGTGAGAGACAGAGACACATATAGAGAGACACACACATAGAGACAGACACACATAGACAGAGAGACAGAGGCACACACATAGAGAGACGTAGAGAAACACATACAGAGAGAAACAGAGACACATAGAGAGAGAGTCAATGACACGTATAGAGATACAGACACACACATAGACAGAAAGAGACAGAGACTCACATAGAGAGAGACACACAGACACACATAGAGAGAGACACACACATAAAGAGAGACAGAGACACATAGAGAGAGACAGAGACACACATCTAGAGAGAAAAGGAGACACATAGAGAGAGATACAGAGCCACACAGATACAGAGACAGAGACACAAATGAGAGAGACAGAGCCACACGTAGAGAGAGTCTGAGACATACATAGAGAGAGAAACAGAGACACACACCTAGAGAGAGAGACATCGACACACATAGAAAGAGAGACACACTCATAGACAGAAAGACACAGACACATATAGAGAGACAGAGACACACAGAGAGACAGAGACGCACAGGGAGAGAAACTGACACACACATACAGAGAGAGAGAGAGAGAGAGAGAGAGAGAGAGAGAGAGAGAGAGACAGATACACATAGAGAGAGTCACACACATAGAGACAGAGACACACATCTAGAGAGAAAAGGAGAAACATAGAGAGAGATACAGAGCCACACAGATACAGAGACAGAGACGCAAATGAGAGAAACAGAGCCACAGGTAGAGAGAGATAGAGACATACATAGAGAGAGAAACAGAGACACACATAGAGAGAGAGAGACATCGACACACATAAAAAGAAAGACACACTCATAGAGAGAGAGACACAGACACGTATAGAGACAGAGACACATAGAGAGATGGAGACGCACAGGGAGAGAAATTGACAGACACACATAGAGAGAGGGACAGAGACACACATAGAGAGAGAGAGACATCGACACACATAAAAGAAGACACACTCATAGAGAGAGGACACAGACACGTATAGAGACAGAGACACATAGAGAGATGGAGACGCACAGAGAGAGAAATTGACAGACACACATAGAGAGAGAGAGACATCGACACACATAAAAAGAAAGACACACTCATAGAGAGAGAGACACAGACACGTATAGAGACAGAGACACATAGAGAGAGGGACAGAGACACACATAGAGAGATGGGACGCACAGGGAGAGAAATTGACAGACACACATAGAGAGAGGGACAGAGACACACATAGAGAGAGTCACACACATAGAGACAGAGACAGAGACAAACATAGACAGAGACACACATAAAGAGACAGAGACAGAGACACAGATAGAGAAACAGAGACATAGAGAGAGACAGTGACACACATAGAAAGAGACAGACACACACATAGAGATAGAGACAAAAACCCATAGAGAGACAGGGACAGAGACACAGAGAGAGACAGAGACACACATAGAGACAGAGACACACATCGAGAGACAGAGACACATAGAGAGACAGTGACACACATAGAGAGAGACAGAGACAAATAGAGAGACTGGGACACACACAAAGAAAGAGAGAGACAGAGAGAGAGAGAGAGAGAGAGAGAGAGAAATAGAGGGAGAGAGAGACAGAGACACACACACACACACAGAGACAGAGGCACACAAGGAGAGAGAGAGACAGAGAGAGAGAGACAGAGACACACATCGATACACACATACAGACAGAGAAACAACATACACACACACACACACACACACACACACACACACAGACGCACATAGAGAGAGAGAGAGAGAGAGAGAGAGAGAGAGAGACGCACATAGGGAGAGAGACAGACAGACAGAGAGACAAACACACAGAGACACACATAGAGAGGGACGCTGTCTCTGTATGTGTCTCTCTGTCTATGTGTGTCTGTCTCTATCTCTATGTCTGTCTCTCTCGATGTGAATCTCTGTCTCTCTTTCTGCATGTGTCACTGTCTCTTTTTCTATGTGCGTGTGTGTGACTCTCTCTCTCCATATGTCTGTCTGCGTCTCTTTCTGTCTCTAAGTGTGTGTGTGTGTCTCTCTACTCGTGTCTCTGTCTCTCTCTCTATGTGTGTGTGTGTCTCTGTCTCTGTATGTATGTATCTGTCTCTCCCGCTATTTGTGTCTCTGTCTCTCTGTCTCCTTGTCTGTCTCTCTCTGCCTGTATGTCTTTGTCCGTCTCTGTGTCACTGTCTCTCTATTTTTGTCTCTGTCTCTATGTGTGTGTGTCTGTCTCTCTCTCTATATGAGTGTTTCTGTCTCTTTCTCTCTATGTGTGTGTCCCAGTCTCTCTTTTTATGTGTGTGCCTCTGTCTCTCTCTATGTATCCGTCTCTCTCTATGTGTGTCTTTCTCTGTCTCTCTCTCTCTATGTGTGTTTGTTTCTCTCTGTCTCTCTCTGTATATGTGTGTGTATCTCTCTCTGTGTGTCTCTGTGTGTGTGTCTCTCTCTTTCTGTCTGTCTCTCTCTATGTGTGTATCTTTCTCCCTGTGTGTCTGTCTCTCTTTCTATTTTTATTTCTTTCTCTCTCTTTCTTATTGTGTCTCTGTCTCTCTATATGTGTGTCTCTGTCTATATCTGTGTCTCCTTTTCTCTATCTTGATGTGTGCGTCCCAGTCTCTCTATCTACATGTCTCTGTCTCTCTATGTGTGTCTGTCTCTGACTCTCTACGTGTGTCTCTGTCTTTCTATGTGTGTCTTTGTCTCTTTCTTCCTATGTGTATGTCTCTGTCTCTCTCTACGTGTGTCACTTTCTCTCTATGCGTCTCTGTTTCTCTGTGTGTCTCTGTCTCTCTCGCTATGTGTGTGTCTCTGTCTATGTGTGTCTCTGTCTCTATGTGTGTGTGTCTCTCTCTATGTATGTCTCTGTCTTGCTCTATGTGTGCATGTATCTCTATCTTTATGTGCCTCTCTCTATGTGTGTCTCTGTCTCTCTCTCTCTCTATGTGTGTGTGTCACTGTCTGTCTCTCCTTGTGTATGTCTCTGTCTCTCTCTCTCCCTCCCCTATGTGTGTCTCAGTATCTCTCTCTCTATGTGTGTGTGTCTGTGTGTGTGTGTGCGTCTCTCTCTATGTGTGTCTTTGTCTCTGTGTGTTTGTCTGTCTGTCTGTCTCTCTCTCCCTATGTGTCTGTCTCTCTGTATGTGCGTCTCTGCCTCTGTGTGTGTGTGTGTGTGTGTGTGTGTGTGTGTGTGTGTGTGTGTGTGTTTCTCTGTCTGTATGTGTGTTTCAGTGTGTGTCTCTGTCTGTGTGTGTGTGTGTCTCTCTCTCTCCTTGTGTGTCTCTGTCTCTCTCTATGTGTGTGTCTCTGTCTCTTTCTATGTGTGACCTCTGTCTCTCTCTCCTTGTGTGTCATTGTCTCTCTCTCTCTCTATGTGTGTGTGTCTCTCTCTCTGTATGTGTATCTTTTTCTCTCTTTCTTTGTGTGTGTCCCAGTCTCTCTATTTGTCTCTGTCTCTCTCTCTCTATGTGTGTCACTGTCTCTCTACGTGTGTCTCTGTCTCTCTATGTGTGTCTGTTCCTGTGTCTCTATGTTTTTTGTCTCTAACTCTATGTGTGTGTCTCTGTCTCTCTCTATGTGTGTCACTGTCTCTCTCTCTATGTGTCTGTTTCTCTCTATGTGTGTCTCTGTCTCTCTCTCTATGTGTGTCTCTGTCTCTATGTTTCTCTCTCTCTATATGTGTCTGTCAATTTCTCTCCCTGTGTATCTCCATCTCTCTATGCGTCTCTGTCTCTCTATTTGTGTCTCTATATGTGTATGTGTGTCTCTATCTATAGTGTTCTCTGTCTCTCTCTATGTGTGTCTCTATTTCTCTCTCTCTATGTGTGTGTCCCTGTCTCTCTATGTGTGGCCCTGTCTCTCTCTCTCTATGTGTGTCTCTGTCTCTCTATGTGAGTGGCTCTGTATCTCTTTCTCTATTTCTCTCTATGTGTCTCTGTCTCTCTTTATGAGTGTGTCTCTGTCTATGTGTTTCTGTGTGTGTCTCTCTCTATGTGAGTCTCTGTCTCTTTCTCTCTTTGTGTGTGTCTCTGTATCTCTATGTGTGTCATTGTCTTCTCTCTCTCTCTCTATGTGTGTGTCTGTTTCTCTCGCTATGTTTTCTCTATCTCTCTCTATGTGTGTGCCTCTGTCTCTCTGTCTTTGTCTCTATGTGTGTGTCTCTCTATATGTATCTCTGTCTCTCTCTCTCTATGGTCTCTCTCTTACTCTGTCTCTCTCTCTATGTGTGTATCTCTGTATCTCTCTATGTGTCACTGTCTCTCAATCTCTATGTGTGTCTGTCTTTCTCTTTATGTGAGTGTCCCAGTCTCTCTCTCTATGTGTGTGTCTGTCTCTCTCTCTCTATGCGTCTGTCTCTCTCTCTTTCTCTATGTGTATGTCTTTGTCTCTCTCTCTATGTGTGTCTCTGTCTCTCTCTATGTGTGTGGCTGTGTATCTCTATGTGTGTCACGTCTGTCTGTCTGTCTCTCTATGTGTCTGTTTCTCTCTACATGTGTGTCTCTGTCACTCTATCTATGTGTGTCTCAATCTCTCTCTACGTGTGTGTGTCTCTCTGTGTGTCTGTGTGTGTCTCTATGTGAGGTTGTCTCTTTCTCTCTATGCTTGTGTCTCTGCATCTCCATGTGTGTCACTGTCTGTCTGTTTCTCCCTCTATGTGTTTCTCTCTCTATGTGTGTGCCTTTGTCTCTCTGTGTATGTGTGTCTCAGTCTGTATGTGTGTGTCTCTCTTTGTGTGTGTCTCTGGCTCTCTCTATGTGTCTCTCTCTTACTCTCTCTCTCTGTCTCTTGTGTGTGTCTGTATCTCTCTGTGTCACTGTCTCTCAATCTCTATGTGTGTCTGTCTCTCTCTTTTATGTGTGTCTGTCTCTATCTTTATGTGAGTGTCCCAGTCTCTCTCTCTCTCTCTTTATGTGTTTGTCTGTGGTGTCTCTCTCTATGTGCTTGTCTCTCTCTCTCTCTCTCCATGTGTGTCTCTGTCTCTCTCTCTGTATATGTGTGGGTATCTCTATTTGTCTCTGTCTATCTCTCGCTGTCTCTCTCTGTATATATATCTCTCTTTGTCTCTCTCTGTATGTGCGTGTCTCTGTCTCTCTCTGTCTAAGTGCGTCTCCGTCTCTCTGTATCTATGTGAGTCTTTGTCTCTCTCTGTCTCTGTCTCTCTATGTGTATCTCTGTCTCTGTCTCTGAATGTCTCTGTCTCCCTCTCTATGTGTGTCTCTGTCTCTTTCTCTCTCGTGTGTTTCTCTGTCTCACTCCCTCTATGTGTATCTCTGCATCTCTATGTGGGTGTGTGTCTTTCACTCTGAGTCTCTCCCTGTTCTGTCTCTGTGTGTATGTCCCTCTCTCTATGTGTGTGTGTCTCGCTGTCTCTCTGGCTATGTGTGTGTGTGTGTCTCTCTCTCTCAATGTGTCTCTGTCTATGTTTGTGTGTGTGTGTGTGTGTGTGTGTGTTTGTGCATGTGTGTGTGTGTGTGCGCACCTCGCGGGGCGTGCTTATGAGTGTGTGTTTCTCTACGTGCCTTTGTCTCTCTTGCTATGTGCCTCTCTCTCTGTCTCTGTGTCTCTCTCTACATATGTGTGTGTGTCTCTAAGTGTCTCTGTCTCTTTCTCTCCCTCTCTGTCTATGTGTCTTTGTTTCTCTATGTGTGTCTCTGTCTCTCTCTGTATGTGTGTGTGTCTCTCTTTCTGTGTGTCCTTTGTCTTTCTATGTGTGTCGATGTCTCTCTCTATGTGTGTCTCTGTTTCTCTCTCTCTATGTGTGCTCTCGTCTCTCTATGTGTGGCCATGTCTCTCTCTCTCTATGTGTGTCTCTGTCTCTCTATGTGAGTGGCTCTGTATCTATTTCTCTATGTGTCTCTATTTCTCTCTGTCTCTCTTTATGAGTGTGTCTCTGTCTATGTGTTTCTGTGTGTGTCTCTCTCTATGTGAGTCTCTGTCTCTTTCTTGTGTGTGTCTCTGTATCTCTATGTGTGTCATTGTCTCTCTCTCTCTCTCTATGTGTGTGTCTGTTTCTCTCGCTATGTTTTCTCTATCTCTCTCTATGTGTGTGCCTCTGTCTCTCTGTCTATATGTCTTTGTCTCTATGTGTGTGTCTCTCTATATGTATCTCTGTTCTCTCTATGGTTTCTCTCTTACTCTGTCTCTCTCTCTATGTGTGTATCTCTGTATCTCTCTATGTGTCACTGTCTCTCAATCTCTAGTGTGTCTGTCTTTCTCTTTATGTGAGTGTCCCAGTCTCTCTCTCTATGTGTGTGTCTGTCTCTCTCTCTATGCGTCTGTCTCTCTCTCTCTCTATGTGTATGTCTTTGTCTCTCTCTCTATGTGTGTCTCTGTCTCTCTCTATGTGTGTGGCTGTGTATCTCTATGTGTGTCACTGTCTGTCTGTCTGTCTCTCTATGTGTCTGTTTTCTCTCTACATGTGTGTCTCTGTCACTCTATCTATGTGTGTCTCAATCTCTCTCTACGTGTGTGTGTCTCTCTTGTGTCTGTGTGTGTCTCTATGTGAGGTTGTCTCTTTCTCTCTATGCTTGTGTCTCTGCATCTCCATGTGTGTCACTGTCTCTCTGTCTGTTTTTCTCCCTCTATGTGTTTCTCTCTCTATGTGTGTGCCTTTGTCTCTCTGTGTATGTGTGTCTCAGTCTGTATGTGTGTCTCTCTTTGTGTGTGTCTCTGGCTCTCTCTATGTGTCTCTCTCTTACTCTCTCTCTCTGTCTCTTGTGTGTGTCTGTATCTCTCTGTGTCACTGTCTCTCAATCTCTATGTGTGTCTGTCTCTCTCTTTTATGTGTGTCTGTCTCTATCTTTATGTGAGTGTCCCAGTCTCTCTCTCTCTCTATGTGTTTTGTCTGCGTGTGTCTCTCTATGTGCTTGTCTCTCTCTCTCTCTCTCTCTCTCCATGTGTGTCTCTGTCTCTCTCTGTGTATATGTGTGGGTATCTCTATCTGTCTCTGTCTCTCTCTGTATATATGCATATATATCTCTCTTTGTCTCTCTCTGTATGTGCGTGTCTCTGTCTCTCTCTGTTTAAGTGCGTCTCCGTCTCTCTGTATCTATGAGTCTTTGTCTCTCTCTGTCTCTGTATGTGTATCTCTGTCTCTGTCTATGAATGTCTCTGTCTCTCTCTTTATGTGTGTCTCTGTCTCTTTCTCTCTCGTGTGTTTCTCTGCCTCACTCCCTCTATGTGTATCTCTGCATCTCTATGTGGGTGTGTGTCTTTCCCTCTGAGTCTCTCCCTGTCTCTGTCTCTGTTGTGTATGTCCCTCTCTCTATGTGTGTGTGTCTCGCTGTCTCTCTGGCTATGTGTGTGTGTGTGTGTCTCTCTCTCTCAATGTGTCTCTGTCTCTCTCTCTATGTGTGTGTGTGTGTGTGTGTTTGTGCATGTGTGTGTGTGGTGCGCGCACCTGCGCGGGCGTGCTTGTGAGTGTATGTTTCTCTACGTGCCTTTGTCTCTCTTGCTATGTGCCTCTCTCTCTGACTCTGTCTCTGTGTCTCTCTCTACATATATGTGTGTGTCTCTAAGTGTCTCTGTCTCTTTCTCTCCCTCTCTGTCTATGTGTCTTTGTTTCTCTATGTGTGTCTCTGTCTCTCTCTGTATGTGTGTGTCTCTCTTTCTGTGTGTCCTTTGTCTTTCTGTGTGTGTCGATGTCTCTCTCTCTATGTGTGTCTCTGTTTCTCTCTCTCTATGTGTGTCTCTGTCTCTCTATGTGTAGCCCTGTCTCTCTCTCTCTCTATGTGTGTCTCTGTCTCTCTATGTGATGGCTCTGATCTATTTCTCTATGTGTCCTCTGTCTCTCTTTATGAGTGTGTCTCTGTCTATGTGTTTCTGTGTGTGTCTCTCTCTATGTGAGTCTCTGTCTCTTTCTCTCTTTGTATGTGTCTCTGTATCTCTATGTGTGTCATTGTCTCTCTCTCTCTCTCTCTATGTGTGTGTCTGTTTCTCTCGCTGTTTTATCTCTCTCTCTCTATGTGTGTGCCTCTGTCTCTCTGTCTATATGTCTTTGTCTCTATGTGTGTGTCTCTCTATATGTATCTCTATCTCTCTCTCTATGGTTTCTCTCTTACTCTGTCTTTCTCTCTATGTGTGTATCTCTGTATCTCTCTATGTGTCACTGTCTCTCAATCTCTACGTGTGTCTGTCTTTCTCTTTATGT
Organism: Monoplex corrugatus; assembly: GCA_030674185.1. NCBI lineage: Eukaryota > Metazoa > Mollusca > Gastropoda > Littorinimorpha > Ranellidae > Monoplex > Monoplex corrugatus. Next base: position 7,047,950 of record JAPXFY010000028.1, read on the forward strand.
GAGTGTCCCAGTCTCTCTCTCTATGTGTGTGTCTGTCTCTCTCTCTCTATGCGTCTGTCTCCTCTCTCTATGTGTATGTCTTTGTCTCTCTCTTTATGTGTGTCTCTGTCTCTCTCTATGTGTGTGGCTGTGTATCTCTATGTGTGTCACTGTCTGTCTGTCTGTCTCTCTATGTTTCTGTTTCTCTCTACATGTGTGTCTCTGTCACTCTATCTATGTGTGTCTCTATCTCTCTCTACGTGTGTGTGTCTCTCTGTGTGTCTGTGTGTGTCTCTATGTGAGGTTGTCTCTTTCTCTCTATGCTTGTGTCTCTGCATCTCCATGTGTGTCACTGTCTCTCTGTCTGTCTGTTTCTCCCTCTATGTGTTTCTCTCTCTATGTGTGTGCCTTTGTCTCTCTGTGTATGTGTGTCTCTCTTTGTGTGTGTCTCTGGCTATCTCTATGTGTCTCTCTCTTACTCTCTCTGTGTCTCTTGTGTGTGTCTGTATCTCTCTGTGTCACTGTCTCTCAATCTCTATGTGTGTCTGTCTCTCTCTTTTATGTGTGTCTTGTCTCTCTCTTTATGTGAGTGTCCCAATCTCTCTCTCTCTCTATGTGTTTGTCTGTGTGTGTCTCTCTCTATGTGCTTGTCTCTCTCTCTCTCTATTTGTTTGTCTGTGTGTGTCTCTCTCTATGTGCTTGTCTCTCTCTCTCTCTCTCTCTCCATGTGTGTCTCTGTCTCTCTCTCCGTATATGTGTGGGTATCTCTATCTGTCTCTCTCTCGCTGTCTCTCTGTATATATGCATATATGTCTCTCTTTGTCTCTCTCTGTATGTGCGTGTCTCTGTCTCTCTCTGTCTATGTGCGTCTCCGTCTCTCTGTATCTATGTGAGTCTTTGTCTCTCCTTCTCTCTGTCTCTGTCTCTCTATGTGTATCTCTGTCTCTGTCTATGAATGTCTCTGTCTCCCTCTCTATGTGTGTCTCTGTCTCTGTCTCTCTCGTGTGTTTCTCTGTCACTCCCTCTATGTGTATCTCTGCATCTCTATGTGGGTGTGTGTCTTTCCCTCTGAGTCTCTCCCTGTCTCTGTGTGTATGTCCCTCTCTCTCTATGTGTGTGTGTGTCTCACTGTCTCTCTGGCTATGTGTGTCTCTCTCTCTCAATATGTCTCTGTCTCTGTATGTGTGTGTGTGTGTGTGCGCGCACCTGCGCGGGCATGCTTGTGAGTGTGTGTTTCTCTACGTGCCTTTGTCTCTCTTGCTATGTGCCTCTCTCTCTCTGACTCTGTGTCTCTCTCTACATATGTGTGTGTGTCTCTAAGTGTCTCTGTCTCTTTCTCTTCCTCTCTATGTGTCTTTGTTTCTCTATGTGTGTCTCTGTCTCTCTCTGTATGTGTGTGTCTCTCTTTCTGTGTGTCCTTTGTCTTTCTATGTGTGTCTCTGTCTCTCTCTATGTGTGTCACTGTCTCTCTTTCTCTCTCTCTGCGCGTGTGTGTGTCTCTCTGTCTCTCTCTATGTTCCAGATATGCGGAATTGGTGGAAATAGATCTACAATTCCACTGTAAAAATTTTATTTGTGATTGTTGGCGCATTTTCATTTTTGGCTAATCTCTTATTTTAAATTAATGGTTATTTGTTTGATAATCACGAAGACCTTGGTTTTCTGTGTACGAGAAAAATGGCCAGAAAGAAAACATCAATTACCTAGACTACTATTGGGAAAAAATATGGGAAGAAGTCCTAATCGAGATAAGAGTTAGATTCAGAGCAGAAACAAATAACAAATAAATAAAACAATGGTATACTTGCCTTCAAATGAGCAGAGAATATAGTCCGACTGAGTCCTGATAGTCTGACTAAATCCTAGCGTTTATAAACTTTCAACAAGAAAATTGTCAGAGATGACAAGGAAAAAGTCATGTGACGTGAAACGCTGATAACTGTAGATCTATTAAAATATTTCATATGGCAGCCACCACGGTTCGCAGTTGTCAAAATGAAGGAACCGTCCTCGGGGTAATCTAGAGGCGTGTAGCCGTGAAGATCGTGATCCTGTTGTCCTCCTAGGGGTCTCCCAAAACAGATCTCGAATGTGTCTTCCCAGGTTCTCCGCTATAACGCTGCTTCCTCTGGTAGTGGGGTGAATATTGTCGTGTAGAAACTGCTGGTTAGTACGTAGGTTTTCATGGGAGACAAAAGATATGTGTATGTGTGTGTCTCTATGTGTGTGTGTCTCTATGTGTGTGTCACTGTCTCCTCTCATTGTGTGTGTCTCTGTCTCTCTTTCTCGCTACGCTCTATGTGTCTCTATATGTGTGCATGTCTCTCTATCTTTATCGCTACGCTCTATGTGTCTCTATATGTGTGCATGTCTCTCTATCTTTATTGTCTCTCCCCCTATGTGTGTGAGTGTCTCCCTCCATGTGTGTGTGTGTGTATATGTATGTGTGTCTCTGTCTCTCTGTCTATGTGTGTCTCTGTCTCGCTCTATGTGTCTCTATGTGTGCGTATGTCTCTCTATCTTTATGTGTCTCTGTGTGTGTGTGTGTGTGCTTCTCTCTCTATGTATGTCTGTCTCTCTGTGTTTGTCTCTCTCTCTCCCTATCTGTGTCCCTGACTCTCTATGTGCGTGTATCTCTCTCTCTATATATGTGTGTGTCTCTCTCTATGTGTTTCTCTGTGTGTGTGTGTGCGTCTATGTGTGTCTCTGTTTCTTTCTCTATGTGTGTGTCTCTATGTGTGCTAGTGTCTCTCTATGTGTGTTTCTCTCTCTCTCTCTCTCTTCTCTCTCCTCTCTCTCTCTGTATGTGTGTGTGTGTGTGTGTCTACGTGTGTCTCTGTCTCTCTATGTGTGTTTCTGTCTCTCTCTATATGTGTGTCCCTGTGTCTCTTTTTATGTGTCTCTGTCTCTCTCTGTGTCTGTCTCTCTTTTTCTATTTATGTCTTTGTCTCTCTCCTTCTATTTGTGTGTGTGTCTCTCTCTATGTGTGTCACTGTCTCTCTATCTATGTGTCTCTGTTTCTCTCTCTCTATGTGTGTCTCTGTCTCTCTCGCTATTTGTGTGTCTCTGTGTCTCTTTCTATATGTGTCTCTATGTCTGTCTCTCTGAGTGTTTCTCTCTCTCTGTATCTGTGTGTGTGTGTGTGTGTGTGTGTGTGTGTGTGTGTGTGTGTGTGTGTGTGTGTGTGTGTGTGTGGTGTGTGTGTCACTGTCTCCTCTCATTGTGTGTGTCTCAGTCCTCTCTCTCTCTCTCTCTCTCTCTCGCTATATGTGTCTCAGCCTCTCTGTCTATGTTTGTTGAGTGTCCTCCCTCTTTGTTGTGTGTGTTGTGTGGTGTTTGTGTGTGTGTGTGTGTGTCCGCGTCTTTCTCTCTATGTTTTGTCTCTGTCTCTGTGTGTTTGTCTTTCTCTCTCCCTATCTGTGTCTCTGTCTCTCTCTCTCTATGTGCGTGTATCTCGCTATGTATGTGGTGTGGTGTGTCCTCTCTCTATGTGTTTCGTTCTCTTTCTTTCCTCTCTCTGTCTTTCTCTCTCTCTCTCTCTCTCTTTGTGCGTGCGTCTATGTGTGTCTCTGTTTCTCTCTCTATGTGCATGTCTCTATGTGTGTGTTTGTCTCTCTCTCTATGTGTTTCTCTTGTGTTGTGTGTGTGTGTGTTGTTGTGTGTGTGTGTTGTGTGTGTGTGTCTCTTTCTCTGTCTCTCTCTATGTGTATTTCTGTCTCTCTTTATACATGTGTCCCCTGTGTCCTCTCTTTATGTGTGTTCTCTTCTCTCTCTCTATGTTCTGTCTCTCTTTTTCTATTTGTGTCTTTGTCTTCCTCTTTCTATTGCGTTCTCTGTCTCTGTATGTGTCTCACTGTCTCTGTTTCTCTCTCTGTGTGTGTCTCTGTCTCTCTCGCTATGTGTGTGTCTCTGTCTCTCTGTCTATGTGCGTCTCTGTCTCTATGTGATTGTGTGTATACTCTCATGTGTGTCCTGTCTCGCTCTATGTGTGTGTGTGTGTGTGTGCATGTCTCTCTACTTTATGTGTCTCTCTCTCTAGTTGTCTCTGTCTCATCTCTATGTGTGTGTCTCTCTCTTGTTGTCGTCTCCTGATCGTCTCTCCCTATGTGTGTCTCAGTCTCTCTCTCTCCTCTCTCTATGTGTGTGTGAGTGTCTCTCTCTCTATGTGTGTGTGTGTGTGTGCGTCTCTCTATGTGTATTTCTGTCTCTGTGTGTGTTGTCTGTCTCTCCTCTCCTATCTGTGTCTCTCCCTATGTGCGTGTCTCTCTCTATGTGTGTGTTTCTATAATGTCACTGTCTTAATGTGTGTGTCTCTGTCTATGTGTTTCTCTCTGTCAATTGTGTGTGTTTGTCTTTTTCTCCGTGTATGTCTCCCTCTTTATCTCTCTCTCTCTTCTCTGTCTCTGTGTTGGTGTGTGTGTGTGTGTGGTGTGTGTGTTGTGTGTGGTGTGTGGTTGTGTGTGTTATGTCTGTCTCCATGGCTCTCTGTCTCTCTTTGATCTGTCTTCTCTCTTCTGTCTCTGTCTGTGCTTTGTGTGTTGTCTCTCTCTGACTCCCTCTCTGTCTCGGTCTCTGTGTCTCTCTGTTGTCTCTATTGTAATATATAATATAAAATAATAATTACAATATTTATATAGCGCAAAATCTTGATAAAATCAAATCTAAGCGCTGAAATAGACACACACGCACGCACGCACGCACACACACGCACGCACACACACACACACACACACACACGCATGGCTATAAATGGGGAGAAAGAATAAAAGCAAGAATAAAAGCAATGGAAAATTATAGTCAGAGGATCGGAGGCAGAGCGGAGGGTACGTGAGGGAAGATAGATCTCAAGTAGGCTTGACAGGTATTCGGGGGCTGCGTTTTTGAGGCTTTTGTAGCACATGGTGTCTAGTTTGTACTGTATGCGCTTTGATACAGGGAGCCAGTGAAGTTGTGCCAGGAGAGGAGATATGTGGTCAGCTTTTTTCTTTTTGAGTACAAGGCGTACAGCATTGTTTTGAATGCGCTGTAGGATGTGAATGGTGGAAGCAGGAAGACCAGACAGGAGTGAATTGCAATAGTCAATGCGAGACATTATGAAGGAGAGAACGAGTTTTGCAGTTATTTCGACAGAGAGATACTTCCTGATCAGGCTTATACGATGGAGATGATAGTAGCAAGACTTGGCAGTTTGAGAAACAAAGTTGTTCATGGAGAGGGTAGAGTCAATGCAGACACCAAGGTTTTTAGCTGAATCAGAAATTGGGACTGATGTGTTACATAATGGGAGAGAAAGAGGAGGCAGCTGAGAAAGTTTCTGACGGGTGCCAATGAGGATAGCTTCTGTCTTGTCGTCATTAAGCTGAAGTCTATTGTGTGTCATCCAGTTCTTAATGTCCGAGTAACACTCAGTGGTGCGAGTCAACAGGCGCTGTATATTATCAGGTGAGTCACTGTCTTGAAGTTGGGTGTCATCAGCATAGAGGTGGTGTTTTATAGAGTGGGACTTGATGATGGTGGATAGGGGGGAGGTGTAAAGAGTGAAAAGAACAGGGCCAAGGACAGATCCTTGTGGAACACCACAGGTCAGGTATGCAGGTTGAGAGTAAGTGCCTTGATGAGAACAGTTTGTTTTCTGTTTGATAGATATGAAGTGAACCAGGAGAGAGCAATGTCAGAGATGCCAAAAGTATGATGAAGTCTAGAAAGGAGAATACCATGGTCAATGGTATCAAAGGCTGCAGACAGATCAAGGAATGTGAGGAGAGAGACTTTGCCAGTATCAGTTGCAAGGAGGAGATTGTTGAGAATGTGTGTCTGTATCTCTTTCTCTGTCTCTCTCTCTCTCTGTCTTTTTCTGTCTTTCCCTCTCTCTGAGTCTCTCCCTGTCTCTCCGTCTCTCTCTGTAGCTGTGTGTATGTCCCTCTCTGTCTGTCTCTATGTGTCTCTCTGTCTCCCTGGGTATGTGTCTCTCTCTGTCTCTCTCTCAATGTGTGTGTCTGTCTCTGTCTATGTGTGCGTGTCTCTCTCTGTCTCTTTCTTTCCATGTGTATGTGTCTCTGTCTGTCTCTCTCTCTATGTGTGTCTCTGTCTCTCTCTCGTTATGTGTGTGTCTCTGCCTCTCTGTCTCTATGTGTGTGTGTCATTCTCTGTCTGTCTCTATGTGAGTGTGTCTCTTCTTGTCTCTCTCTGTGTGCGTGTGTGTCTCACTCTGTCTCTCTCTCTCTATGTGTATCTATGTCTGTCTGTCTGTCTATCTGTCTCTCTCTCCTTCTCTGTCTTTCTTTGTCTCTATCTCTCTATGTGTGTGTTTCTCACTCTGTCTAAATCTCTATGTATGTTTGTCTCTCTCTGCCTCTCTCTCTATGTGTGTGTTTGTGTCTCTCTGTCTCTCTATGTGTGTGTCTCTCTCTGTGTCTCTTTCTCAACAGTAAAACGAAAACAAAAACAGCACTAAAACTAGAACAAAAACAACACTAAAACAAAAACAAAAAGAATATTTAAACAAAAACAAAAACAATCTACACAATGTACAAAAACAACACTAAAAAAAAAAACAACAACACTGAAACAAAACCCCCACTAAAACAAAAACAAAACAGCACTAAAATATACACAAAAACAAAACAGCACTAAAATATACACAAAAACAACACTAAAAAAGAACAAAAACAACACTAAAACAAAGACAAAAAAACCCACTTAAACAAGAACAAACAGAACACTAAAAGAATAACAAAAACAACACTAAAAAAAGCAAACACAAAAGTAATAAAACAAAAACAACACTAAAACAGAAACAAAAAGAACACTAAACCAAGAGCAAAAAGAACACTACCAAAAAACTTAAACAAAAACAAACCAATAAAACTACCAAAAAAATACCCCACCCAAACCCAACCAACCCTTAAAACAAAAGCAAAAACAACGGTAAAACATTAACAAAACAATACTAAAACAAAAGCAAAAAGATCACTAAAACAAGAACAAAAAGAACACTTAAACAAAAGCAAAAAGAACAATAAAACAAGAAAAAAAAGAACACAAAACAAGCACAAAAACAACACTAAAACAAAAAGAAGAACAACACTAAACCTAGAACAAAAAGAACACTAATTCAAGAACAAAAACAACACTAAAACAAAAACAACACTAAAACAAAAACGGAAACAACACTAAAACAAACACAAAAACAACACTAAAACAAAAACAACACTAAACCAAAAACAAAAACAAAAAGAACACTAGGACAAAAACAAAACAGCAATAAAACAACACAAAAAGAACAAAAAGAACTACTAAAACAAAAAGAACACTAAAACAAGAACAAAAAGAACACCAAACAAGAATAAAAACAACACTAAAACAAAAACAAAAACAACACTTTAACAATACAACACTAAAAGAAAAACAAAAACAACATTAGAAGGAAAAAACAACACAAAAAAAATCATCAACAACAAAAACAACACTAAAACAAAAATCTCAAGAATGCTAAAACGAAAACAAAAACAACAGTAAAACAAGAACAAAAACAAAAATAACATAAAAAACCCATTCACAATACTAAATCTAGAACAAAACCAACACTGAAACAAGAACAAAAACAACACTATACGAAGAGCAAAAACAACACTAAAACAAGAACAAAAAAACACTAAAACAAAAACACTAACAATACTAAAACAAAAACAGAAACAATATTAAAACAGGAACAAAAACGACACTAAAACTAGGACAAAACCAACACTCAAACAAGAACACAGAGAACACAAACAAAAACAAACAAAAAATAACACACTAAAATAAAAACAAAAACAACACTAAAACAAAAACAAAGAGAACACTAAAACTATACCAAAAGAACACTAAAACAAAACCACCACTAAAACAAGAACAAAAACAATCTAAAACAATGACAAAAACAACACTAAAACAAAATAAAAACACTAAAACAAAAGCAAAAATAGCACTAAAACAAGAAAAAAAGACTAATAGAAAGACAAAAAGAACACTAAAAAAGAAGATCAAAAACAACACTAAAACAAAAACAACAAGAAAACAAGAACAAAAACAACACTTAAAAAACAAAACCAACACTAAAACAAGAACAAAAACAACACTTAAAAACAAAATCAACACTAAAACAAGAACAAAAACAACACCATTACAAAGACAGAAAGAAAACTAAAACAAGAACAAAAACAACACTAATACAAAGAGAAAAAGAACAATAAAACAATAACAAAAACTGCACTAAAACAAAAGCAAAAAGAACACTAAAGAAGAACAAAAACAACACAAAAACAAAAAACAACACTAAAACAAAAATAACACTAAAACGAGAACAAAAACAACACTAAAACAAAGACAATAGCAACACTAAAGCAAAAGCAAATTATGAGAGCCCATATACAACTATTAGAAGAAAAATTGTCCATTATTTATATATTCCGAAAACATTTTTGTTCTGAAATAGCAAAAGAATGAACCCAGCTTTCAGTCTTCTTGTCAAAACTACCGCCATCATTCTCAATGCGTCATTGCACAAGCACATGCAAACCATAAAAAACAAACTTTATTTAACTTGAAAAAGACTTGGAAGTTTCAGTCTTTTTCTTCTAGTTTTTGTATCTGGTGTTTGTTTGTGATCTTACGCTTGACAAAGGCCAGTTGGTCCAAAATTTGCGCCTGTCTTGTCTTGTATTATATTATCAATGATGGACAATTTTTGTTCTAATAGTTGTATAGGGCTCTCACAATTTGCTTGCTTTTAATAAAATGTTCTTGGTAGACTGCTTATTGCAACACGTTTTCAGTCTTTTTTCGTGTTTTTTTCTGGTTCCTGTTTGTCATGGGCTTTGGCCTTTCTGAACATCTCTTTCTTTCTCTCTGTCTCTGTCTGTCTGTCTGTCTATCTATCTATCTATCTATCTATCTGTCTGTCTATCTATCTCTCTGTCTATCTATCTGGGCTGTCTATCTTTCTATCTATCTATTTATCTATCTATCTATCTATGTCTCTTTCTTTGTCTTTGTTTCTGTCTCTGTCCGTCCGCCTGTCTGTCTGTCTGTCTGTCTGTCTCTGTCTGTCTCTCTGTCTGTCTGTCTATCTGTCTCTCTCCCTATCTGTCTCTCTCTGAATTAGATATTCATTCATAATGAAAAATTGCAAAATAAGGTTTGCTGTATCAACTTTGAGGGTTCATCAGTTGAGATAGTAGCCATTCACGGTTTTCTGTATGCATGCATGCAAAAGATGACGCTGTCTAGCTTTCGATGATCAAAAGTTTATCCCACCAAAATGCTATAGAAATTCAAACATATTTGTGTTGATTATTAAGCTCAACTTCATACGACTCTGTTGACATTTTTAAAGCATTTAAAAAAGGGAAAGTACAGTGTCCTAAAACGAAATGTTATTTTGTTGTCAGTTGTGAATCTTGTTCTTTGATGTAATTGTTTATTTCTTTTGTAAGGTACAAAAAAACATCCCTTCTGTAGTAGCTTATGGCCTTTTTTTAAACAAAATGCCTGGAGTCTGACCTCCCTCCCTCTCTCTCGCTGTCTCTTTCTCCTCCCTCCCTCCCTCTCTCTCTCCCTCCCTCTTCCCCCTCTCTCTCTGTCTCTCTCTCTCTGTGGTGCAAAACACAGAGATGGTCAGCCACACCAGCCAGTGAGTGTTAGCGTATGGCAAGGAGAGTGTATCACACCAGTCAATATGGTTGAAAGCGGCGCCAAGGGCCCAGAGTAATATTAAACCTCCATTACCCAAATGGGGTTTCGCTGAACCGCACAGGCCAGAGGGCGACCTTTGCAGTCAACACTCACACCCGACTCTTCGTCCTAGCAGAGATCTGCAGCGAAGATTTGCCCCCAGACTAATGGCCGTTGAGAGTTTATTTTGTTGTTGTTATTGTAATTTTTATTATTAATATTCAAAGCCCAGCCAACTGTTTAGAGCTGTATCAGTGCTATAACCATCTAAAAAAAACAACAAAACAAACAAACAAAAAACCAACAAAAAACAAAACAAAACAAAACAACAACAACAACAACAAAA